>JAPFBL010000639.1:125000-176585 GCA_026182355.1 Hermatobates lingyangjiaoensis
TGAGGTCCAATGAATTTAAACTAGTCCATTTACCGACTGAAATTAAACTCTCATTGCCAATGTTTCAGTTTTTATTTAAAACCTTTTTCATTGGCAGAAGTATAAATTTTGAAACAGAAAAACTAAGTATTACAATTACAAATTATTTTAGAAAGAAAAATAGTCTGTGGATTTCAACAACGACTGTAGTTTGAATGAAGACGTGACACTGAACTTGTTCTTGTGCAAGAAATGTTTGTCGAAGCGTGAGAGGCAGATTTCAAATCAGTGTAAATCGTGATGAAAAACAGTTTTGAGCAACTGCATATGTTATTTACTGTCCACCTACTTTTGGCTTACCCTGTATATACGTATATGTCAAAAGTTATTATCCGTCAGCGAAGTGATGGATGTTGAATAGTATATGTAATAATTATATGTTTTTTTTTTCAGAAAAAAGAATAGATAACCGAAAAGAAAACATCAGGTTTGAATCACCTGAGCTTCAGTCGCTTCAGGTAACTATCATTAATTTGTGTTGTAACATGTTTTTGTGTTATAAGGTAACAATTTAAATCATTGGTTCACAAAATAATATTCAACCATTGCAGTAGAGGTAAAACTTTTTATTAAATTTCTTTCTTCTTTAAACAGCCATGGCTAATACTATGTCTTTTCCTTTCCTTGGGGGTTTCTTACTGATCTCTCTCTCTCCCTCCCTCTCTATCTCCTCTCTTTTAAAAAAAACTATTCCGTTAAATTTTCTACCACTGTCCTAGTTTGAAATTCCAAAACTAAATTTTCTTTCTATATTACAATCAGCGATGCGCCCAAAAGCTTTGGTTATTTCATAAGTGCGCCCTGAAGTAGAAAAAGACTGCTATGGGGTGATGTCGACTAAACATAACCTTACTTAGGCAGATGTAGCCTGATGATGAATACCAGGTGTTCGAAACGCGTTCTGTGATTTAATCCTTCTTGTGTAGAACACTGAGTGGGATACTAATATCTTGTGCTAAAAATGTCATGCATCCAGGTTCTAACCACGTTCAATATTGCTTAACTGTAATAATGTAGTCAGAACTAGTGGTTTTATAGTTCCAGTTAATTTATCATTATGTCGTTGAGGTTTTTGACCTAATCGTTTCTGGATACTAATACTTAAAGTTGAACTTGTCACCCATCCAAGCTAACGCTGCTCAATATTGATAACTTGTGTGATCGATTGGTGACCGGTGTATTCAGTGTGGCTAAGACCGTTCAAATGTAAAATATGTTTGTGTACCTATATATATATATATCATGATTTGTTTTCTTGACCCAATATTTATATGATGTAATTTTCTTGAGGTTTGAGGTCCAATGATTAAAACTAGTCCATTTGCCGACGTTTCGACATATATTTATGTCATCTTCAGGGCTACAACATGATTGTTTTACAATTAGCACTACTATTACTACTATTTGGTAATTTATTGCATTTTAATATGTTCGGTAACAAAGAGGAATTTTTTGATAAAACAGTTATTACGACTATGGATTATTTTGTTATACATTAACATAAGGATATTGTTATAATTATTCTATTGCTTTAGAATTATTGCATAAGTATAGAGATCACTATTTGATTACCTTGGAAATCTGTTTATGTTGCAGCATTCTTATTTAATACAGTTCCATGATGGTTACTATTTGTTTTCTGGGAGGTTTCTTTACGGTTATGTTCTGTTTTGCTTGTTTGAGTACACAGTGTTTTTTTTTTTTTTTTATTTCTTACTGGGTTGCCTATTCATCATTTGTTAGTCCCTATGGTTTGTTTTCTTGTATTGTGTAAAAATGTTTGTATAAATTTGGCTAAATTTTTCTATGTCTGTTCTAGAGTTGCAAGTGTTTTTCGTTTGTCCTATGTGTATTATTTCCTTTACTAGTCTCTTTTGGGTGTGTTTTTCTTTGTCTATTATATGTGGGTTTTGAAAGTCAAAGTTATGTTTTTGTGTGTTGGCATGTTTAGCTAGGGCGCATGTTATTTTTTGTCCTGTAATGTCTGATTTATGCTGTGAAATCCTGTTTGCTAAGTATTGGCTGGTTTGCCCTATATATTTTGTATCACAGTCGTTGCAGTTAATTTGATAGACTATATTGCTGTTTTGTAATGTAGAGGTTTTAGATTTAAGTTTGGAGAAAACTAAACTATTTAGTGTTTTGTTGTTTTTGTGTGCAATTTTGCAATGTATAGTGTCTTTTAACGTTTTTTTTTAATCTTTCCGAGAGGCCTTTTACATACGTAAGACTGATGTATTTTATATTGTTTGTTCCTGGGTTCATATTAATGTTGTGAGAGTCTGGCTGTGTTGTCTGTATTGTGTTGTACAATACACAATGTAGATGGCACTATTAGCGTAGATTGGTGGAGGAAACCCCATAAAAGTGATAGGTATCTGAATTACAAATCACACCACCCTATTAATCATAAAATAAACACAGCTATCGCGTTAAAACATAGAGCCCTCAGCCTCAGTGACCCCAAATTCCATAGTAAAAATATAACCCTAGTAAAATCCATACTGCTTAATAATAATTTTCCTAAAGGTCTAATAAATAAAATTATTACACACAGTTGCAACACACACACACAGCATAATGATAATGGAGACCACAGGCAACGAAATAACAATATAACAACAATTTCAAACAGTCGCACGGACGTAAACGCAATGGACATACAGACAACACAGCCAGACTCTCACAACATTAACATGAACCCAGGAACAAACAATATAAAATACATCAGTCTTACGTATGTAAAAGGCCTCTCGGAAAGATTAAAAAAAACGTTAAAAGACACTATACATTGCAAAATTGCACACAAAAACAACAAAACACTAAATAGTTTAGTTTTCTCCAAACTTAAATCTAAAACCTCTACATTACAAAACAGCAATATAGTCTATCAAATTAACTGCAACGACTGTGATACAAAATATATAGGGCAAACCAGCCAATACTTAGCAAACAGGATTTCACAGCATAAATCAGACATTACAGGACAAAAAATAACATGCGCCCTAGCTAAACATGCCAACACACAAAAACATAACTTTGACTTTCAAAACCCACATATAATAGACAAAGAAAAACACACCCAAAAGAGACTAGTAAAGGAAATAATACACATAGGACAAACGAAAAACACTTGCAACTCTAGAACAGACATAGAAAAATTTAGCCAAATTTATACAAACATTTTTACACAATACAAGAAAACAAACCATAGGGACTAACAAATGATGAATAGGCAACCCAGTAAGAAATAAAAAAAAAAAAAAAAACACTGTGTACTCAAACAAGCAAAACAGAACATAACCGTAAAGAAACCTCCCAGAAAACAAATAGTAACCATCATGGAACTGTATTAAATAAGAATGCTGCAACATAAACAGATTTCCAAGGTAATCAAATAGTGATCTCTATACTTATGCAATAATTCTAAAGCAATAGAATAATTATAACAATATCCTTATGTTAATGTATAACAAAATAATCCATAGTCGTAATAACTGTTTTATCAAAAAATTCCTCTTTGTTACCGAACATATTAAAATGCAATAAATTACCAAATAGTAGTAATAGTAGTGCTAATTGTAAAACAATCATGTTGTAGCCCTGAAGATGACATAAATATATGTCGAAACGTCGGCAAATGGACTAGTTTTAATCATTGGACCTCAAACCTCAAGAAAATTACATCATATATATAATGTGTGTTAGTTCTCTATGTGAGTTGTAGATTGTTTTGGTAAATGTATTATAGTTCTTACTCTAATTTTAGCCCTGAAGATGATATACAAATACATCGAAACGTCGGCCTAGGAAGGAGTTTATTTTCTTTTATTTGACCTAGCCCTCAATAACAAAACATAGAATATATATATATATATATATATATATCTAGCACATTCATATAAAGGAATGTGGGTCTATCTGTACTCGATAGATTCAAAAACTATACATCCAATTACCGTAAAAAATTTGGGAAATTATTTCGTATATCCCCGGAAAGGTTTTTGAATTTTTTTTTTCAAATCAGAATTGGGGTTCTAGATTTACTCAATAAATATCCCAAAATATATCATAATAGATAATAGATAAGGTTTGCTTTGTAACCTATTTGTTTACATTTTGACTTCAATTGGTAATGGTAGCCGCAGGAAGGTTATTCCTTATGACCAACTTCTAATATTTCTGCATGCTTCGTTCAGTTGGAAACATCCAGGTACCAGAAATGTTATTATTGTTTTCAGATTGACATTAAAGACAATTATTGTAATTTAAAAGTTTGTTATTAACTTTAACAAAGCTTTAGTTAATAGCAATAGTATAATTAACTTTTTTATCTAATTGGTTTATCTTGCTTTAAGCATTAAAGAAATGTATACGTTAATAATAACTTATTAAATTTAAGTATGCATGATAGCATTACGATTAATAATGATTGTATTTGAACCGTAATTCAAATCTTTTGGCTAAAGTATAGTTAAAGTCTTTTGTTAAAGTTTAATGGATGTAAGGCTTGCTTATTTATTTATGATTGATTAATTCGTTTGTTTAAAATATTTAATTATTACTAAATTGTTAGTAATTAGTATCCGACCCTACTCCATATAAGGGGAAAGATAAGTTATTATATATCGATGATATCTAACTAGAAGACGTTTATAATCAGATGTATGTCTAAATCAGTAAAACTGATAAGGGAATATATACAGCATAAAAAATTGATGAAGAAATATTTGAATCAAAATGTACATATATAAAACTTAATCATAGTATGTATTTGTGCGTATAAACACAATTCTTAACATAATAACTCTTAACATAATATAATGAAAAATGTAGGTACAATTTAACATTTAGTTAACTCACTCGACTGACATTTTTCAACTCAATGCTTCTTCATAAAGAAATAATATTTCATCAAAAATTCTTATCCAAACTTTAAAGAGACAATTTTGTTTACTGATATAATTTTAATTAAATATTTAAAACTGTGTGAAGTCTTCAAATTGAAATTATTGCATGAAATGTAATATCATATGGTTTAGCCTCTTCAACTAACTGTCTTCTAATTGAAATGATTTGTGGGTTTAAAATATTTATAATCATATTTAAACAGATAATTAGAGATAAGACTTCTTTCAACATTTCTAGTTTTATTTTTCAATGAACAATATTCTTTTTATTATTTGTTTAACCTAATCCATCAACTACCAATTGTATTAAACAATGTATTTAATTTATAATCAGTGTTAGATTATATCTTTTTTGCGTAATCTATCATTTACATTGTGTATTTATTTCCTTTCTCTGAAAAAAAGTTTAGTGTAAGGGATGTATGGAAAATTTAAATGTTTTCGTTAGATGTAATGTATTACTAGAGTTGGAATTAAATTGTTTGCCGGGCAACACTGGGTAGATGAGTTAGTGACTTGTATTACTCTTGCTAGCTGGGTTTGCAGTAACAAGTGTGGCATTGCAGGTGTTGCGGACCATTCTTCCACAGCTGACTAGGTCACAGGGTTCCTTGGACAACACTGAATCGATCACTCCTCCTGCAAGCCTTCCTGCTCCAGTTCAAAGGTAATTTTTTTTTTTTTTTTTTGAGGGTGACTATAGCACTGCGTCTTAAAAAAAAAACTATTGTACTTCCCCTCTTCTGTACTGAAGTACCCCAGCAAGATAGCTTCAACGCCTCCAAGAAGCTCAGCACTTTTGCTGGTTCCAGCGGTAAAAGTTTTTCTATGGTTTGTTGAGTGTCCCGAAGCACCTGCCTCTCTACAGCAAACTTACCTTACAAGTTATCAGCAGGTGCAACGGTGTTTCTGCAGAATCTGCACAAACCATCATTGATAATGTCCATTCAGGCGCCCTATGTTTCGGGAGAAAGTACTTCCTTTCTCCTTCTTCGGGTCCTCAGGTGCACTTGTGGGAGGTTCTCACTAGTTAGCGCTTTTGGACCCTCTGCGCTTCCGGAGGATGGTCTCCAGACTTCCTTCTCCTTACAGGGTAAAATCCCTGTATCTCTATCGGTGGTATTTTGTCCGCTCCAGCAGAGCACCGCATTCCGGAGTAAGTCTATTTATTCAAGGGGGTCGCCTGGTGCCCTTGAGGCTCTGTTCATAATACAGTAACCCCTGTATCATCCATCCTTCGGCACGGATCGCATAACACCTTAGATTGGGGCTAAGATAAAAGGAGGGGATTTGGGGATTAGGAAGGATGTGAAACGAAGGTGGTCAGGCCCAGCCCCTGATCACCTTCTCCTCCTCTTTCGTTTGTCCCTGCATATAGCAGGTTAACAGGGTAGCCTCGTGACGGCCGAAAGTCGGAGTTGAGTGTTTGAGGCGCTTAATCACTCCATTACTACCCCTTACTAGTATTAAACATTTATTTGTAAAACACAATGAGGTGTTCATTGGCTTTGTTTTATGGGTGACGTTGGTAATACTGTGCAGGTGACTAAAAGTGGTTAATTCATGGTCAATTGACTGGATTCAATTCTGATTTCTAGGTAACTAGATCTATTCTATCTGTCGGACAGTTTGCTATGTTCTATAATTTATACTATCTTTTAATTAAATCTGATTTCTAGCAATTGTCTTATGCCAATATACTAAGTGAAGAGTTAAGTTATAGAAGGAAATTACATATATTACAACTAATATAGTTCGAAAATATATATAAAAGTGTTTTAGGGTAAACTATAGCTAAAATGTAAATGTAAACACACATTTACGGTCTCTAATTTTCGATTTCACCGTGATCAGGATAAACGAGATAGGGACACCAAGCGCACTTGCGAAGCAAGGGACTGACTTGCAAAGTGAAGTGAGAGACCGTGTCCAACAGTCGCTTCGCAAGTGCTCTTGGCGTCCCTTTCTCTTTTCTCCTGTTGACGGTTAAACCGAAAATGACAGACCAGTGTTTCTCAGTCTTCCTAGCCCCATTCACCCCTCTCGCCATTTCCCAATGATATTCCTTACCCCCTATAATTATATTACCTATAAAGGTAGTATATACACATTTTCAACTTTACATTGATTATGTTTGTGATAAAATTTTACAAATGATGCGTTAATTATAGTTATTGATGGATATATAAAATATTAATTCAATCAAATTTTAATGAATAATATTATTCCATTATTCCATAATGAATAATGGAGAAACAACCTGCCTTGAACAAGCAAGGTGAAGCGTTTAGACGAATTTTAAAATTATACGAAGGAAAGATGAAAAGCCAGAAATGTGATGAGATTGCCTGCCCTCTGTGATTTGCACAAGGAACTCTACACTTGGTAACCATTGCCTGTGTATAACCTCTCCTTGTCATCTAACCATTTTTAGTTATCACAAAAGTTAAGGCGTTGAATATAATATGTAGTGTTAATTTAATTATAAATGTTTTTAAGTTATGTATAGTTTATTTAAGATTTTGTACAACTATAATCCTTGATAATGGTCAGTGAGGACCGAAACATGTCGGGCTATGTAAATAAAAACTTTGGTCAACTAATCTATCTTGTACCACAAAAATGGAGAAAGTGTATTAGAGAAATCGAGAGATTCAGTAGAAAAGTTGTGAGATTAAAAGTAGATATATATATATATATATATATATATATATCAGTGTGCTTTAACAACATTAGAGTAAATTGTTTGAAATTGGATACATTAGTTGAATTGAGGTTTTAAACAAGAAAATTATTATGAAGAATGACCTAATTAATCCTAAGCCTTAAGGGTGATTATAGCAAGAATGACCTAATTAATCCTAAGCCTTAAGGGTGATTATAGCAAGAATGACCTAATTAACCCTAAGCCTTAAGTGTGATTATAGCAAGAATGACCTAATTAATCCTAAGCCTTAAGGGTGATTATAGCAAGAATGACCTAATTAATCCTAAGCCTTAAGGGTGATTATAGCAATGAGTCTTAAATACTATTGTACTTCCCCTCTGCTGTACTAAAGTACCCCAGAGTTAGCTTAAACGCCTCCAAGGAGCTCAGCACTTTCGCTGAGTCCAGCAATTTATAAGGAACAAAGATTTTTATTAACTGCTAATGTGCATTTTAGAACCGTAATTTTGTTGAAATAATTTTCGCCTGATTGGTTTCTTCATTGTTTTTTTTTTTTTTTTTTGTAGGAATGGAGAATTAGAAGATGATGATGAAGAACATAAGAAGAGAAAGGTTAAGGAAGAGGAAGAGGAGAAGAAGATTGTAACAAATATAGTTTCAACATGGGAGAAAACGAAAAAGGAACGGAATACAAACGGGCCTGCAGTTAGTTTGAGCACATGGGGGGAGCGACCGAAACGTCAGGTAAGTATAAAGTCGGACAGGGACTATGTGTTTGGGAATGTTGAGAGCAGAGTGAAGGCTGTGGAGCAGGTGAAGCCTGTGATGAGCAGCAGCATCATCAGCAATGGGGGTGATGATGAGAAGCCAAAGGTGAAAGCCAACTCGAGCGTTTATAAGAACCTGGAGACAGGTAACACGCGTCCATTGCGCTATCTCAGCGTCAGCCGAGTGCCTATAGTCAAAAGTGTCGAGCTAAAGAAACCCTATAGAGATGAATGGAAAGTCCAACAACAAGAGTCAAGAGGAGTGGACAAGCTTGCTTCGATCTTTGAATCAACTAAAATCGACTTGAAAGCCCCAGTCATTGAAGACTTGAAGTCTGCCTCTGTCACGAACAGGTACACCTCTGTGGTGGGCATCGGCGGTGACCATGACCAAGTCAAAGTGCGAGTCAGAACATCTACCAGAGTCATTCCACCAGCTTCGCCTGATCCAAGGGAACTCCTTCTAGCGTCGATAAGAGATTTCGGTGGATTGAATTCCCTGAAAAAAGTTCGTTCTTAAAAAAAAAAGTGTTCCTTCGCGATATGGAATAAAAAAAATGTTTGTGCCTTAAAAAAAGCTTTGTTTTTATTCAAAATATGAAAAAAATGTATAAAAACAAACGAGATTTTACCCCCAAAAAAAATCGTTAATTAGTAACTCAAAAAATAAAAAAGCCATAAAAGACGAAATGTTATTATTTGGTGGAAAAAAATTGCTCAAGATGATTTCTGAAAAATATGTTTATTCTCAGTACTAAAATTTTTCTTGAAATAATAGAATGTTGAAGTGATTTGAAGACATTAAACCTTTTAAAAGAATTATGAAAAAATGTTTGTAGTATATTGTATGGATATATTATTGTGTTTGAAAGAAACTGTAAATCATTTATGGTATATCTTGCACTTGGCAATATTTCAAACAATCAGAGTGATTTCTAATGTCCTATGTTTGGCTGATATTTCAAAGTGAAGGAAATATGTTTCAGGTGTATTTTTTCTTTGTAAAATGAGGGAAAAAAATGTTTTGAAATATGTTACAGGGAAAAAAATAGGTCTTTTTATTATATTATATTAATTTGTTGAGAAAAAATAATGAAGGGAATATATAATTCATTTTTTTAAAAAAAAAATGAAAACATAAATAGGAAAAACAAAATGTTTATGATTTGTAAAGGGGAAGGGCTAAACTTGTTTCTGGTCCTTATTGAAAAAAATTGAATCAAATGGAATCATTGAAATGTGTTGAAGGAAATTCAATGAAAACGCCTTGACTAAATATTAAAGAAAACCTATTTAAACCAAATAAACTAACTACAACTTTGCCAAAAAAAAACAACAACTTGGATTTATTAAGAATTAAAAATAGAAAGATTGTTTTTTTTAAATTATTTTTATGTTTATTTTATATATTTTTTCTTTTCTTCGAAAATATTCAATATTTAAAAAAGGAAAGGGTTGACATCGAATTTTTTAAATTTTTTTTGTGTCTTTTAAAAAGAAGTATTAGAAAACGTCTTTCTCTTTTATTTATTTCTACTATGATTCTCTGTGTTTCTATATGGGAGTTTAAAGTCGGTTTGTTTAAACTTCTTGATCCTGTTAAAACAAAAAGCGGTTTTTGTTTTTCGTTTCAAAATAAATTATACGATTAATCTACATCAAGTTGATTAGACCCAAGATTTATTTAGCAATAAACACCTACCAAAGAATTTTAAATATTTTAACTTTTTTTTATTTTCTTCTGATTGCTCAAAATAAATTTACATAACTAGTAAGAGCCGACTTGTTTTAAGTTTAATTGTCCCAATTTTAATTCTGAATAAAAAGAATAGTAATTTGATTTGCTGCAACAGTTTTCAGGAGGAAAAACTAAGAGAAGACTCAACGCACTGTCTAATTGCCCTCTGTCGCGCTTGACCATGCGCGCTGGGTTTCCCTTTGTTTTCCTCTTGATGACGGTTGTAGCGCCTATTCAAATACCTTATTCTTATTTATTGTGGATGCCTGTTTAAGATATTTTTAAGTTTTATTCACATCATCTGATATCATTATACGTGTACTGAACTTCAATACATAGCATAATCGATGTTTCTAACGGTTAAAACAAGACAAAGATATTCAAGTGGAAGACATCATTGTGTTAACTTACAGTTTTTAAACAGTCCACTTTATAGATATAATTCATATTAATTAATTATACAATCTCCTTACTTCATATGTTATCTGGGAGTCCAAACCGGTTTAGAACATTTCTAATCTTCAAGCAGTTCTGCTTTATATATGTGTTTCCAACCAAAACTACTTGAAGATGTGCAGCGTCCTATTCTAGATCAGCATGCCATGTATGTTAACCTCATGTATTCTGGCCATTCCTAAACCGGTTTCGGCTACTATTCATTTTAAAATAGTTCTGCTGGTGCATTCGTTTAAGCCGGTTCATGGAACTTCTAGATATATGTTGTTACCTGGTATGTGTTCTGGCAGTTTCTAAACCGGTTTTGGACACTGTTCTGCTTTGATAATATCTTTGAAACCAAAATACTTGAAGATATAGTATCTCCGAAGCAGGTTCATGATTCTTCTAGATCAACATATGAGATATGTTTTGGAGTTTCTAAACCGGTTTCGGACATTGTTCATCTTCCAATTGTTCCGCGTTTTTTTAATATGTTTCAAACCAAAATACTTGAAGATATAATTTCTCCGAAGCCGGTTCATGAATCTTCTAGATCAACATACAATGTATGTTGTTACCTGGTATGTGTTCTGGCAGTTTCTAAACCGGTTTCGGACACTGTTTATCTTCGAGCTGTTCTGTTTTGTTAATATGTCTGAAACCAAAACTACTTGAAGATATAGGGCGTCCGAAGCCGGTTCATGAAATTTCTAGGTCAACATACGATGTAAGTCGGCTATATATTTAATTGATATATATGATTCTACTCCGATATACTCACAATATACGTGGTGTGTAGATAAAGGAGATTGAGTCTTTCACTGGAGCATGGTGTTGCTCTACGTTACCGCATACAGCTTCTATATTTCATTTACACATTCCGTCTACACCAAACATACTTGCATACCATAAAACAAATACACCAAAAAAAAAGTTAATTTCACGATCTTAACTAAAAAAAAAAAAAATAAAACTGCTTCATTACTTGTTTAAAATATATACTACTTATTATATGTCTTCTTAATAAAGTATATCTATATATATTGAACTAGTCATTAATATATCGGTCATTGTCACCTATAAAAAGGGTTTTCTTTTTTTTATTTTTTAATTTAATTTTTTTTTGTAAAAGAAATTATATATGTGTGTATACATATGTTTAAAAGCAATATGCATTAGTTGTAAGTTTGTTTTACTTTTCTCCTTATTTTGTTGTTGTTTTCATTTTGGCTATTGTTATTATTTTCTATATAGTAGTGCCGGAAAATATATATATAAAAAAAATTTTATTTTAATACAAATATGGGCCTGTTGGTGTTAAACAGCATTTTTTAAAAGGTATACATATATATATAAACTACATTGACATAAAGAACACATAGAAAAGAAACAGAAACTCACTACTATATTTCAATGGCCTCGTCATCAGGAGGATAGAAACGAGTCGCTCCGCAGGCAGACCACGACAGGTCGGTGATCTTGAAGGAACGCTCAAACAGTGTAGCCAACTTACGGAGTGATGGGAGGCAAGGATAGAATAAGAAATAAAAGCAAAATAAATTATAACGAATAAAAAAAAAACTATAAGGACGACTAAAAAAACCAAACAAAAATAAGTAAGTAAACAAAAGGAATAATCAACGATTGAGGTTAAGCCCAGGAGCAAATCTACCCCCCAAAAGAAAAATAAGAGCTTCTTATGAAAATCTCAGAGTGACTTTTGAGTTGTTATCAGTTATCTGTCTCAGGACCTGTACAGGGAAACAGTCATTAAAACTGAGTCCGTGAGAACTGGAATGGGTAGAAATGGGAAGGTCACTGCGTTTACTAACGGACGACCTGTGATTATTCATACGCAGGCTTAGCTTGGTGGAGGCCAAACCCACAAAAAAAGCATCACATTTGGTGCAATCCAAACGGTAAACGCATTTACCAGATGCACAAGAGGTCTTGTAGGAGATAGGGAAGATGTGTTTGTTAAGGAAGAAACGGGATTGATAAAAGGACACATAAGACACCCACGACGTTCGCACTGAACCATACCATCAGCTGTATTGGGAGAAGAGATATAAGAAAAGATAGATCTAACATTGGCAGGTTGGCGGAAGGAAATAGAAGGTGGATCTCTGAAGACAGAAAAATTACAGGAGGAAGAAGAAAGTATGAACACCAGGAAAATAAGTGGTGATGAGGAAATCAGAGCCACTGCGTTCCTCCTATGACCTGAATTATGATGTACATCAGGAGGGACTGCACGATTATTAATGAACTTTATATATATACAATGAGTAGGCATTTTTATATGAGTTGTTTTCGTCTATATTTATTCTCTTGAAGAAAGTGAAGCATCATCTTTTTAAATAGAAACCGTTGTTATGTTATCTGGGATGTGTTCTGGGAGTTTCAAAACCGATTTCGGTCACTCTTTATTTTCAAGTAGTTCTAGTTTAGACGGTTCATGAAAAAGAAGAGCTACGTTCGTTCAAGACTGACGGTGGAAAGTAATTCACTTTGATGTTTCATTTTCCATCGTCCATCTTGAATGAACGTACCTCTTCTTCTTCCCGTCTAGTCTCCTCCTGGTGACGAACTTCGTTTCTATACATTAGTCCTAGTAAGTGTTTTTGATCTTTATGTCCTGTTTTTTCAGTTATATATATGTATACAACAGATCCAATAATAGGTCGACCTTTTGATAGAGTAGGTGTGTTATCTAATCAGGATTCGGTCAATTTGCTAGGTTAAAAAATTAAACTGTCGTTGCCGACGTTTCGGTTTTATTTTAAAAACTTTTTCATAGTCCTACAAACAAAGGGTAATAAGAAATCACATATCAACTTCCAACATAAAAACAATATGGAAATGAATTATTACAACTTATGAATATTATAACCAGAAGTATTTCATAGGATAAATAAAACAATATAACTTACAGAAGTAAGAATTTTTTGACCAAGAAAATAAAATTTACTTTAAAATTGTTGTTCCATTAAATAATGTAAATTTAATTTTCTTAGTAGAAAAATTCTTACTTCTGTAAGTAATATTGTTTTATTTATCCTATGAAATACTTCTGCTTATAATATTCATAAGTTGTAACAATTCATTTCCATATTGTTTATATGTTGGATGTTGATATGTGATTTCTTATTATCTTTTCTTTGTAGACCTATGAACAAAGTTTTAAAATAAAAGTGACACGTCGGCATCAAGTTTGATTTTTTATCCTAGAAAATTGACCGAATCCCAATTCACGAGGACATCGAAATATAGTAGTGTGTTCAGTGATTTCTTTTCTGTGTGTTCTTTTGAAAATTCTAGTTTATATATATATATATATATATATATATATATATATATATATATATATACATTTAAAAACTTTTTGTCTGATTCCACTTTATTTAACTTCGTCGAAATTTTTTCTAATATTCGAAATATTTTCTTCAATTCAGGCTTTAACTTAAAAAAATTAAATCATCATTTAAGTTAAACCCTGAATTAAAGAAAAGATTTTGAAATTTAGAAAAATAAGTTAAATCAAGTGGAATCAGACATAAAGTTTTTAAATGCATGTATTCAAGAAGGACTGTTCCCAAATTTTACAAAATATATATATATATAAAATATACATATGATTATATAAACCAAAGTATGAAATGAGAACTACGATTAAAACTTTCGACCAAGTAACAGTCTTCATCAGAGGTACAAGATGTAATAATTATGACTTTAATCAGAACTGATACTTGTTCAAGAAATGGTGGTCCTTTTTTTTTTCTTGCTATCTTTAATGCAGTGATTTTTAATTCCATGTGTTAATAGTAAATCTTACTCATATCCTTATATTTTAATAGAGCATTTCATTTTTTTACTATTCTGGGGGGGAGGGGGGAGGATATATACAAGACCTATATGAACGTAAACGATGCAAGGATTCTGTAATATACGAATATAATAACAAATTGAAAGACAATTATTTTTCTATCATTAAGGTTTTTAGTGTAATTATGAAAACAATATGTAATTTATAAATATATATATATATGTATACGCAGGTGATAGCTCAATGTAACCAATGATTGCCTATTTAGATAAGGTACTGTGAATACATCTGTGTGACAGCAAATAAGCAAGAATGTATTGTATTGTATATTACTTGTATAGAAAGTATCGAGTTTTAATATATATATGTTGACAAATTTATTTATTTATTTTGCCTGAATAACATCGTCAAGGCAGTCTTCCACCCACACTCTAGAATGCACGTACCGTTTCTTCTTCCTTTCTACTCTCTTCCTGAAGACGAACTTTGGTTGGAAATATGATCCCACTAAATGTTCCTGTTCTTTTTATGTTATTTTTTTCAGTTATATATATATATATATATATATATATATATTAATATTGACTGTGCATGAATTAATGAACATGGTCAATGATGACTGAAACGTCGGTTTTATATTTTTTAAATTTAAGGTATCTATCAATTAAATGGATTTTACAAGCAAATATTTTGGAGATTTATTGCATTTAGTAGCTAACAAATGGAAGTGTCAGATCAGAAAACTCGAGAAGCTATACCGAAAAATCATTAATAGAGAAATTGGTAAGAAATTTAAAAGATGTATATATATATACATCATGATTTATTTTCTTGACCCAATATTTATATGATGTAATTTTTTTGAGAGTTGAGGTCCAATGATTTTAAACTAGTCCTTTTGCCGACTACTTTTGCCGTCATTGGACCTCAACCCTCAAAAAAATTACATCATATATATATATATATATGGATTAATTTACCACAATGAAAACAATTTTTTAAAACAATGCTCTAAGGCCTTTCGTTAATACATCTTCGGAGAGCAAGTGAACTAAAAAAACAATAAATACTTGCTAACTTCACTTGCTCTCCGAAGATGTATTAACGAAAGGCCTTAGAGCATTGTTTTAAAAAATTGTTTTCATTGTGGTAAATTAATCCATCTATTATATCAAGTGTTATTTTGATTATTATTCATATATATATATATATATATATATTGAATTTAATGGCAGATTCTGCGTTCACGACTATCTTACTTATAGCTTCTATTTTCCTTACAATTTTCTTTTGAGAAGGTGATATTTGCCAAAGCAAACTAGCCTACGACATTCAGAAGGCTGGAAATAACCACTTCACTGGGGATAACTATATTTAATTAAACACTACACTAGATTAAACTAGATAACAACAAGTTTTCGGCCCCATGGGTCATCATCAGGTTCTTAAACTACTTATATTAACTAAATATACATATTACTGACTACTTTGGCATTTAAACGCCAAAGTAGTCAGTAATATGTATATTTAGTTAATATAAGTAGTTTAAGAACCTGATGATGACCCATGGGGCCGAAAACTTGTTGTTATCTTAGTTTAATCTAGTGTAGTGTTTAATTAAATATAGTTATCCCCAGTGAAGTGGTTATTTCCAGCCTTCTGAATGTCGTTTGCTTTGGCAATTATCACCTTCTCAAAAGAAAATTGTAAGGAAAATAGAAGCTATAAGTAAGAAAGTCGTGAACGCAGAATCTGCCATTAAATTCAATAATATATGCTTGAAAGAGGACTTGCTGCCGAAATACACTAATATATATATATATATAAAGGTTGGTCTCCAACCGTCTCTGATCCAGTGCGCTTGGTTTCCCTCTCTTATCTCTCCTGAAGACGGTTCAAACCGAAAATTAGAGACTGTAAGTGTGTTCTTCTGATTTCTCTATGTTTCTTTGTTTATATTGAACTATATATATATATAATACGGTACTGTTTTCTTGACCACTAAATATTAACAAACACTTTTTCTTCTTCTCGGAGTTTGGTCAGGGTAAATATATGGAATCACCTTTTTGCCAACGTTTCGTCTTTATTTTAAGACATCCTCAGGGCTATAAACTAACAAAAAAACAATAAACAATGGACATTTGTCATTTCTACTTTAGAAACATCATAAAGTAGATGATTTTCAATTTATTTATGATGTTTCTAAAGTAGAAATGACAAATGTCCATTGTTTATTGTTTTTTTGTTAGTTTATAGCCCTGAGGATGTCTTAAAATAAAGACGTAACGTTGGCAAAAAGGTGATTCCATATATTTACCCTGACCAAACTCCGAGAAGAAGAAAAAGTGTTTGTTATATATATATATATATATATATATATATAAAATTGACCGAACCCCGATTAGAGAACACACCTATATATATATATATATATATATATATATATATATATATATAACAGATTCAATAATACTATCGACTGTTTGATAGAATAGGTGTGTTATCTAATCTGGATTAGGTCAATTTTCTAGGATAAAAAATCAAACTCTCATTGCCGATGTTTCGGTTTTATTTAAAACCTTTTTCATAGGCCTACAAAGAAAGGATAATAAGAAATCACATATATACATCAAACATATACACAATATGAAAATGGATTGTTACAACTTACGAATATTATAAGCAGATGTATTTCAAAGATACATAAAACAGTATAACTTACAGAAGTAAGAATTTTTTAACTAAGAAAATGAAATTTACATTCATCATTGACCGTTCTATAATTTTTTGCAATACGATCTATCATGTCTAACTTTTTGTACAATACCCGTCAAAGACGTGCACATCTGCTAGTAACTTATAAATGTTCTTTTTTTTTTATAAATACTGGTAATTATGTATGCTTGTCATTTCTAGATTGTAAAAGATCTAAGCTGCATTACAGGTGAATCGGAATTAATTTTAATTAAATGGTTAAATATAAACGGTACAAATCAAACTGCATGTTTGACAGAAAAAATATCAGTTTATAGTTGTTCACATTAATTTGATGATGAATGACTTTTAATATCTATTTATTAATTTGTTTATCTGATAAGACAAAGTTAATATTCAGTAATAGATAAGGTTGGGAAAGTTATCTATACATATATAAATGACTCTCCCTGTGTAGCATGTGTGTAATGGATCTATGTCTATGGATATAAAGTTATGGAGTATCCAATAATGATATTTTCTACTATTCAATCATTTCGAATCATATTTTGGAATATTATGTATCAACCTATATTTCTGTAAAATACCCGTTAAATAGGAGCCCGTCAACTATAATGGAAAGAAAGCAGTAAAAAAGCAAATTTGAACAGATTTCCTGGAAACAAAAATAGATATTGTTATAACTGAAGACGGTACAGTAAAGTATCCTTTGCTTACGGATAAAGGTTGGTATTTGTTTTATAATATTAATTTTTTTTTTACTTTACTATAAGTAAAGTATAGTGATCGTAAAGATGAAGTTTATTCAATGATGTCTGTGTGTGGGTGGGTGAGTGAGTGTGTTAGCATTGCTTGTTACAACGCTATGGTCCAGAATCTTTGATGGATCAAGTTGATATTTTACACAAAAATAGGCCCCATAGTGTAGATGATCCTTATTGTTTGGGAAGAATTATGAATGACGGGAAAGTCACTTTGTCTGCCAAAAACCGGTTTTTAGAAAACATTTTTTTCTCCTAAATTGCTAATTCTATAGTTTTAAAACTTTGGCATTATCTTTGAGGTTACAGATACAATAAACGAAAAATATATTTAGAATTTTAAAACAACAGGAAATATTTTTTTTTTTCAATGAAATGTAAAAATTTTGATTTATAATTCAATCTCAAAGTTTGTGAGAGCGATACAAGCCATATCGTTTGATGGATCAAAATGAAACTGTGCCTAAAAAGAGAACATTATGTGGAGAATGAATTTAGATATTTTTTTTCAAAATTAAGTTCACCAATGGAGGTTAAAGTACGATTTCTGTTTTCAGAAAATGTTTTTTTGACGCTAAACGGTTCATTAAAAAATCATGTAAATTTGACTAAAAATGGAACAAAAAATTTGCATTTATAAAAAAATCATCAAATTTCAATCAGGGCAAAGAGCAATAAAACTATAAAATCTGTTTGTTTATCCTGGACTAAGGGATCACTTGTGATTCTTGTCAAATTTTTTATATTTTTTTTACATTGTTTACATTGACTTGACATTGAAATTTTTCGAGCGGACCCACTGAGATGAAATTGATATTTATAATGGGAAATTGAAATAATGAGATAGATATAAGAGGAATAATATTTTTACATGTCAAAAAATTACCGCCAATAAACATAAATAAATTTCCTTTGTCTTCCATGTTATGATTGGATTTGCCTCATAAAATGCTTTAATAAATCTATATATTGCACTCTTGAGCAAAACTTAATATCAGTTATAATTACTTTATCTTTGTGAATTGTAGTATCTTTCCATGATATTGAAATGTGACGAATGGACTCTTTCCTCAAGAAAGAGGAGTTATGTTTGTTGAGAAATATCCAGTTTTTTCACTATTCTAGTCTAATAGTTCATATTTATTATTTTCAAAAATTAGAAGCTCCCAACTATAAAAGTTTTAAATTATACTGAATAGCTGGCTTTGACTTTGATTTGAATATGTAAACTGGCTAATTAATAATATTTTTTTTTTTCATTATACATTCGTAGCAACCTTATAACAGAGTAAAAGACGCAGGAAAAAAGATAACACTCAGAGAAAATTGGTATATATGATTTTTGACAAAGGGGAAGGAAAATGGTTTTATTAAATACTAAGAAGCCATAAATTTCCCAGTATAATAATTCTATAAAAAACCAAAAATGTAAAACATAATTCAGAATTGAAATCTTTGGTTTGAATATTAATAAATGTAATTATCGTGAATCCTTAATTATGAATTATCTTAAAACGAAATTTTTTTTGTTTTTCATGATGAAAAACGTCTGAATGATGTTTTTCAGAGAAAATAAGAGTATTTTCTTGTTTTAAATTTGAAAATTTTATTTAAATATTCAATGTAGAAGGAAGTCAAGTAAACGATGTAAGAAATCCACTGGCTATTTGAACAAAAGCCATGTTCTCTTGTAGGAGATTATTTCGTATCAAGAAATTTTCTCTTTTGCTTTTCATTTTACTGCTGTAGTTATACTAATGAGATTATTTACATCAGCTGTGTGATGTACAAAAATAAGCTTATATATTGATAAGTCGATCAATCACTATCTGTACTACCTCAAGAATGAAAGACTAATAAACATCTCCCATTTAGATGTTTGCATTATGCTTGAATGAGATATTGATAATATACCCAAGAAGTTTGATGTTAAGTTTACTTATAGTAAAGTTGAGTGTAGGCCACTTCAGACTTTTTTTTGTTGTTTAAACCGATTCACTAGCGGGGTTAAAAACTTCAACCCTTTTTGGTCTTTTTGTTTGATCGCCGATTCTACAGTGGGATTCCTAAATTTTGCCTAACTCAAGTGTATTTAGAGTAAGGGATCTTTAACAAGTACCTGACATCGTACAGGCTCGGGACCGACGGTTTAACATCCTCTCCGAATGACGATGTATTCAGATTTATTTACCTCCTGCGTGAATAAATCGAGGACCAGAGTGGGTATCGAACCGTGGACCTACCATTTAACTACGGTAAACCACCGTGGCTAACCTGGCCCTCCTACATTTCCGGTTAGTTTAGCTTGCAGAGACCGTCCAACGAGAGATCATACAGAGGCCAATGATTGACTCAGTGTCGTGGCAACGTAAGGGATGGCATTTTGAGGGGGTAAAAATATAAACAAATTGAAATAATAAAAAACTAACAAAAAATCTGAAATTGTATACCAAAATGTGTTTGTATAGTCGTAGTTTTGTTATGTTTTATTTGTCTAATGCTGTTTAAAAGGGGTTTTTCAACTGTAATATCTGCAAATTAAAAATGAATTTTCCAAACTAGTTTTTAATGGGGTTCAACAATTTATTATATTTATTTTGCGTTGCCAGTTAATTTAATTTTACAATTTTTTCTATGATTTAAATTATATGTTTTTGTTTTGAAAAAATCTTTGGTTTTCTTTGATGACGACGGCATATGTATAGGAATACTGTAATTAAATGAAAGTCTGGGATGAATGAGAGTAGTCTAAAATTTAAAATTAGATTTTAGATCCTTGATAGTAAATTCTATGAAAATGAATTTAACGGATTATCAGCGGTAAATCTAAAGACTGACAAAAACATAGGAGGGAGTTTACGTCAGAGAGAGGACGTTCAGCCGTCGGTTATCCGAGCCTGTATGATGTCAGGTATTCGATAGCAATCTCTACTGTAAATCCTTTCAAATTAAACAAACTTTATAATTCAGAATGTGAAATATTAATTGTGTGGTATCACAAAGGAGCAATATTTAGTACACAGACAATTTGACAGAGTTTGAATACGACTTTGGTCATATCGTTTGACTTATCATAATGATATTGATCACAAGAATATCATCGTATATGAGGATAAGCTGAATAATATTTAGGTAGCATTTATTTAAATTAATTCAATAATTTTTCATCATTAGTTAGATATATTTATTAAGTTAAAAGTATTTGTCACAAAAATTAACTGCTTTCAATGAGAATTTCTATGGAAAAGTTGATAATAAAATATTATTGTAACTATTGGGAGGAATACGGTCGATGTAGTATACATTTCAGCTTTCTACAGGTTATCGCATATGCTTTTTGAATAAGGATATTACTATCTAGTAACTTTATTGTCGTCCTGTTAAACTTCTTGATTTCCATTTGGAGAAATAAGGCTATAGTTTTTCAAAAAACATTACAAGCTATATATTTCAGCTTTAAAGTGGCCAAATAAAATTGTAATACGAATTATACAATACCCTTAACTTAAAAACTAATTAGATAGTAAATACTACCTAATTGATAACCTTATCACCCCTAAACCTTAAGTAAAAGGGCTAAAAATTACTCTCTGAATCACAACTCCATTTAGTCCTATTCCTGTCTATAAAATTTATTCTATGGACTTATAATTCTTGAACTTTTAAAAAATAAGTGAATCCACCAAGTTTTTCTCTTCATTTAGAGTTTCTGTATTTTTCATTAATAAGTATATTTCTCTATTACACCCTTTCCTTAAATGAATGTAGAATACTTACATATATGTATGATCCATATTATAACATTGTAATTAAGTGTGATATCATAACGAGGATAAATGAAGTATATGTTATATTTTTTATTTATAAAAAGGGCGGTTTTTCTAAGAAGTCCTAGTTACTATAAACTGTGGTAATTATGAAAAAAATAATTATTTTTATTTCTATCATTTAAACATTCAATACCCTTTTTGAAAAAGAAAGTTAGGTTTTTTTTGAACTTGATTAAATTTTTTATCTTTAACAGGCTGAACATATATCACATGGACTGAACTGGCAGCACTGAATGTTCAAAAGTCTAGATTGGTGGCAAATACAGGTTACTTTGGGCTTGTTTAAATCTGTTTATAGAAATCTGTAAATATAAAATGGCAAGTCCATGTTTTGATGCAGCATTTGAAAGAAGGAAATCCTTATACAATAGAAATAACCCGCGTTCTCCTACATTCAGGGATCTAATTCGAAAGGTAAGAAAATTTGTTCTATTCTTTAAAGAATTTGAAAATATAAATCTACGTATTAACCAGATGCTCATTTATTATGAATATGTTTCATTCATTGGCTTTTCGTTTTACCTTTTAGAGATTCAAGGATAGAATAAATGCTAGACGAACATTACTAATTAATAAATTTAGAAACCTAGATGATAAAAAAGATGTTCAAAAGGCTCTCACTGGAATTGTAAAAGATGATTATTCTGTATTGACTTCAGGCGGTGGGATTAATTTGTAAGTATTATAAAATATTAACTGTTTTTGAATACTCAATTGGGAAAGGCCTACATAAATTGTGAACGTTTTTATTGATAACAGTTATAAAGTCATAACCTTTCCCTTTTTTTGTAACTCTATACATGAATTGGTGGGAACATCTCCCAACTATGAATACAATAATGATATCACTATAAAACAAATGTGTTAGTATTAACAGGTAGAAACAAACGAGATTATTATTATGTTAAGACTTATGAACTTCATTAACTAACACTTATTAAATGTTTTGTTTACTGTAAAGTGTTCCATACAATTTATCTTTGATTGAAAAGTCTGGCAGGAGATTACCACCTTTGCTGAAATTATCATCATCAATAGGCAGATACTCCTTGTCCTTGTACGTTACCTCTAAAGGTTGTAATCTTTGTAAAGAACGGGTAACCTTTATCTTGGTTATAAAAACTCAGGAATGTTTATCCTTACATGTTAAAAGCTTTATGACTCTTCCCATTTTCGTCTTTTCGTATTTTCTACTTTAAACGAAACTATTTCGCTGCTCTGTATATCTGATTTAGAAACTTTTTTTCTTTTTTAAATTTCTGTACTTAACTGGCTGACTCATGTATTCATTCTTAGATCTTACTTTTAATTTACTTCTAATTGAGTGTATATACTTAATATACTTTCTATTCTTATAAACAAAATGTAAGTTGATCAGCACGCTGTCAATTCTTGAGGTCCAAATTAAACTCTTATTGCCAACATTTCGGTTTTTATTTAAACCGAAAATTAATAAATTTTCATAGGCAGAAGTTAATTTTTTTTCAATTCTAAAAAAAATATTATGTCTATTGATAAAGTTTTAAATAAAAACCGAAACATTGGCAATGAGAGTTTAATTTGAACCTGAAGAACTGACCGAGCCCTGATAAACTTTAATTTTGTTTCTACTTCACCGTCGATACTTTTATCAATATGATATATATGTATATATGGGTTTCCTGCCGTTGTGTTTCCTGAGAAAAAAAATTCTATTTTCTCCTGAAGACGGATCATCCGAAAATTTAAGTTTGTAAGTGTGTTGCTTTTCTTCGTTTTTGAGCTGATTTGCGTCCAGTTTGGATCGTTTTTTTCGAGTTTTGAGTGATATACGAGTATATACTCGTATATTCATCATGATTTGTTTTCTTGACCCAATATTTATATGATGTAATTTTTTGAGGGTTGAGGTCTAATGATTTTAAACTAGTCCTTTTACCGACGTTTCGACATATATTTATGTCATCTTCAGGACTAAAACATGATTGTTTTACAATTAGCACTACTATTACTACTATTTGGTTATTTATTACATTTTAATATGTACAGTAACAAAGAGGAATTTATTGATAAATCAGTTATTTCGACTACGGATTTTTTTTTTTATATTGACATAACGATATTGTACTTATGAAATAATTATAAAAACAATAGAATAATTATAACAATTATTATGATTATAATTATATTATGAATACGACAAAATCGATGTTGTTAAAAAATATTATTGAATCGTCTCTAATTAAATTTAATAGATCTAATATTATAAACATTAGTAACGGTCTCTTCAAACTTGATACTTTCGTCACGAGGGCAATAGCCTCTTCAAAGAGGGTTGACAGTTAGCGGATAGTTTTTTACTTTTTCTTACTGTACTCCTTTGTTTCCCCAAACATCCCTTTCTGGACATTAGTCCTTTCCTGCGCTTTCACTCTTTTAAAATACCACTCTTCCCTCCCACTCTTCTCAACTCCTCACCAGATGTTTTCTGCATCTAGTGTTTCAGTTGGGTTTTTGACTCTGACGAAGACCGCTTGTCACGGTTGAAAAATCTTAGTCTCTTCTCATATTTCTTATTGTGGTGAACATTAATTTTTGTTCCACATGTTTATTGTTAAATCTTGTTATTACGCTTGTTTATGACTACAAAATTAATTATCTTAAAATGTTTTTCAAAATAATTATAGTAAACATGTTTGCTATACATCGGAGTAGTAAGTACGAGCGTTTGTAAAAACTGTTGTGTTTCAGGGATGACGATGTGTCAATGGAAGACGATTCAAGTGATTCTCTGCCCAACGATGACTTGTCATTTCATGGTATGAATCTTTGTTTTTTTTTTATACTTCCAAGGCTTGATTCAGTATTGATACTGAACTGTATTTTCATTTTATAATTCTCTTGAATAGAAGTAGGTTAGGTTATAGTGGCCGTCCCAAGAACAGAAATTGGTCAAAGATTGGCTCTTTGTGATAACTATTTCTATTGTTTAAACCGATCCCCTAGCGGGTGATAACGTTAGCCGTTTGCCGGCTTTTTGTTTGATCGGTGATTCTACAGATTCTACCATTGGGAGTCCTTTGCCTAACTCAAATGCATTTAGAGTAGGAATCTTTAACGAGAACCTAACATCGTACAGGCTCAGGACCGACGGTTTAACGTCCTCACCGAGGGACGACGTTGTCAGATTTATTTACCTCCCACGTGAATAAATCGAGGTCCAGGTGGGGATCGAACACCGGACTACCAACTCCAACTTTACTATCAGTAAATATAAAATCAAACTTCTTCTAATACAATGTCCTACTTGGATATAACATAAAGGTCTAAATAGGAGATGTTTTTTAGTCTTTCATTCTTGACTGTTGTACAGATAGTGATTGATTCACTTATCAATATAAACGCTTATTTTGGTATATCACATAACTGAAACATATAATATCCTTGATATTACCACAGCAGTAATAACCCTTTCGTAAAGACAAAGAAAAAAAAGTGTTACGAAACAATCTCTTACAGAAGAATATAGATTTTCTTCCCATAGCCAGTGGATGTCATTCATGGCCGTCTGTAACATTACATGGCCAATAGATCTGTAACATTTAATTCTGTTTATCTGTCCACCATCTACATTGAAGAATTTAGCCAAAGTTTTCGTTTAGAGACTTAAAAATAATGCTATTTTGTTTGTAAAATGTCAGAAACATTTAAGAAAAAATATCACCGAGAAATTAGCTTAAAATTAATATTCGTTTTGTAATATAAAACAACAGAGTCTATTCCTTATACTACAATATTACCCAAAGATAATACTATTCGTAAACACAAGAAAATATACATCGGATATTAAGTTTTGTTCAAGAGTGCAACATATAGATTGATTAGAGTATTTTGTTAGACAAATCCATCATAATATGAAAAGAAGCATAGAAATTATAGATTTAATTGGCATATATTTTTTACATGTAAAATATTAATTATACTTCTCACATTTCATATGAAGTCATTAAACCTCTAAACATAAAATTTATTTCAGTCTATTCAGTTAAAAAATTTTCTAAGTCAAGGTAAATAAATATAAACAAATCCAACAAGTGTAGCAGGTGAACCATTAGTCCAGGGTGAATAATCAGTTGTTATAGTTTTATTGCTCTTTTCGGTAATATAGGTACATACCTGTGGATGCTACCTGTGGATGTACCTGTGGATGCTACCTGTGGATGTACCTGTGCATGCTACCTTGGATGGTACCTGTCACGGAACTGATCCGGGATTCGGCGACTCCTGGATCGTTGGTGGTATTCAGAACATCCCCCGTGGGAAATGTTTTCTCATTTTTCGTCGAGAGAGAGAGAGTGCATTGCGCGTGAGCACTCTTTTAGTGCGTCTTCTTCTAAGTTTTTTATTTTTTGGAGCAATAGTGAGAAGTTCTTAACCTTCACTCATCGAATTTTTCAGCGTTTTTTGCGTTGTTTCGATTTTACTCCCCCCCCCCCTCTCCTTTTTTTTCATATACTTGGCCCCTACCCATTTTTATTTTCTTACCCTCCCTGACAGTTTCCCATCATCTCCGGTCCTCTGGGCCAATCCCCTAATCCAGAAAATTTCTGGATTGTACTTTGCCCCCACTTTTAAACGCGTTTTTCTCGGCTCCTGTTGGAGCTACAGGCACAGGGAAAACGAAATTTTAACCAAGAGAACAAGGAGAATCCGGCGAGACGAGTGGGAAGTCTCCAAAAGCCGATCAGAAATCAACCTCCTCCAGGAATGAAGAGCAGATGATCAAATCTCCTAGGGCAAGTTTAACTGAGGATAAGATGCGCGGGTATAAAAGACCAAAATCGTAAAAGATAATTCAGAATTGAAATCTTTCGTTTGAAGATTAATAAATGTAATTATAAATTATCTTAAAACGACATTTTCTCTTCGATGTTTATGACGTTTGTCAGAGAAAATAAGAGTATTTTCCTGTTTTAAATTTAAAAATTTGGCTTAAATATTCAATGTAGAAGGAGGTTAAGTAAACGATGTAAGAAATCCACTGGCTACTTGAACAAAAGCCATGTTCTCTTGCAGGAGAATATTTCCTAGCAATAATTTTTTACTTTGGCTTTTCAAAAATGTTATTACTACTGTAGTTATACTAATGAGATTATTTGCATCAGTGGTGTGATATACAAGAATAAGCTTATATTTTGATAAGTCGATCAATCATTACTATCTGACTACCTCAGGAATGAAAGACTAATAAACATCTCCCATTTAGATGTTTGCATTATGCTTAAATGAAACGTTATATCTTATATATCCAAGGGGATTGATATTAAATTTACTTATAGGAAAGTTGAGTGTAGGCCACTCCAGATTTTTTTTTATAAATTACCAATTATTATTGCAAGGTACTAATTATTATTATCCACCTGTCATTATGTGTGACTTAATATGAAATAAATAAAATAATAAATATGTTACATTTAAAAAATGTATGTCAATGAAATCTATAATTTTTATTCTTTCCATATTATGATGGATTTGTCTAAGAAAATACTATAATAAATTTATATGTTGCACCCTTGAACAAAACGTAATATTGGATGTATATTTTCTTGTGTTTACGAATGGTATTATCTTTGGGTAATATTGTAGTATAAGGAATGGACTCTGTTGTTTTATATTACAAAACGGATATTAATTTTAAGCTAATTTCTCGGTGATATTTTTTCTTAAATGTTTCTTACATTTTTCAAACAAAATAGCAATATTTTGAAGTCTCTTGACGAAAACTTTGGATTAATTCTTCAATGTAGATGGTGGACAGATAAACAGAATTAAATGTAACAGATCCATTGGCCATCGGAACAAAAGCTATAGTCTTCCGTAAGAGATTGTTTCGTAACACGTTATTTTTCTTTGTCTTTACAAAAGGGTTCTTACTGCTGTGGTAATACTAAGTTAATTATATGTTTCAGTTCTGTGATATACCAAAATAAGCATTTATAATGATAACCGATACAAACACTATCTGTAATACCGCCAGGAATGAAAGACTAATAAACATCTCCTATTTAAGCATTTATATTATGTCTAATAAAAAGATTTCACATAAACATGTGAAACAACAACCAATGATCAAACCACAATAAGAAATGGGAAAACAAGACTAAGATCTTTCAACCGTAACAAGCGGTCTTCGTCAGAGTCAAAAACCTAACTCAGTTGGGTTTTTGACTCTGACGAAGACCGCTTGTTACGGTTGAAAGATGTTAGTCTGTTTTCCCATTTCTTATTGTGGTTTGATCATATATTATGTCTAAATAAGACATTATATAACCAAGAACTTTGATATTATATTTACTTAAAGTAATGTTGATTTTTTTTTAATAATAAAAAGAATTGTCGGAGTCGGTGCTAAGAGATCCGATGGCGCAGCCTTGGTACTAACCGCGATCAACTTTTCCACTTTTTGTATTTTCCCCTGTTGTTTTCATGAAAGTCATTGTATGATACTGTTGTGAGCAGTGTGTGTAGTAAGTGGCTGGGGTAGCTCAGTAGCTTAAGCAGTCTCCTTGAGATTGGTACATCTGGGACGCTAAGAATAATCCCCCTGGTAAAAACCGCCCGGGGATTAAATCCCCCCCTAAGAAATAATAATTCAAAGGTAAACTAACACTACATTTTTCTCATTATTATGTATGTATATAATTTACCACTCGGTGGTATAAACCAAAGAAAAAAAAGGATATATTTACATGATAAATATTTACGTTATGAAAGAATGGATGCATTTAATTTTTTTGAAATGATTTTGTCATTCTTATATCCAAAGATCTATTGGTTATTGGTTTAATATATTTTATTTGAGTGATGAATTTGATTTACTTCAGCATTTTTATATTGTGCTATTTATCATTTAAATAAATATAATGACGTATTTATGAAATTTTAAATGAAGTTTTAATAAATATAATTTATGTAATACTATTTTTCTTTTTTATGGAGGTTTGGTCTATCTTCAAAAATACAACATCTTTAAGCCGACGTTTCGTCTAAATTTGTAGAAATTTGCAGGGCTACAGCAGTACAGAATTTAATTACAATTACAAGGTAATTATGTATATTAATTAAATAATGTAATATAATTACTTTTCATGTTATTGTAATTAAATTCTGTATTGATGTAGCCCTGAAGATGTCTACAAATATAGATGAAACATCGGCTTAAAGGTGTTGTATTTTTGAAGCTAGACCGAACCTTGGTAAGAAAGAAAAATAGTGTTAAATAATATGTGGTCGAGATAAAGAAAACATATAATTTATATAGATATAATGACCTGTAAAAATGATTTGATTTTCCAGAAGTTTTTATATTTTTTGGTATTTGGTATTGGTTTAATATATTACTTGTAGTCAAAAAATAGATGGAATGGTGGTGATTTTTTCGTGCACCGGACATCCGGGGTTCAAAGCCTACTCTGGAAGTTGATTTATTCACTTGTGGGTGCTCAAGCTTGAGAGGATGTAAGGCACTTTTCCCTCAGCTAATCTGTGCTGGTTTTACTTTGCAGAGTGGCTGCTGACTGAACTCGACCGAGTCCTATCTGAGCTGATTGTAAGAGAAGAATGGGAGGACCACATCATCTGCCCCTTGTGTCTCCGGACTGCCCTTTCGACCGACGGTCACTGCATCCGCTGCTCTGTCTCCATTCCTCACCATCGCTCCATCCCTCAGGCTATCTCCTCTGCTCTCGACTCTCATTCCCGCCTTTGTGATTCCTTCCCAGGCTTCGCTCTCATACACGACGAGCTCTATCTTTGCTGTGACCAATGCTCGTCTATTGTAACAGTTTAACAAACCAAACTCCTAAGTACCTCCTATACAACATCTTTACATTGTTACCTTTTGCCAAGACTGTTTGCGTACTATTTAGTTATTGTCTCTACTTTGGCTTGTTATCTACCAAGCAGAATATCTTTTTAGAAAACTTTTGAACACTCTACACAACGAATGTTTGGGTCATTTATTGAACCCATTACATTAATAAGAACATATCATCAATATGGTGTGGTCTTTGTTCTAATCACTTTTAGATACTATATTTAAAGTTAAACTTGTCACCCATCCATGTACTAACAACGCCAATGTTGCTTAACTTTGATAATGTAGTCGGAACAGGTGATAATCTTCATCATCATATACTTGTCGTTTTTAGATACTATACTTCAAGTTAACTTGTCACCCATCCAAGCTAATACAATCAATTTTGTTTAACTTGGATAGTATTAAAGAATGTGTGGTGTATTAAACATTGCCTAAATACTTGCTTGTTGTTATAATTGTTTTTGATACCAGATACCTAGAAAGTTGAAAGAAAGTGTCTCCTTATCCTAGTCAATGATGCTTGACTTTGATTTACAATAGGAACTGGTCAAATTGTATACTTTTTATTGCCCTATCGTTTTTTGTAGTAAAACCTTATGCTAAAATTATCACTCATCCAAGGGCTAACCACGCTAAATATTGCTCCACTTGGGTTAACTAGTGGTAACCGGTGTATTCAGCGTGGCTATGACCGTTGGAAGACAAAGCATTCTAATGTAATGACTTATATTGCTGCTAACTAGATATTTGGTATGCCGTGTGCTGACAGAATAACATTACAGCTGTTTCTACACTTGCTATATAATTTGGAGTTTTAAAATATAAGGATTCCATTTTGAAATTATACATATTAAATGATATGTAACTTAGAGAATTGCAATTATAATGTGAAAAACATAACCTATTCAATTCTAACAAAGTAAGTAACTGACTCATCTTATGGTAGCATATATATTTTCATTATAAAATTATAAAGACGTTCCAAACTGGACATAGACAAGTTCAAAATTGAACGACAGTAATACAAAGTAAAGATCTTTCTTTGTCTCTACGGCATTGAAATAGAAACAAAATAAAGTTTTATCAGGACTCGGTCAGTTCTTTTTTAAAAATTGCATAACTTCTTTTCTAAATGATATTTAAATTTCATAAATGTATTTTCTCTGAGCTTGGTCAAAGTGTCTATATGGTTTCTAATAATAATATCTCGTAATTTTTATTTACCTTTTTATTACAATTTCAAATAATCTTATTAATTTGCCAAATTGTAACCTTCATTTCTAAATTCACTACATTTTGCTTAAAACGGTTTACCACGTTTTCCATTTATCTATGATATGTTAGAACTGAGTCCTGATAAAATGTTATATATATATATATATATATATATATATATATATATATATATATATACAATTAAAAGAAACGGTCCAGCGGACTTTTTTACAATAAAATAAAAAACGAAGGAAACACACAGAAAGACACAGACATAACTCACATCGATATTTCGACAATCGTCGTCATCAGGAGGTGCGAAGAGCGAAGAGTCCCGCAGGAAGACAGGGCGGTACTGAACTCGGAAACCGCAGCCAGTACCCCACCACTTACCACCAAGCGGGGGAAGGGAGGGAAGGAAATGAAGAGCCAAATTAAGACGTAAAAGGAACGAGTAAAAATTATAACTATAAAAAATTATAAAAAAGTAGATAAATCAAATTAAAATTAATAAAAATAATAAATAAAAAGTAAAATAAAAAATATTAAATAAATAAATAAAAAATAATAAATAAATAAATAAATCATAAATAAATTATCGGTTGAGGTTGAGTCCGGGGGAAGAGCGAGCATCAAGTAAGCATATGTATGCCTCCTCTGAAGCTCTTAGGGTAACTTTATTGTTGGATTCGGGGATCTGTTTCAGGATCTGAACCCTGAAACAGTCATTGAAACTGAGTCCATGCGAGTTCGCATGGATGGCTACAGGATAGTTACTGCGTTGACCGACTGAAGCCCTATGACCATTCATACGAAGGCTCAACTTATTAGAAGTTAAGCCAACGTAAAAGGAGTCACACTGAGTGCAATCCAGTCGGTAAACACAGTTGCTCGAGGTACAGGAGGAATTGACCTGAACCGGGTAGGAACTATGGTGGAGAGGGAATCGAAGGAAGGATTAGGATTTACAATCAGGCAAGTTTGACAGCCACGGCGTCCACATTGTTTCATTCCAGGAACAGGATTGGAAGGCTGAGGGGAAATATGAGAGAAAATGCTTTTTAGATTGGCAGGTTTACGGTAGGAAATAGAAGGGGGGTGATTAAAGATGGAAGAAGTAGAAGTAGACAGAATCGGAAAAGACTCCTTAATAACAGCACGAAGCTTATAAGCGCCAGGGAAGTAGGTTGTCAGGAAGAAGGAAGTGTTACTTCTATCCCTCTTGGGTCTGGGTTGGTGGGAGATGTCAGCCGGTAAAACACGACTATCAATGAAGGAGCGAGGATAGCCTCGTTCAGAAAATTTGTCCTTTAAGAGGTTAAGGTGATGTCTGCGGTCTTGGAGATTATTGCAGATATTGTGAATACGGAGGGACAAGGATCGAGGTATAGACTTTTTAACATGGGATGGATGGCAACTATTGTAATGGAGGTACTGTTGGGAGTTGGTGGGTTTTATATGTACGGAAGTCAAGAAGTGTCCATTGTCTAAAGTAACGTCAACGTCAAGAAAGGTGATAAGTCTGTCGGAGATGTCGTAAGTGAAAGTGATGGAGGGGCAGAAATTTTGAAAGGAGTGTAGGAAAAGTTCTAAGTTATGTTTGCCATGGGGCCAAATGAAGAAAATATCATCAATAAAACGGAGATAAAGGAGTGGAAGAAGTTGACAGGTGGCCAGGAAATCCTGCTCTAATTTGGCCATGAAAAGATTAGCGTAAGAAGGGGCCATAATCGTACCCATAGCTGTGCCTCTGGTTTGAAGGTAATAACGACCCTCAAACTGAAAGACATTATGCTGTAGCACGAAATCAGCCAAAGAGACTAGAAAGGATGTGGAAGGATTAAGGGGTGCTGTTCTGCCATCAAGAAAGTATCGCAGAGCGTCCAGACCTTCAGAATGAATGATTGAAGTATAGAGAGAAGTGACGTCCATGGCAACCATGAGAAGAGGATGATCAAGGGTAGAGGGAAGAGAAAGATTTTTAAGAATTTGGAGAAAATGGAAAGTGTCTTTGCAGAAAGAAGGTTGGTTCCGAACTAGAGGCTGTAGGAAGTGATCAATGAAGGCGGAAAGTCTTTCTGTAAGGCAGCCATAACTGGAAACGATAGGTCTACCGCGGGAGGGGAGTCAGGCATGTTGAAGGGCTTGTGGACTTTAGGGAGCAGGTAGAAAACAGGACATCGGGGATTTGAGGGAATGAGGGTGTCAATATCCTGGGGAGAAAGGCCCTCACACACAGCACTGTTATTAAGAAGAGAAACTAAGTTCTTGAGGAAAAGAGGAATAGGGTTGGAAGAAAGCTGTTGATAAAAGGATGAACCATCCGTAAGTGGTGGGGTACTGGCTGCGGTTTCCGAGTTCAGTACCGCCCTGTCTTCCTGCGGGACTCTTCGCTCTTCGCACCTCCTGATGACGACGATTGTCGAAATATCGATGTGAGTTATGTCTGTGTCTTTCTGTGTGTTTCCTTCGTTTTTTATTTTATTATATATATATATATATATATTATATATATATATATATATATACTCGAAATTATTGTTGACTTCTTGGTTCAACACAATATTTAAAATATATTTCGAGGGCTAGGTAATGGTAATAACCTTATTCCACCAACGTTTCGATATATTTATACATCTTCATCAGGGCTTGGAGTGAATTGTGAGAAAATAGATACAGAGTGAAGTTCATTAGCAAGACTAAGCCCTCAAAAAATATTTATATATATATAAAGTTTAAACTACAAACGGAAAAGGAAAACAATAGAAATAAATGCTCTGATGACATAAATTGAATCTGTCTGTCGAAGACCGCTTGTTGTGGTTGAAAGATTTTAGTCTTTTTTCTCCATTTCATATTGTGGTTTGATCGTTGATTGTTATTTCATGTGTTTATGTGAAATCTTGTTATGTATATATATATACACTTTAACACATAGAAAAGAACACAGAAAGACACTACAGAACTCACTTCGATATTTCGACATCCGTCGTCATCGGGAAGAAGTGCGAAGTACTCGCGTTGAGAAGCAAACTGCTACTCAGTTTAATTGTATATATATATATATATATATATATATATATATATATATATATTATTGAATTTGATAGCAGATTCTGCATTCACGATTTCCCTATTTATAGCTTCTATTTTTCTTACAATTTTCTTTTGAGCAGGTGATAATTGCCAAAGCAAACTAGCATAAGACATTCAGAAGGCTGAAACACTAAATAAACACTTCACTGGGGATAACTATATTTAATTAATCACTACACTAGTTAAAACTAACATAACAAGCTTTCGGCCCCATGGGTCATCGTTAGGTTCTTAAACTATATATGTATGTATACTAATCTAAAGTTTATCGAGACTCGGCCAGTTCTTAAGCTTCAAATTAAACTCTCATTGCCGACGTTTCGGTCTTTATTTAAAACCTTTTTCATAGGCCTTCAAAAACAGAGGAAATATAAGAAATAATACAATCATTCAAAAATCAAACATAGATAAAAGTGCAATTAGTTACAATTAAGAAATTACAATAGAAAATTTGACTATAGGTTAGTGAGAAAACTTACAGAAGTATAAATTTTGAAACAGAAAAACTAAGTATTACATTACAAATTATTTTACAAAGAAAAATAGTATGTGGATTTTAACAACAACGTCTAGTTTGAATGACAACAACAAGTTTGTGCTAACAACTGTCCAGCATTCAAACTAGACGTCGTTTTAAAATCGACAGACTATCTTTCTTGTATAACATCTTTAATGTAATACTTAGTTTTTCTGTTTCAACATTTTATACTTCTGCCTATGAAAGAGGTATTAAATAAAACCGAATCGTTGACAATGAGAGTTTAATTTGAACCTGAAGAACTGACCGAGTCCTGATAAACTTTAATTTGTTTCTATTTCACGGTTGATGCTTTTATCTATATATCTATATATATATCAGTTGGGTTTTTGACTCTGACGAAGACCGCTTGTTACGGTTGAAAGATCTTAGTCTTGTTTTCCCATTTCTTATTTTGGTTTGATCATTGATTGTTGTTTCACGTGTTTATGTGAAATCTTTATATATATATTCACTAGATAAACGGAAACACGATCCAAACTGGACACAGTAACAGTTACTAGGCGTTGGGTTACTAGCCATTGCGTCTACAACGTGCTTGGTCTCCCTTTCTCTTTTCTCCTGAAGACGGATTGTCCGAAAATTTGAGTCTGTAAGTGTGTTTCTTTACTTTGTGTGCCACCTATCTTCAATTTTGAACTGTTTTATATATAGGTGTATAATATAATCGGGATTCGGTCAATTTTCCAGGATCAAAATCAAACTCTCAATGACAACGTTTCGGTTTTATTTAAAACCTTTTTCATAGGCCTACAAACAAAGGATGACAAGAAATCATATATAAACATCAACATATAACTAACATCAAAATGGAATATTACAGTTGTGAAAAAACAAAAATATATATACAAGTAGAAGTAATAGAAAAACAATAAACATTTTTATGAACTTACAGAAGTCAGAATTTTTGAATTAGAAAAATGATGAAATTTACATTATATAAAATGAAGTAACAATAGATAGTGAACTAACATCTTAACTGGTCAAAAACTTGGACTAGACTAACTGATTATAATTACATGTAAACCAAACACTGTTCACTCAAAGAACACAAAAAGGAACTAAGGAAATTAAATTTCACTAAAATCAACTTAACACTCCTGAATAAATAGTGTTCAAATTGGTAATTGGTAATTCAAGTTTTTGACCAGTTAAGATGTTAGTTCACTAACTATCTACTGTTACTTCATTTTATATATTGTAAATTTCATAATTTTTCTAATTCAAAAATTCTGACTTCTGTAAGTTCATAAAAATATTTATTGCTTTTCTATTACTTCTACTTGTATATATATTTTTGTTTTTTCACAACTGTAATATTCCATTTTGATGTTAGTTATATGTTGATGTTTATACTCGTATATGATTTCTTGTCATCCTTTGTTTGTAGGCCTATGAAAAAGGTTTTAAATAAAACCGAAACGTCGGCATTGAGAGTTTGATTTTGATCTTGGAAAATTGACCGAATCCCGATTACATTATACACCTATTCTATCCAACTGTTGATATATTATTGAATTTGTTATATATATATATGTAAAGCACTATTTTTCTTTTTTATCGAGGTTTGGTCTAGCTTCAATATTGTAAGCTATTTTAATATTTGGACTAGGTATTTATATTGTAAATTTTAATTTTGAATTGAATAATTAAAACATTTTAGTACTGTTTCTTGTGAATCATTGGGAATTGTTAGGAAAAAGGTCATCGATGTATTTATATAAAAATGGGATACTGAAGGGTATTTTATTTATTGCCACATCAAGAAGATGATTTATCACTATATCTGCTAATATGGGGGCGCATGGTTTAATTAGAGTCTAGTCCGGTTAACATTGTTGTTCCTTTAAATGATGTAAATTTCATTTTCTTAGTCAAAAAATTCTTACTTCTGCCTATGAAAAAGGTTTTAAAATAAAACTGAAACGTCGGCAGTGAGAGTTTGATTTTTGAACCTAGAAAATTTGACCGAATCCCGATTAGATAACATATATATATATATATTAACTACATTAACATAAAGAACACACAGAAAAGAAACAGAAACTCACTACTATATTTCGATGTCCTCATCATCAGGAAAATAGAAACGAGTCGCTCTGCAGGCAGGCAACGACTCAACTATATAATATATATATATATATATATATATATATATATATATATAAAACACTATTCAGACGTCTTATCAAAGCAATTTGATTACATGATGATAACAATCCAAAGTAGCGCCTATTTGTTTTAGTTCAATGTGCTTGTTTTATATGTTAATATTCCTTGTTATTTATTTGTTAATAACCTCCTCTAGTTGACTAAGGAGCTGTCATTTCATAATTTGTAATAACGTGTCATGTTCTAACAGTTTCATTCAGTCTGACATTTCTTTTTCATCTATTTCAATTAATTTTCGTGTAATTTTTTTTTATTTAATTGTTTTGTTATTAAACGAAACATAATCAGTGTCTGATTCGGTTACATTTTGTTTATTACAAATTTTCGAAATCCATATGAAATCTTATTTATAATGAAAAAGTTTATAAGTTTAGAAGTACTTTGTTTTTTCTTTTTTTTAAACCCCCCCCCCTCCCCCTCTCCACTACCCTTCTGATTAGGTGCCTTGTAATATAATAAGTGTGAGACTAATGGATCCTGTTTGTTATTTCATCTTTGTTTAATGTCGTATTATTTAAATTTATTTTTGTATAAGCATAATTAAATAAATCATCTGGTATGGAACACAAATTCATTTACCTTATCTAAAAAACTCCAAAACTAGTATTCTTGGTGAACTTCTCTCGAGTCAACAAACAATAACAGTTGAGTGGTTTTTTTTTGTTTACAAATGGGGATTTTTAAACAAGTCCCATGACAGGCCTATGCTCAAACAAAGATAACATAAAGTTCAGTAACTATAATATGACTCAGATCTTTTATGTATTCTTTCCAAGATGTTTATAATATCTACAAGTTAGAAAAGTTTAAAACTGCTTTAAATAAGTTTATTTAGATTCTAGAAGACAATCTGAAGAATGTACATTGAGTAAAAACTGCGTTGGGGTAGTAATGGAGTGATTAAGCGCCACTAATAGCCTCTAACACTCAACTCCGACTTTCGGCCTTCACGAGGCTACCCTGTTAACTTGCTTTATACAGGGACAAATGAAAGAGGAGGAGAAGGTGATCAGGGGCTGGGCCTGACACCTTCGTTTCACATCCTTTCTAATCCCCAAATCCCCTTCTTTTATCTTAGCCTCAAACTAAGGTGTTATGCGATCCGAGCAAGGATGGATGATACAGGGGTTACTGTATTATACACGGAGCCTCAAGGGTACCAGGCGACCCCCTTGAGTAAATAGCCTTACTCCGGTATGCGGCGCTCTGCCGGAGCGGACAAAATACCACCGATAGAGATACAGGGATTTTCCCCTGTATGATACATACAGGAAGTCTGGAGACCATCCTCCGGAAGCGCAGAGGGTCCAAAAGGGCTAACTAGTGAGAACCTTCCACAAGTGCACCTAAGGACCCGAAGAAGGAGAAAGGAAGTACTTTCTCCCGAAACATAGGGAGCCTGAATGGACATTATCAATGATGGTTTGTGCAGATTTTGCAAACAGGAAGAAACACCGTTGCACCTGCTGAAACACTGTAAGCCAACTTTGCTGCACAGAGGTAGGTGCTTCGGGACACTCAACAAACCATAGAAAAACTTTTACCGCTGGACCCAGCAAAAGAGCTGAGCTTCTTGGTGGCGTTGAAGCTAACTGCTGGGGGTACTTTAGTGCAGAAGGGGGGAAGTACAATAGTTTTTTTTTAAGACGCAGTGCTATAGTCACCCTCAAATAATAATAATAAAATAAACAACTGCCTTAAGAGAAGAACTAGATTGGTCCGACGTTAGAGTTCTTTTTGAAGAAATTCGTGAACTGTATCCTCAAGATTATCTATCTGCTAAGCCAGTGGTAGCCAAACTTTTACATAAATGCGCCAAATTTGTAACATAGGGTTAACAAGATAAAATCTCTTGTAACCTAACATCTACTTATCTTGTATATATAACATTGTTTTATATAGGATTGTTATATGTTCATAATATTAAATTAAAGAAAGTAAATAACAGAAATACTTGATAAAGCTGATCAACGTTTCACACCTAAAGAGATTTTGAGGTTGTTTTGTTTCAATCATCGGAGTTAAATTTGTAACTGAGAGCAGTAGTGTATTCTTTAAATTGGAATCTGTCACTTGGGACAGATGATTGTAGATTTAATTTTAATAAATTTCATTCCCAGAATCCCCTAAGACGACTTAAGAGAAGATGGCCGAGAGATTTACTACTAGGATAATATACTATGAAACGAAGTGAAAAGTTGAACCAGTGGGTTTCATTCTTTACTCATGTGCACCAAGGTATTGTGTAATCTCTAAGTACATATGATTGTAACGCAGAATATGGGGTAGTAATGGAGTGATTAAGCGCCTCTAACACTCAACTCCGACTTTCGGCCTTCACAAGGCTACCCTGTTAACCTGCTATATGCAGGGACAAACGAAAGAGGAGGAGAAGGCGATCAGGAGCTGGGTCTGACCACCTTCGTTTCCCATCCTTCCCAATCCTCAAATTCCCTCCTTTTATCCCAGCCCCAATCTAAGGTGTTATGCGATCCGTGCCGAAGGGGATAAACCCCAAAGTTCTAGGGTATAAGCACAAGAAGGCTTCAAGATTGTGTTGTATACGTGGAGTCTATCCGTTAGTATGAGTTTTTATTTATCCGATATATGAGTTAGTGAATCTCCAATAATATTAGCAAACTTTTTCATTTAAAAGATTTTTAATTTATTTCTTTCTCCAAAATATTGTAAAAGTTTACTATTTTGTTTATAAAGGCAACATTTTTTTGCCTCTTTGTTAATTTTGTAAATAGATTTAGGAAACTTTTTCATTTAAATAATTATTAATCTATTTTTTACTGGACAATATATGACATTAAGCAAGAAATAGTTTGATAAAAAATTCAGAATTGAAGGTAATGTGAATTGGTTGCTTTGATAGCGCTAGTATCTCGTGATTTGATATCATTAGTTCACCTAACTGCCGGTAGAAGTGCCACACGTTTCAGTGTCTGTTATTTCCCTCTCAGTGTATTAACAGACGCCATGCTTGACTGAATTCATCTGTTCAAATAACCCCGTTATGCCTTTATTCAATAAGAAACCATCAAGACCTAGTGCTCGACTTGAACAAACACTTTGCTCCGATATGACAGATCTTCCACAACCACAAAGACTTACATTCCATTGCCAACAGGCTCAAGGAAGCCCCACTGGAATCATCTCTGGTTTTAGCAACATTAGTCAGTTATATTACAAGATCAGTGAGTGCTACGACTTCCCGCCTGAAGATGTAAGTCTTTTACAATTATTTCCATTTTACTTATAATTCATTGTTTAAACAGGGTTATACTATACACATTAAATATTTTCCCTGTGATAATTAAATCACTCGTTTGTTCTCCAAGTTTAATGTTATTATAAAAAAAAAATGCATTTCATACTAAGACGCTATATTTTCATTAAAACTTGTTTAAAGTAATAAAATCTACTCTAAATGAGGCCACTTTATGGATACTGGATATGGATAACAACATAACTGAACTGACTATTGTGATAAGGTACTATCTACGTATTAATAAGTGCTTTGCTAGAATTGTTTTAATGAGTCTGCCTTAATTAAAGCAACTTACAACCTCAGAATTAATTACTAATTATTCCTAATTACTTTCAAGGGGTATAGGGTTGTAAATATGTAGTTATTTATTTGTTAACGGATACACAATCATTAAGCATTGTATAAAGAGCAAAACAAGTCATTTAAAACTAAAGTTTAATAATATAATAAGTTGATTAAGATGAAATGAACATCAATTTCAATTTGATGCAAAAAATAGTTAATGCATTAACAGTAATGAATGTAAAACTCCACGAGTAAACGAAACAGTTAAAGATTAAAAAGGCGAAAGGATTTTTTTTGTTATCATTTACTAAGATTATTGCTTCGGGAAAATAAAATTTTTGTTTAGCAATGGCATATATAGGTACTGGAAAGAATTTGGAATGATTATATCTACCTAAAGCGGAATTTATGTCATAATCGGTATTGTGAGAAGATAGAGCGTTCTTAGAACTTTGTTTTTTTAACAAACAAATCAATTTAAAATGTTAATCGGTTTAATTTGAGTGATTCCCTGATCATTATTAGGTATTCGATTGAATCCTTTAATTATAACATCCGTTTGGGATTTTTCTAGTTCTGATTTGATTTTGATTAAAATATATTTGAGGTCGATTTTAAGAAATAGCTGACTAGGAAGGAAAAGCGAAAATGTTGAACTTGCACAAACTATGACAGATTGTTGGTATTGCAATACTTCTGCCCACCGTAACTGTAACTGTGTTTGTTCTTGCGTTCATGCCAGATGAATTAATGCAAAGTGGGTAACTATAAATGGAAATGACTGCTTCACTCTGTCCCTAATGTGTAACCTTACTACTTCATGTTAAAAAAAAATATGATAAAACAAAGAAACTGCAATTCTTCATATACGTACTTTCAATGATCAAACCACAATCTGATTATATAAAGATCTTATTGTGGTTTGATCATTTATTGTTATTTCACTGTTTATGTTAATCTTGTTATACCTACTTTCGTTGAGGAATATATATTTCGACCAACAATGCCGACTTCAAGCTGAAAATGTTATTTTAGTTTTTTTAATTCTTTAGTAATAACACTCCAACAAAATAACTTTTAAGGTATTGTTAATTAAAAATTAGTGAAAAACTTAAATCTTTGGTAAGTACTCACAACGAACTTGAATAAAATAAGTATATGTATGTGTATAAATGTTATTTATGTTATTTTTATCCCTAATAATAATAAAAAGTCAAAGTAATTATGTTAGAAACACATGTGTTCTATAAAAACAATAACTCTGTCCGTTTTTTATTTTGTTCCACATTTTTTTTCTGTTTTTGTCAGTTAGTTGATATTTTTTAGTGGTATTGGTTGTTCAAAGTTGTTTATAGTAGTACTAATCTTCTCGATAAATTGTTTTTAGCTTTGAAAATGCCGAACGAATTTCAGTGAAATGTCTTTAGTAATCTGATGTTATTATTTTTAGGCCTGATCCTCAATAACCAAATTGTTATTTGATGAATCATTGCTTGAGAAACAAACTATTTCAATGTTATTTATTTCTTTCTGTTAAGTAGATATTTCCGCTTTTACAAATTATGCTACTTTCCTGTTATTGTTTCACCGCTAGTAATTTACGGCATATTATTTTCCTGTTATTTTAATAAAACAAATTTATTAAACAATATAAATTTATTGAAAACAAAAAACATTTGTTACACATAAATTTAATTATAAAACATAAAGAATCTAAACTGTTCGGTTTGTAGGTGTATAAAATTCAATAATATCTGAAAGAATTCCTTTAAATATACCACCGCAAATTAATTGCTTATGCATGTTGTCAAAGAAAGTACTATGAATCAGAAAGCCATCTGATGATTAGTTCTTCATTGCGATTTGTTTGTGATATTTGCAGACGGCCATTTAGAAAATAGTTAGAGGTGGGGGAGATAACAGGAAAGTGTACTTCAATTCTCTCCTTTTCCTTTGAGATTAATAGAAATGTGAAAGCATTGAGATGGGCTGAATTGAGAGGTGGTCTCAGCGCTTGTTTGTAAGGTATTGTACGTTTAGCCTGACCACTATATATAGTTGTTGTAATTTAATAGGAGAAAACAGTGTTTGATAGCACATGATGGACAATAAGGCAATATTGTCCAAGAACTATACAGCTAGCAAGGGTGGGGGGGGGGGGGCATTTATTTATAATGGGTAAAAACAGAAAGAATTAAAATAATCAAAAAATCGAATATTTTATACCAAAAAAAGTTTTTAAGGTCTTAATTGTTTGTATGTTTTAATTGTATAATACTGTTTTTAAAAGGATTTTCAACTATAATAAATCAAAATAAAAATAAATTTATTTTAAATTTTTCAAAACTAGCTTTTTTTTTAAATGGGGTTCTAAAATTTCTTGTATTTATTTTGCATTGCTAGTTAATTTGATTTAAAAATTTCTTTTACGATTTGAATTAACCTTTTTTGTTTTTGTTAAAAAATCTTTCGTTTTCTTTGATGATGATTGTATATGTATAAGAGTACTGTAATAAGATGAAAGTCTGGGACTAATAACAGCAGTCTAAAATTAGATCATTGATTGTAATTCCAAGGAAATAAATATTTTTAGTACGTTTTGGAGTTTTGAACGTTAACGGGTTATAAATGGCTGGGGGGGGGGGGGGGGGACAAATTTTGCGACCGCTCTCCGGGTTTAAAAAATAGTTGCTACACTACTGACAATACTGTTTCGGAGCAAACTATCAAAACGATCTGTTAAATGTAATCTGTGACTAGTCCAGTAACTTTTGGATCAGCAGATACCTACTTAAACAGGTACTGGCAAAAAAAAAATAGAAATACTACTCTATCATTTTGATTGTTTTTGAAGAATGGATGAATAATTATAATGGTGGAAGTTGATTTGGTTTGGGTTGTAACAGGGTTGCCATAATTAACACTAAATGTAACAGGCTTTTTTAACACTAAATTCACCAAAATTGTGGTTTTTTACTTTACTATAAGTAAAGTATATTTTATTAGTGTTTGGCTTTTTAGCATTTTTTTTTACTTTTTTTTTTAATGGAAATTGAGCATAATTATATGAATAATGATATTTAGTGTGCAACAATTGTGCTTAACTACGGTACTTAAAATCTATGTATTTGGATTCGTACTGTACGTATTCTGTTGTGGCTCAATGTTTAGCCTTTCAATATTTCTTACTTTTGAGCCCATCATCATGACAAAGCGGAAACCATTAGCAACCGAATATAAGGCAAGAGTTACACAGCAAATGCTTTTAGATCAATGAAGTTATCTATACTTTCTATTTAAAGAATCTGTAACACAGCAGTTTTGGAAGGAAGTAATCCTGCATCCATAATTTAAAAAGCTTGATATATTTGCTCTTATTTGCCTTATAACACGTATAAGCAATATATAGAATGAGTGTTCTCTCTTTTGACTTGGATGAAAACTAAAGCAAGCAGTAGACTTTGGTCGTCTGTGTTGACTTGTAAAGGTGCTGTAAGGAATTTGTTCCTTCAACTTTAAATGTTGAATAGACTCAAAGCTGGCCTTTTATATTGTAAGAAATCCTTTACAATAGTGAGTCTGGAAACACTAGAAGTTTCTTTTAATGTAATTTACGTATAATTTGTCATTAAAATTGTAATTTTGTCGTTAGTAAAGTTATTTGGCTTTTATGTTTCTCGACTTGGGTTTATTTGGTGTGGTAACCCTGGGTTGTGATGCCAGCATTATTCCTGATGCCTAAATAAACTTGTATAAGAGACACGTGTCAAGAGCCCCGGCTGTCTTCCCTTGCCCTGTCTAGAGCCAACCGCTTATATATAATAAACCTTTCGCGACAAACCAGTTTACATGCAGTCTTGCCAACATTCTCATACCCTCGGCTTGCCAAATGCTCTTTTTCTCCTCTATTCAAAACCCAACACCATTATTATTATTATTACTTTTTTTTTAAAACAGGTTTTAGTATTGAGTAAAACATGTTTTATTATAATCAAAGGTGTTTGGTGAAAAGTTATTGTCTAAGGATTTTGGTGCGAGTGACATATTCCAAGGTGCCCTCAAAGTATATACGAAGGCCCTTGTTATTGATTGGGAGCCTGAAATCCGTGAATATAGCATTCAGTTTTAAAACTCCTATGTATGATATACATATGACTATATGTATGATCAAACCACAATAAGAAATGGGAAAACAAGACTAAGATCTTTCAACCGTAACAACCAGTCTTCGTCAGAGTCAAAAAACCCAACTGAGCTCAGTTGGGTTTTTGACTCTGACGAAGACTGGTTGTTACGGTTGAAAGATCTTAGTCTTGTTTTCCCATTTCTTATTGTGGTTTGATCATTGATTGTTATTCCACGTGTTTATGTGAAATCTTTTTATATGACTATATGTATTTTACAAATTTTTTTTGTTCTACAGCATCTATCTAATATATATTTTCGTAGTGTCTTGTTTATATATCTGTTTGTTCTCTATAGAAATCAAAACTACTGGACCAATTGGGCTGAAACTTGGCATGGGAGGTCTTTGGGGGTAAATGAACAAAACTAAGGGGGTACCAGAGGCAATCCCCCAAGTTATGGTGCAATAACTTCTAATTATGGTGAAATACCAGATGAAAATGGTGCAATTCTTTGAAAAATAAAAATAAAATAAGAACAATGTTTAGACTAAATTTGGAAAGGTATATAAAGGACATTTCAATTTACAAAAGTAACAGTATTAATTTTGTAAAATAAAGTTGTGTTATATATATATATATATATATATATATATATATATACTTTTTTGATGAAAATACGATCCGAAATGGACAAATACAGTTCAATGTACATAAAGAAACGTAGAGAAATTAAAAACACACACTTACAGTCTCTAATTTTCGGTTGAACCGTCTTCAGGAGAGATAAGAAAGGGAAACCAAGCGCACTGATACAGAGACGTGGTAAAGGGCAGGATGTCTTTATCCCAAGAATTCCAGTCATTCCAACAGATGTTCCGTTCAATTTCAAGCGTCTACAATTTCCCGTCAAACTAAGTTTCGCAATGTCCATTAACAAATCGCAAGGACAAACTCTTTCAGTTGCTGGCTTGCATCTGCTTGAACCATGTTTCTCTCATGGACAGTTATATGTAGGATGTTCAAGAGTTGGCAGTTCCAAAAATTTATACATCCTTGCACCAGAAGATAAGACAAAAAATGTTGTCTATCATGAAGTACTCTGATATGTTTATTATGATTTGATAGAATAAATATTAACTTAAATTCTTCCTTCTTAAAGCTCAAACCTAAACCTGACAAAAATTAAATGTTTTTTGTATCAGAATTTTAGTTGGGATTAAACCTCAATAATGGAATGTGTCTCTGTTTATAAGAAACTTAATTTGTTAACATGTTATGAAGTTTTGTTTTGTTAGAAAATATGTTGTACTGTTATAGAATTTCTGATAGAAATATATACTTAGAAGTTTAGATTCTTTGGTTCATTCAATACTTAGCCATAATTTCATTATTTTCTTATTTTGTCCCGGGCAACGCCGGGTAGGTCTGCTAGTTATATATATTTTTTTACAGTACGCATGATATATTTTTTTGTTTTACAGTACGTATGATATATTCTTTTGTTTTACAGTACGTATGATATATTTTTTTTTACAGCACGTATTATATTTTTTGCTTTTACAGTATTTATTACCTATTTTTTTTGTTTTACAGTACGCATGATATTTTTTGTTGTTGTACAGTGCGTATGATATATTGTTTTGTTTTACAGCACGTATTATATATTTATATACTACAAGGTAGTAAAAAATATATACTACTAGGTAGTGTAAAAAACATATAATACGTACAGTATAACAAAAAAGTATACATTAGGTGGTGTAAAACAAATAAATATATAATAATACAGTATAAAAAAAAAGTATATATTGCGTAGTGTAAAACAAAAAAATATATACTAGGTAGTGTAAAAAACATATAATACGTACAGTATAACAAAAAAGTATACATTACATGGTGTAAAAAAAATAAATATATAATATGTATTAATTAATTGATGTTCTATGAAATTGAGTTTGTTTCTGCTAAAAAGGGGTCTAACATTTTCGAAAACTTAGCCCACGAGTATTCAGGGACGCGACCCTGACTCCATCCGAATTCACCCTTAGAAAAAAAGTCTGTTTGGTATTTATATTTTAAAAGTAGAAAGGTATTACTAGGCACCTGGTAGTGTAGCAGATAGGCTTTCTTAAACCTTCTTGCGACGCGGAACCCTTTTTGGTTCAGTATCTCTCCCGGGAATCCCATATTCTAATGATTTTATACAATCATGATATAAATATTTTCATATGCCTTTATAAACAGTATATACGTTTAAAAACAATTAAAAATTAATACTATTGAATAAAAATGTTATAACTACTAGTAGTACTGGTAAGAGGCAACACTGTAGTTGCAGTGGTTGTCCCACAAGGGAATACACTTAGGCCAACATTGGACCCTTTCTGGTACCACACAATGAGGACTGTTTTTACGTTATGAGTCCTAAATTTTGCCTAACCCAAGTGTATTTAGAGTAGGGGATCTTTAACTAGTACCTGACATAGTACAGACTCGGGACCGACGGCTTAACACGTACTCTCCGAGGGACGACGTACTCAGATTTATTCACCTCCAGCATGAATAAATCGAGGACCAGGTGGAGATCGAACCCCGAACCACTAGCCCAGAGGAGAGTTTAATTAATTTCAACGTTTGAACGTTGGCAATGAGAGCTCAATTTGAAACTGAAGAACTGACCGAGTCCTGATAAAGTTTAATTTTGTATATATATATATATATATATATATATATATATATATATACAATTACAAGAAATGGTCCAGCGGACTTTTTTAAATAAAATAAATTCAAAATGAAGGAAACACACAGAAAGACACAGACATAACTCACATCGAAATAAAAGATGTGAGTTATGTCTGTGTTATCCTAGTTATCCTAGAAAATTGACCGAATCCCGATTAGAGAGCACACCTATTCTATTAAACGGTCGATATATTATTGAATCTGCTGTATATATACTTATATATGATGTAATGTTTTTGAGGGTTGAGGTCGAATGATTTTAAACTAGTCCTTTTGCCGAATTTCGACATATATATATGTCATCTTCAAGGGCTACAACATGATTGTTTTACAATTAGCACTACTATTACTACTATTTGGTTATTTATTACATTTTAATATGTACAGTAACAGAGAGGAATTTATTGATAAATCAGTTATTTCGACTATGGATTTTTTTTATATATTGACATAAGGATATTGTTATAATTATTCTATTGCTTTTACAATTATTTCATAAGTATAGAGATCACTATTTGATTACCTTGGAAATCAAAAACCCAACTGAAGTCTCTGACGAAGACCGCTTGTTACGGTTGAAAGATCTTAGTCTTGTTTTCCCATTTCTTATTGTGGTTTGATCGTTGATTGTTATTTCACGTGTTTATGTGAAATGGTTTTATATATATTATATATGTTTCACGATGAATCACAAACACAGAACTAAGGAACAAACAGACTTACTCTCTCTAATTTTCGGTTGAACCGTCATCAGGAGAGTTGAGATAGGGACACCAAACGCACTTCTGAAGCGACGGTTGGAGACGAAAAGATGAAGATGGTTGGACGAAAATGTCATAGTCTGACTGATAGTGGTGAAGACTACTTGGTGGATGTTATTGACCTTTGTGATGTTCTTCCCGTGGCTTGGATATTGATTTTGATTTGCCGTGTGTATTGAGACACCTCGTTATAAATTAGAATTGACCGAGTTTCCGAGGTCTGTGTGGCGTGGTGTCTGTTTAAACACAGACTGCTGACTAAAGTCGTTTAATGTTTAGTCATGAGGAGGCTTCCCTATGTATGCTGATGATGATGGTACAGTACTTAGTCATGAGGAGGCTTCCCTGTGTATGCTGATGATGATGGTACAGTACTTAGTCATGAGGAGGCTTCCCTGTGTATGCTGATGATGATGGTATAGTACTTAGTCATGAGGAGGCTTCCCTGTGTATGCTGATGTTAATGGTACAGTACTTAGTCATGAGGAGGCTTCCCTGTGTATGCTGATGATGATGGTACAGTACTTAGTCATGAGGAGGCTTCCCTGTGTATGCTGATGATGATGGTACAGTACTTAGTCATGAGGAGGCTTCCCTGCGTATGCTGATGATCATGATGGTACAGTACTTAGTCATGAGGAGGCTTCCCTGCGTATGCTGATGATCATGATGGGACAGTACTTAGTCATGAGGAGGCTTCCCTACGTGTGATGATGATGGGACAGTACTTAGTCATGAGGAGGCTTCCCTGCGTATGCTGATGATGATGGTGATGATGATGATGATGGGCACTACTTAGTCATGAGGAGGCTTCCCTGCTTATGCGGCTGATGATGATGATGATGGGGCAGTACTTAGTCATGAGGAGGCTTCCCTACGTGTGATGATGATGGGACAGTACTTAGTCATGAGGAGGCTTCCCTGCGTATGATGATGGTGATGATGATGATGATGATGGGCACTACTTAGTCATGAGGAGGCTTCCCTGCTTATGCGGCTGCTGATGATGATGATGGGACAGTACTTAGTCATGAGGAGGCTTCCCTGCGTATGCTGATGATCATGATGGTACAGTACTTAGTCATTAGGAGGCTTCCCTGCGTATGCTGATGATCATGATGGGACAGTACTTAGTCATGAGGAGGCTTCCCTGCTTATGCGGCTGCTGATGATGATGATGGTACAGTACTTAGTCATGAGGAGGCTTCCCTGCGTATGCTGATGATCATGATGGTACAGTACTTAGTCATGAGGAGGCTTCCCTGCGTATGCTGATGATCATGATGGGACAGTACTTAGTCATGAGGAGGCTTCCCTACGTGTGATGATGATGGGACAGTACTTAGTCATGAGGAGGCTTCCCTGCGTATGCTGATGATGATGGTGAGGATGATGGGCACTACTTAGTCATGAGGAGGCTTCCCTGCTTATGCGGCTGCTGATGATGATGATGGGGCAGTACTTAGTCATGAGGAGGCTTCCCTGCGTATGCTGATGATGATTATGATGGGGCAGTTCTTAGTCATGAGGAGGCTTCCCTGCGGATGATGATGATGATGTTGTGGCAGTACTTAGTCACGAGGAGGCTTTTTGTGTATGCTGATGATGATGGGGGAGTACTTAGTCATGAGGAGGCTTCCCTGTGTATGCTGATGATGATGGGGGAGTACTTAGTCATGAGGAGGCTTCCCTGTGTATGCTGATGATGATGGGGCAGTACTTAGTCATGAGGAGGCTTCCCTGCGTATGCTGATGATGATGATGATGGGGCAGTACTGCCTCATGTGGCCTCTGGGGCTCTCTCATTTCACACAGTTGACCCTTGGCCACAGCTGATTCACTATCTGTTTTGTTCTCTTTTGTTTTCTATGACGTGTCACCTTCCGTTCTACTCTTCCACCTGCTAGCTATGAAGGACTCCCCCACCCCCACCTCCTCTACAACAAAATGAATAATTTTACAAACAAACTTGAACACAACTGTCAGATAAAATACAAATGTTCCGAGGTAATATTATAAACACATTCCTCGCATTAATTTTATTTTATGTTAGGTAAATGAATTCAATATTTCAATTTACAAGTTTTGTTTGTTTTAAATATATTTCATTCTATATATAACCGGAATTGATGTTTTATTTAATTATATGATAAAATAAATGATTTTTTTTAATTTTAAATAATTTTTATTTTGCTAACTATACTTACTGTGTATATATCTTGAATCATGTTAAGAATACTACGAGTATATCAAATGCTTGGGCCATATAAGAATCTGTTTCAGTGCCTTAATAACAAGAAACAACAATTAAAGTTATCCCTGTCAATCATGTTCAGTGAATTAATTTCAATACATATTGCTATAATTTCTGAGTGACACAAAGGGTCACGAGTAGGCTAGTATATTCATATATATATAAAATAAATTCAAAACGAAGGAAACACACAGAAAAACACAGACATAACTCACATCGAAATATAAATATCAAAATATCGATGTGAGTTATGTCTGTGTATTTCTGTGTGTTTCCTTTGTTTTGAATTTATTTTATTTAAAAAAGTCCGCTGGATCGTTTCGTTTAATTGTATATATATATATATTAATAAATATGATGTAATTTTTTTGAGGGTTGAGGTCCAATGATTTGAAACTAGTCCTTTTGCCGACGTTTCGACATATACTTATGCCATCATCAGGGCTACAGCATGATTGTTTTACAATTAGCACTACTATTATTACTATTTTGGTTATTTATTTCATTTTACATGTACAGTAACAGAGAGGAAACTCTCTGTTTACTTCCTCTCTGTTACTCTACATCTAAAATGTAATAAATAACCAAAATAGTAATAATAGTAGTGCTAATTGTAAAACAATCATGTTGTAGCCCTGATGATGGCATAAATATATGTCGAAACGTCGGCAATAGGACTAGTTTCAAATCATTAGACCTCAACCCTCAAAAAAATTACATAATATAAATATTGGATCAAGAAAACAAATCGTGATATATATTTATATATATATATATATATATATATATATATCGCGTCTCAGTCAGTTCTTGAGGTTCAAATTAAACTCTTATTGTCAACTTTTCGGTCTGTATTTAAAACTTTTTTCATAGGCCTACAAAAACAGAGGAAATATAAGAAATATTTCTTATATTTATATATTTGTAATATATATTTCTTATATTTCCTCTGTTTTTGTAGGCCTATGAAAAAGGTTTTAAATAAAGACCGAAACGTTGGCAATGAGAGTTTAATTTGAACCTGAAGAACTGACCGAGTCCCGATAAACTATAGTTTTGTTTCTATTCCACGGTCGATACTTTTATCAATATTTACATACATATATATGTAGGGATGGCAGATTGCTGGGGTCAGATGTTATTAGGTCATAGGAAGCCGTTGTGCGGGGACTTTTCCGCTCCAGTTCCCCCCCACTCGAAGGCACCTCTGCTGTTTGACAAGTCATTGTCTGTCTTAGCACCCAGCCGACACTATACCAAGTGACTTTTTTCACTGAAGCAGGAAGTCTGTTAAGGCTAATGGGTGGAAGATGCGTGTTTGTCACGCAAACTCAATTTGGGTTGTTCATTGTTTTTAAGTGGCCTTCCTGTTTCATAGTCTTGTTACTTTGTTCTTTTGGTGGCCTAGATATCGGCTGGATGGTGATAGAATAAGATGCTTCATGGAAAGAATTAGCATGATGTAGAGAGCAGAAAGTGTTTGTGTGGGAAGAGGTGAGAGGAGGGTTAGAAGAAAGGAGTGAGGGAGGAAACGACTAGAGAGCAGCCAGTGTGAGAGAGTG
>JAPFBL010000640.1:0-15000 GCA_026182355.1 Hermatobates lingyangjiaoensis
TTCTTTCCTCGGCTTCATATAGCGTAAGAACTTGTTTGTTGATTTCTCATGCCTGTTCATATTAAGGGCTGAAATTGCTCGTTTACAAAGCATTTATTCTCAATAGATAGTACATCCTTAACTCTGTGAAACACCATTTCAATGATGTCAAATACGCAATATATTCATATGCTCCAATGAAATTAAAATCAACTAACAATACCTACTTCCACCCTGTGTATTTTCAAAACAAACTTGTCTGTGAAGTTAGGAAAATACAGCTAAAAGCCCCATAACTTCGCTTCTGTACGAATTATAATCTATTTAGAGCCCATATTTTAAGTTAGGCACACACAAATCCAGTGTCAATGTTTCAGCTCGCTATGTTTTATGGTGGCTGAGTTTACTTGTGACAAACATTTTTGCGTTAAACGTCCATAACTTCACTTCTACGTTGAATTTCTAATCAATTCATAGCCTATATTTTAAGTTAGACCTACACAAATCTACTGTAAAAGTTTCAGCTTTATATGTCTTATGGTAGCTGAGTTTACCTGTGACAAAGTTTTGCGGACAAACAGACAAACCGACAAACCGACAGAAATTTTTCTAAGGGTGGATTCGGTTTCTCCAATGTATGAAACGTAAAGAAAACTTGAAATGAGTCAGTTCTAAGCAATGTACAGACAAAATCATTATTTTATTTATAAAGATAGGTGTGTTCTCTAATCGGGGTTCGGTCAATTTTCCAGGATAAAAAATCAAACTCTCATTGCCAACGTTAAGGTTTTATTTAAAACCTTTTTCATAGGCAGAAGAAAGAATTTTTTAACTAAGAAAATGAAATTTACATTATTTAAAGGAACAACAATGTTAACCGGACAAAACCTTCGACTAGACTCTCGAACCTAGACTAGACTAGTCTAGTCGAAGGTTTTGTCCGGTTAACATTGTTGTTCCTTTAAATAACTATAATCTATTATAGTTATAATACTCTATTATAGATCCTTATAGATCTATACTCTATTATAGATCCTTATAGATCTATACTCTACTATTATAGATCCTTATAGATCTATACTCTACTATTATAGATCCTTATAGATCTATACTCTGCTATTATAGATCCTTATAGATCTATACTCTACTATTATAATCCTTATAGATCTATATCTACTTTATAATCCTTAAGATCTACACTCTACTATTATAGATCCTTATAGATCTATACTCTACTATTATAGATCCTTATAGATCTATACTCTACTATTATAGGTCCTTATAGATCTATACTCTACTATTATAGATCCTTATAGATCTATACTCTACTATTATAGATCCTTATAGATCTATCCTCTACTATTATAGATCCTTATAGATCTATACTCTACTATTATAGATCCTTATAGATCTATACTCTACTATTATAGATCCTTACTCTAAATACAGTCTAGTTATCTAATATTTAAGACTCCCAATTTAAAATTAGCTCGGGCATTGTGCTCGCTTATTACTAAAATGGGTGCCTAATAATAAATGAGCCAAATTTACCTCCCCTAGAATAGCACTAAAGGTAATAACCGACAAGTTCGGACATTGGGGGAGGGGGAGGAGGAATTAATCGATCTATCTAGGATTGATTGAATTGGCCCATGACAACAAGACAAATAATTGAGAAAACGCTTTAGAATAAAAACGAAGAATTTCTTTAATGTTTTTATATAAAACTCTTTGAAATTGACATTTTTAAGGCAATTACCAATCAATGATAAATGTTTGCTTACTGAATGTTTTATATGTGTTCTTTCTTTACAGAGTGTTTTATATGTGTGGTTTGTTTACAGAGTGTTTTATATGTGTGGTTTGTTTACAGAGTGTTAATATGTATATGGGGTAGGGATTGCGTCCGTCTCTCTCTCTCCCTCCCTCCCTCCCTCTCTCTCTTTCTCTCTCTCCCATTTCTGAAATTCTTACATAAACACACACACAAGCATTCATTCACAAACATCACGCCTACCACCATGGAAAAAAGAGAGAGAGAGAGAGAGAGAGAGAGAGAGAGAGAGAGAGAGAGAGGTGATTGTAAGTGACATACAGGGGGTAGGGAGAGAGAGTGACACACAGGGAGAGAGATACAAGGAAAAGGAGAGAGAGGAAGAGAGAGAGAGAGAGAGATAGTGACACACAGGGAGAGAGATACAAGGAGAGGGAGAGAGTGACACACAGGGAGAGAGATACAGGGAGAGGGAGAGAGATACAGAGAGGAGTGAGCCACGCTGGGGGAGGGAGAGGGAGAGAGAGTGACACACAGGGAGAGAGATTGAGACAGATATGTACACACACAGGGGAGGGAGATATGGATGCAAGGGATGGGAGAGATGAGAGAGAGACAGAGTGACATGCAGGGGGTAGGGAGAGAGAGTAAGAGTTAGGGAGAGATATAGACAGAGAGAGAGTGACATATAGGGGAGGAGAGAGAGAGAGAGAGAGAGAGAGAGAGAGACAGGGAGAGATACAGACAGATAAATACATACACAGGGGAGGGAGAGATAGACGCAGGGGCTGGGAGAGATGAGAGAGAGAGAGAGTGGCATGCGGGGGGTAGGGAGAGAGAGTGAGAGTGAGGGAGAGAGATACAAGCAGGAAGAGAGAGAGACAGAGAGAGAGTGACATACAGGGGAGAGAGAGAATGGTTCGCAGGGGGAGAGATTAAAGAGAGTGAGTGACACACAGGGAGAGAGATTGAGACAGATATGTACACACACAGGGTAGGGAGATATTGACGCAGGGGGTGGGAAGAGAGAGAGAGAGAGAGAGAGAGAGAGAGAGAGAGAGAGAGAGTGACATGAAGGGGATAGGGAGAGAGAGTGAGAGTCAGGGAGAGAGATACAAGGAGAAAGAGAGAGAGAGAGAGAGAGAGAGAGAGAGAGAGAGAGAGGGAGGGAGAGATTGTAAGTGATAGCGATGATAGCAAGTGAGAATATATGAGAATGAACAGGGATACCACTAATTGAAATTAATGAACTAAATAAAACGAGATTTAAACACTTGATGTGTGAACAGTTTTTTTTTGTTTTCCAATCACAGCTGACCTTGAAATGTTAATTTTCTAGTTCCATTTACTATTATATTTTCTCTTTTCGTTAATCATTACTCTAATAATAAATAACCAACTATGAGACAATTAATATTCCTTTCTTTTATTTTCAATAATTCGTTATTTAAATGTAAAAGAAATAATTCCTTGGAATTAATTTTTAACGAATGCTATTCATTTATTAAATTTCAGTTAATAGAAAAAAAAAGGAAAAAAAGAAAAGTATGAAAATTGAAAGTTGTTGAGTTAGGGATGTTTGCTGTTTGTTTAGTATTTAGATTTTAGTTGCGCTCGATGTTTTCTGCATTGGTAGTACATTGGAAAGGAAGTAGCCCCCTATTGATCTCACCACATGACCTACCCTAATAACAGCTGACTCACTCACTTAATATACATTTCTTTTTACTTTTTATACTTAAACTAGAGTACATACTCGTCAACTTTCGTTTCACTCACAAATTATAGCAATAGTTATTGAAATTATTTCACTGAATATGATTGACAGGAATAATTTTAATTGTTGTTTCTTGTTATTAAGACACGGAAACAGATTCTTATATGGCCTTTTGATATAGTATTCTTTACATGATTCAAGATATATATATATATATATACAGTAAGTACATTCAGCAAAATAAAAATTGTGTAAAAGAAATAACAAAAAATTATTCATTTTACCATATAAATAAATAAAACATCAATTCAGGTTATATACACAATGACATGTATTTAAAACAAACAAAACTTGTAAATTGAAATATTCAGTTTATTTACCCAGCATTAAATAACATTAATGAAAGGAATGTGTTTTTATAATATTACCTTAGAACATTCGTATTTCATCTGACAGTTGTGTTCAAGTTTGTTCCTAAAATTTTCATTTTTAACATCTAATGTAATAGTTTATTGTATATTATAGGCTACCCTGACCACTTAGTGAGAAATATTATTAAATTATAATGTATTAATAATAATTTAATATGTTATATTAATTTCTCCTGTTAATTAATATTAAATATTAATTTAATATTGTTAAATTAATATATGTTTATATATTTCTTCCGATTTTTTTATGTATTCGTTTAAAAAAGAAATTCTTTTCGAACTAGAAGTGTTCTTCTTCAGGTTACAACTGCTTAGAAATGCGGTATTGTGACGAAAAGATGCAAAAGTTAGACTGCCATTTAAATATTACTTTAGATTTATGTTTAGAAAAAAAAAATAACTATACTTCGAATAACATGGTAATTAACCAAAATAATAACTTGAAAAATAATCTGTAATGGTCGACACTCAATTTTACTTAATGTAAACCTATTATCAGAAATAAAGAGCGACGTGTTTAGGATAAAAATGTTTGTTTTCCAACAACCGCACTTATAAGGCTTTCACCTTTTAATGCTGTTTTAGGGGCGGAAATTGTGGCTCATTTATTATTTGGCACCTATTTTAGCAATGGGCGAGCCACAATACCTGTTGATTCTACATTGAGAGTCCTAAATTTTGCCTTACTCAAGCGTTTTTTGAGTAGTAGATCTTTAACGAGTACCTGACATCGTACAGGCTCGGGACCGACGGTTTAACATTCTTCTCTAAGGGATGATGATGCCCAGATTTATTTACCTCTCTCGCAAATAAATCGAGGGCCAGAGTGGGTATCAAACCCAGGACCCGTAGTCGTGGTCTGGCTGCGGAGGGACTCGTTCTATAATCCTGATGACGAGGCCATCGAAATATAGTAAGTAGTGAGTTTCTGTTTCTTTTCTGTGTGTTCTTTATGTCAATGTAGTTTACTTAGTTCGTGGAATCGTTTCGTTTAATTAGTTATATATATATATATATATATACGTTTCACGGTGAATCACAAACACAGAACTAAGGAACAAACACACGTACTGTCTCTAATTTTCGGTTGAAACGTCATCAGGAGAGTTGAGATAGGGACACCAAGCTGGTCACCAGTTGGTCTCCAACCGTCGCTTCACAAGTGCGCTTGGTGTCCCTATCTCAATTCTTCTGAGAGCTTCAGAAGAGGCACTTATTAGTCTTCTGGGCGGTAGATCGGCTCCTGGGCTTAACCTCAATCGTTGATTTTTTTTTTTTTTTTTTTTTTTTTAGTTGTTATCAGCTTTTAATTTTATTTTAGTTAAATGTTTTCTTTTCTTTTTTAATTTTTATTTGGCTTTTATTTCTTTATCTTCCCTGTCTATCTTTCCTCCGAAAGTTGGCTACACTGTTTGAGTGCTTCAGTTCGAACGCCAAGTCAGTCGTTATCAGCCTTTGGAGCGATTCACTTCTTTTCCTGAAGACGAGGACATCGAAATATAGTAGTGAGTTCAGTGGTTTCCTTTCTATGTGTTCTTCTTTAAATTCTAGTTTATATATATATATATATATATATATAATATATATATATATATATATATATATATATGCCTCTTATATTTGATCACATATATATATATATATATATATATATATATATGACCAAACTACAATATGAAATGGGAAAACAAGACCGCTTGTTACAGTTGAAAGATCTTAGTCTTCTTTTCCCATTTCATATTGTGGTTTGATCATTGATTGTTATTTCACATGATTATGTGAAAATTATATATATATATATATATAAAATAAATTCAAAACGATGGAAACACACAGAAAGACACAGACTTAACTCACATCGATATTTCGACCATCGTCGTCATCAGGAGGTGTGAAGAGCGAAGAGCGAAGAGTCCCGCAGGAAGACAGAGCAGCGACCCTGATGACCTGATGACTCCTGATGACGACGATGGTCGAAATATCGATGTGAGTTATGTCTGTATCTTTCTGTGTGTTTCCTTCGTTTTGAATTTATTTTATTTTAAAAAAGTACGCTGGACCGTTTCTTTTAATTGTATATATATATATATATATATATATATATATATATATATACATACATATATATGAACAAACCACAATAAGAAATGGGAAAACATGACTAAGATCTTTCAACCGTAACAAGCGGTCTTCGTCAGAGTCAAAAACTCAGTTTGGTTTTTGACCCTGATGAAGACCGCTTGTTACGTTTGAAAGATCTTAGTCTTGCTTTCCCATTTTCTTATTGTGGTTTGATCATTGATTGTTATTTCACGTGTTTATGTGAAATCTTTATATATATATATGGTATATGAATGATCAAACCACAATAAGAAATGGGAAAACAAGACTAAGATCTTTCAACCGTAACAAGCGGTCTTCGTCAGAGTCAAAAACCCAACTGACCAAAAATGGTCCATTTTGATCATTGTTTGTTATTTCACATGATTATGTGAAAATTATATATATATATAAAATAAATTCAAAACGATGGAAACACACAGACTTAACTGACATAGATATTTCGACCATCGTCGTCATCAGGAGGTGTGAAGAGCGACCAAAATGGACAAAACAATGATCAAAAAACCCAATCAGTTGGGTTTTTGACTCTGACGAAGACCGCTTGTTACGTTTGAAAGATCTTAGTCTTGCTTTCCCATTTTCTTATTGTGGTTTGATCATTGATTGTTATTTCACGTGTTTATGTGAAATCTTATATATATATATATATGGCATATGAAGTGAAGCACTAAGGTCAGACAAGATGGCTCGCTCCGCTACACTCTCTCACTCCCTCCCTCTCATTCAAATCCTTGAACTTGTTCCTCACTTCTTTCTCTTCGCTATATTTAACCTCATGTCAAAACCATTGCTTCATTTCTATTTCCACTTTATGGATCATTGCCAATTTCATTTTTTTTTTGCAAATAAAAACATATATTTCCCTTCTTCCATTTATTCTTGTCCAAATAATTCTTGTTTATAAATTCTCACCATCTGATTTATAAGTTGCCTTCATTATTATTATGTATTATGTTTTTCTAAAGGGGATATTATCTACAATGTGATTACTAACTCAAGTCACATGCTTGTTGATACACATTGTCACTAAGTCAACATTGTTTTCATGATATATGTCATTCTGTGAAACACATTTAGTCCACGATCAACCAAAACAGCTGACCTCTTTATCTTCAACACTCCATTTATTAATCAGTTCAGAAAATTTAAATTAATATTTCAATTTTACAAATCACAGTTTCAAAAATATTATCAATTTTTCTAAAAATAAAATATAGGTAGATAATATAAACACATGCTAAAATATAAAAAACTTATATAATACAAGCTAAAAAAAGAAAAACAACTTTGTATTTTTTTTCTTTTTTTTTAGCTTGTATTTTATATGTTTTTATATTTTAACATGTGTTTTGTAGTATCTCTCCATATTTTTTTTTTTGTAACAAATCCGTAACCTTTGTTGTTATCAGTCTTTAGTTGCTCTCTGATGAGATATATTTGAAAGGCCGTAGAGCACATTTCTCTCTTTTTTACTTTTTCCTTGTGGCTTATACTTTCATATAATTATATATATATATATATATATATATATATATATAGTTTTCTATGCGTTGTCCGGGGAAAGGAATATGATTTGTTGCGATGTTGACCAATGGGAGTAGAGTTACAGGTCCATGCGTAAGGTGCCAGTTGCCCGCTGCTCAGCAAAAAGCCTTTGCGTTCTGCCAATAGGTATAGAGATTGCACAGTCCCTCTGTGTTAAATGATGTTTGGCAGAAAACATTAGCCTCACTTTACAGTGAACTCCTGTTCCCTTTCTATTTCTGATTTTTGTTGTGGTTGGGTGTTGTTGTTGTTTACTATTTTCTGTTACGGATATTGTTGTTTACTATTTTCTGTTACGGATATTGTTATTGAATATCCGTAACAGAAAATAGTAAACAACAACAACACCCAACCACCACAAAAATCAGAAATAGAAAAGGAACAGGAGTTCACTGTAAAGTGAGGCTAATGTTTTCTGCCAAACATCATTTAACACAGAGGGACTGTGCAATCTCTATACCTATTGGCAGAACGCAAAGGCTTTTTGCTGAGCAGCGGGCAACTGGGACCTTATGCATGGACCTGTAACTCTACTCCCATTGGTCAACATCGCAACAAATCATATATATATATATAATATATATATATATATATATTATTAAAGTAGACGGCAGCTTCCGCATTCACGACCTTTTTGCTGGTGTTTTCTAGTTTTCTAACTAGTTTTCTTTGGTAGGGAGTGATTTCGTGGAGGAGTTGTCCCAGAATGCGGAAGCTGCCGTCTACTTAAATAAAATATGTACAAGAAATCTGCTGCCAATATACACTAATATATATATATATATATATATATATATATATATATATATATATATGATCAATATATATATATGATCAAACCACAATAAGAAATGGGAAAACAAGACTAAGATCTTTCAACCGTAACAAGCGGTCTTCGTCACAGTCAAAAACCCAACTGAGAGTCAAAAACTCAGTTGGGTTTTTGACTCTGACGAAGACCGCTTGTTACGGTTGAAAGATCTTAGTCTTGTTTTCCCATTTCTTATTGTGGTTTGATCATTGATTGTTGTTTCACGTGTTTATGTGAAATTTTATATATATATATATATATAATTTTCGGTTGAACCGTCATGAGTAGAGTTGAGAAAGGGACACCAAGCGCACTTGTGAAGCGACGGTTGAAGACCTCACAAGTGCGCTTGGCGTCCCTATCTCAACTCTCCTGATGACGGTTCAACCGAAAATTAGAGACAGTAAGCGTATTTGTTTTTTAGTTCTGTGTTTGTGAGTAATCGTGAAACGTTTGTTTTCCTTTTAGATCGTTTTCCTGTTTACAATATATATATACATGTTTTCTTGACCACAAATTACTAACAAACACTTTTTCTTCTTCTTGGAATTTGGTCAGGGTTAATATACTGAATCACCTTTTTGCCAACGTTTCGTCTTTATTTTAAGACATCCTCAGGGCTATAAACTAACAAAAAAACAATAGACAATGGACATTTGTCATTTCAACTTTAGAAACATCATAACAAATGATCAAGAAGCTAGCCTTGAGTAAGTTTTTTACTTTACTATAAGTAAAGTATAGTGATCGTGAAAAAATTCGATGTCGAGATTTTGACGGACTTACATGTTTTGAGGTCCCAGAAGTCGTTTTATGAGGTTTTTACAATGATGTCTGTGTGTGGGTGGGTGGGAGTGTGTTAGCATTGTTTGTTACCACGCTACGGTCCAGAATCTTTGATGGATCAAGTTGATATTTTACACGAAAATGGGTCCCATAAAGACGAAGATCCCTATTGTGTGGGAAGAATTATGCATGATGGGTAAGTCACTTTTTTTGCCAAAAACCGTTTTTTTTAAAACATTTATTTCTCCTAAGCTGATAACCCTAGAGTTTTGAAATTTTGACATTATCTTTGAGGTTACAAATGGAACAAACGAAAAATATATTCAGAATTTTAAAACAACTGGAAATATTTTTTTGTCAATAAAATGTAAAAATTTTGACTTATAATTCAATCTCAAACCTTGTGAGAGCAATACAAGCTATACTGTTTGACGGATCAAAATGAAACTATGCCTATAAATAGAACATTATGTGGAGAATGAGTTGAAATATTTTTTTGCAAAATTACATTCGCTAAAGGGGCGTTACAGTACGATTTCTGTTTTCTGAAAATCTTTTTTTTGACGCTAAACGGCACATTAAAAAATAATGAAAATTTGACCAAAAATGGAACGAAAAATTAGCAATTAATAAAAAAAATCATGAAGTTTCAATTACGGGAAAGAGCAATAACGCTATAAAAACTGTTTGTTTATCCTAGACTAAGAGGTCACCTGCTATACTTGTCATTTTTTTTATATTTTTGTACATTGTTTACATTGACTTAGAAATTTTTTGAGCGAATCCACTGAGATAAGATTGATATTTATAAAGGAAAAATTTAAATTGTTTCTTGACTTATATGAGATGTAAGAGGAATAACATTGTGCAGGAAAATGATAACACTCACTCAGAAAAAATTCGTATATATGTTATTTGACAAAGGGGAAGGAAAATGATCTTATTAAATACTAAGAAGCCATAAAATTCCCAGTATAATAATTCTGTAAAAAACCTAAAATATAAAAGATAATTCAAAATTGAAATCTTTCGTTTAGAGATTAATAAATGTAATTATCGTACATCTTTAATTATAAATCATCTTAAAACAACATTTTTTCTTCGATGTTTATGATGTTTTTCAGAGAAAATAAGGGTATTTTCCTGTTTTAAATTTGAAAATTTTACTTTGATATTCAATGTAGAAGGATGTTAAGTAAACGATGTAAGAAATCAACTGGCTATTTGAACAGAGGCCATGTTCTCTTGTAGGAGAACATTTCGTATCAAGAAATGTTCACTTTGGTTTTTCAAAAATGTTATTACTGCTGTAGTTATACTAATGAAATTATTTGCATCAGCTGTGTGATATACAAAAATAAGCTTATAAATTGATATGTCCTTCAATCACTATCTGTACTACCTCAGGAATGAAAGACTAATAATCATATCCCATTTAGATGTTTACGTTATGCTTAAATGAGACGTTATCTGTTATATACTGAAGAAATGTGATATTAAGTTACTTATAGCAAAGTTGAGTGTATGCCACTCCAGATTTTTTGAATTTGTTATGATGTTTCTAAAGTAGAAATGACAAATGTCCATTGTTTATTGGTTTTTTGTTAGTTTATAGCCCTGAGGATGTCTTAAAATAAAGACGAACGCTGGCAAAAAGGTGATTCCGTATATTAACCCTGACCAAATTCCAAGAAGAAGAAAAAGGAAAAAATTTTCCTTTTTTTATGTATTATGTATCACTATTATTTGCTACACTCTAACAGTAGTTGTAAAGTAATAATAATAAAAAAAAATAAAATACTTGACTTTTGAGCGCACTATAGCAAAACTGGAAGCAATCTCAAATTTTTTGTTTCTTTTTCTTCTACACTTACTTCATAAATGATGAATTATTATTTTAATGTTATTTTATATCATTTTTTTAATATTTTACTATTTTCCTTTTTAAATAAGACTTTAAAGTAAAAAAAAATAAAGAAAGATACAAAGAATTACTGGTGTGTTTCAACCATTCAAATTACAGATGTGTTGAAGAAATGACCTTGGGAGACAGCTGTTTTCTACGCATGCGTCAATTCACCCCAGCTGCTTGTACTTTCACTGGCTTATAATTCTCAACCGCTAGATGAAAATGTTTTTTGACTCTTCCCAATCTTTATTCATATTTAATATACTAAAATAGTAAACTGAATATAATATATATACTAAATTATATTTTATATTTTTCAAATATTGATTTCTCGATGCTATTATGGTATGCTACCTAACTAACCGATTTTCTACTAAAATATCAAAAACCCATTATGGTGCAAAGCGTAAATAATTAATAGTTTTGTAAGGATGGATTTCTTCAAAGCTACATCAATATAAAATTAATTGCAATAACATGAAAACATGGGTTGCATTATTTCTGTGTATCAACATTATTATCTAATAGTGACCAGCACTTATCTATGTTGATAGTTTATGGACTACCATACGACTCTTAGGAGTTGAGTCGTCCCCCTCTGAGGAGAGAATTCCCGTTACCCCGGGATCAGGGGTTGGAATTATAGTTAATTTAGCCCATCAGGGCCTTATTATGGGGCGTCTTGGTACATAGTGAGACTGAAAATGGAGAGATTAAAATCTCTCGTTGGCTAAAAGCCACCTGGGTGGTATAAGATCCAGACAGAGTAGATCTATAGGTCTCTCTTTCGAATATATAAGGGCACGAGATAGGTATCTATTATTCCCCACTCTAAGTAGCCCATCAAAAGACAAAATGTCTATTAAAACAACTACCAGTATTCCAGCCCACTAAGCTGAGATCGTGGTCCGTTCCTACTGGTCAAGTTTTGGGCTCTAGCTCCCCGGTATGCTGAACAGGCATCCGCCCGAGAAGTTACTGCTTCTCACACAGCGACCACAAGGGTCTACCCAACATGGGTGAGAACCAACAGCCACTACCAGTATTCCAGCCCACTAAGCTGAGATCGTGGTCCGTTCCTACTGGTCAAGTTTTGGGCTCTAGCTCCCCGGTATGCTGAACAGGCATCCGCCCGAGAAGTTACTGCTTCTCACACAGCGACCACAAGGGTCTACCCAACATGGGTGAGAACACACAGCCACTACGAGTCCAACCTCAGTTGGTGGGATGGAGAGAAAACCTCTCCATGGGAAAAGAAGACTAAGATCTTTACACTGTAACAAATGGTCTTCGTCAGAGTCAAAAACCTGAAGACTTTTTTCGTTGGGTTTTTGACTCTGACGAAGACCGCTTGTTACAGTTCTTAGTCTTTTTTCCCCACAATGATCAAACCATATTGATTGTTATTTCACGTGTTTATGTGAAATATTTTTAAAGTAATAATAGTAAAAAAATAAATGTATTACTAAATTTTTGTGTAGGGTCGCATGTGTTTATTAGGGTTATGTTTGTGTGTGTGTGTGTGTGTGTGTGTGTGTGTGTGTGTGTGTGTGTGTGTGTGTTGTATGTGTTATATTCAATACTTGATGAATGAATAGAACAAAGGTTCAATATAAAATTTTCTCTCGTTGTTTGTAACTTGCTATTATTATTATTGATAAATTAAAAAGGATTAACTTTTCATTAATTTGTAAAATATTTTTGTTTTTTTTTTTCTTTTCATTGTATTTATTGATGGTTTTTTTTTCGTTTATTTAAAAAAAAAAAGTTTTAAATACTTGAATTCGGTGGAAGTTCAGTGTTTTGATTACGATGATAGCCGATAAAAGCCGAATGACGATTGAGGTAATGGTTGGTTTGGAGTGGGGGTAGGTGTGCCGGAGGACTGTAGAGCGAGGGGTGGGGGGGTAAAGCAGTTCTTCCCCCCCCTCCCCACCACCTATCCCCACTTCTGTACATATCTTTCAGTATGTTGGCGGCCGTTGACTCTGTCACTGTTTTGTGTGAGTGTGAAGTGTGTGTGAGTGAGAGAGAGTGAGAGGTTTTTAATTTCTTTAAATTATTATTTTTTTTTTAGTTTTTTTTTCTTCTTTTTTATTAACAACAAGTCATCGCCTGCCGTCTGTGCTACTTTTCTTTTTTTTTTAAAAAAAAAACCTTACAAAAATGTAAAAAAAAACAACAACAACAAAGAATTTAAAAACCTCTTCTAACTATGAAAATTTAGAAAAGAAATTACGAAATGACAAAGAAACTGTGATAAGAAAAATCAAGTACAAAAACAAATATTATTTAATCGCGAAAAATACAGAAGAAAAGGCTGTGCTTATTTTAAGTTAAAAAAAAACCGTAAGTACTGCTTCCCTTTTTATATACATTGCAAGTAAACAAATAACAAATGCATGCAATTTTAATCATTTATGTTATTAACAAGTGAAACTCATTAAATATGTATTAGTTAACAATATAATGGTTACCTAAAACAACCTTTCTTTAATTCATTCAAAATTATATCAATACTTTGCTAATAATAACAAAACAAAATTTTATAAACTATTTCTTTTAAAATTTAAACAATCTTTGTTTCTATTTTGTTTATATATATATAAATATATATTTAATGATATATGTTTAAAAGAAGGTCTGCTCTCTAAGTATACATTTATGTATTCGTATATATGGTATTATTATATTAGGTATACCAATATTAGTGGTATAATATATATATATATATATATATATTGGTATACTTTGGGAGCAGACCTTCTTTTAAACATGTATCATTAAATAACTTGCCAACTTTAAGTTTAGTATGTTTCATAACTTGCCAACTTTAAGTTTAGTATGTTTCTTACATATGAAAGAAACATACTAAACTTAAAGTTGGCAAGTTATTGAATGATATATATATATATATATATATACATTTATATCAATGATCAAACCACAATAAGAAATGGAAAAACAAGACTAAGATCTTTCAAGCGTAACGAGCGGTCTTCGTCAGAGTCAAAAACCCAACTGGGTTGAAATCCAGTTGGGTTTTTGACTCTGACGAAGACTGCTTGTTACGGTTGAAAGATCTTAGTCTTGTTTTCCCATTTTCTTATTGTGGTTTGATCATTACTTGTTATTTCACGTGTTTATGTGAAATCTTTTTATATATAAATATATATTGGTATACTTCGGGAGCAGACCTTCTTTTAAACATATATAATTAAATAACTTGCCAACTAACTTATTGAATGATATATATATATATATATATTATATATATATATATATATATATATTTATATCTATGATCAAACCAGAATAAGAATTGGGAAAACAAGACTAGATCTTTCAACCGTAACAAGCGGTTTTCGTCAGAGTCAAAAACCCAAAATCCAGTTGGGTTTTTGACTCTGACGAAGACACTTCCATTCGTTAGGTCCTAAATGCAATAAAATCCATTTAATTGATACGGTACTTTAAATTTAAAAAATTTAAATTTAAAGTATCGTATCAATTAATTGGATTTTACAAGCAAATCTTTTGGAGATTTATTGCACTTAGTACCTAACAAATGGAAGTGTCAGATCAGAAAACTCGAGACCCTATACCGAAAAATCATTCATAGAGAAATTGGCAAGAAATTTAACTGTGCATGTATTAATGAAGGTCTGCTACCTAAATACACTAATATAATATATATATATATATTGATATAGCTTCTCGACCACTGATATTTCGAATTCACACAAGGGGTTCTTGAGGATTAGGTTTAGACAACCAAAATTGGTTTTTCAATAATAAGAATAACAGTAACACTAGGTATTTTATGATCCTTTGTGGTTCTCTTGTTATAAAATTTTTGTTTGTGTTGTTTGTTTTCTGTTGGGTGGTGTCCTGAGATGTATTTATCTTGCTTTACTTATGTTG
>JAPFBL010000640.1:17500-100000 GCA_026182355.1 Hermatobates lingyangjiaoensis
CTACTTTGTGTGTTGCTCTTTGTTAATCTCGAACTCGTATATATATATATATATATCTGTTTAAACCATATTCTGAAATGGGAAAAATAGCCTCAACAAACTCACTTGGGTTTTGATTCTGACGAAGACCACTTGTTACGGTCGATAGATCTTTGTATTTTTTTCCCATTTCATATTGTGGTATGATTATATATATATTTGTAAAAGTTGGGAGCAGTCCTTCTTCAATTACATGTTTTATACATACAGACTACTGTCTATTATCAAAACATAGATAAACATGAATATCTGTCGAAACGTCTTCGAAAGGAGTAATTTCAATCAAAAGACCTCAACCCTCAACAAACAAACTATATATATATATATACATATATATATATATATATATATATATGTATATATATATATATATATATAAATGGGTTACTTGCCGTTGCGCCTACAACGTGCTTGGTCTCCCATTCTCTTTTCTCCTGAAGACGGATTACCCGAAAATTTGAGTCTGTAAGTGTGTTTCCCTACTTTGTGTGTTGCTCTTTGTTAATCTCGAACTCGTATATATATATATATATATCTGTTTAAACCATATTCTGAAATGGGAAAAATAGCCTCAACACACTCACTTGGGTTTTGATTCTGACGAAGACCACTTGTTACGGTTGAAAGATCTTTGTATTTTTTTCCCATTTCATATTGTGGTATGATTATATATATATTTGTAAAAGTTGGGAGCAGTCCTTCTTCAATACATGCTTTTAAAAACTGTATGTCTGTTTCCACTTGGTTCAATTTCGTCTTATATTTTTCCAAATTACGAAATTTTTTCTTATATTCAGAGTTCAACTTAAAAATTACCATAAAAATCACCATAATTTATTAATTTATTATTGGACATGTTTCGGTGTTACATTCACCATCTTCAGCAAATAAAAATAAAAAAAATGTAAGCGTTTTTATTTGCTGAAGATGGTGGATGTAACACCGAAACATGTACAATAATAAATTAAAAAATTATGGTGATTTAATTTTTAATTTTATATATTCTACATATTATCCAAATATGTTATACCTACGTATATATATATTGATAAAAGTATCGACCTTAGAATAGAAACAAAAGTAAAATTTATCAGGACTCTGTTAGTTCTTCAGATTCAAAATTAAACTTTCATTACCAACGTTTCAGTTATTATTTAAAACCTATTTCCTAGGCAGAAGTACACACGCTAAACTGAAGTTGTATGAGTTATTTTCTTTCTGGCAAATGTACATGTGTTATCTGATTATGTATGAGTGATTGTCTCTCTGCTAAATGTTCATGTATATCTGAAGATGTATGAGTTATTGTCACTCTGGCAAATGTACATGTGTTATCTGAAGATTTTTGAGTTATTGAAACTATGAAGATATTCATGTTTATCTTGAGATGTATGAGTTATTGTCACTCTGGCAAGTGTACATGTATGGTTGATGATGTATGAGTTATTGTCACTCTGGTAAATGTACATGTGTTATCTTAAGATGTACGAGTTATTGTCACTCTGGTAAATGTTCATGTATATCTGAAGATGTATGAGTTATTGTCACTCTGGTAATGTACATGTGTTATCTGATGATGTATGAGTGATTGTCTCTCTGCTAAATGTTCATGTATATCTGAAGATGTATGAGTTATTGTCACTCTGGTAAATGTACATGTGTTATCTGATGATGTATGAGTTATTGTCACTCTGGTAAATGTACATGTATGGTTGATGATGTATGAGTTATTGTCACTCTGAAGATATACATGCTTATCTTGAGATGTATGAGTTATTGTCACTCTGGTAAATGTACATGTGTTATCTGATGATGTATGAGTGATTGTCTCTCTGCTAAATGTTCATGTATATCTGAAGATGTATGAGTTATTGTCACTCTGGTAAATGTACATGTGTTATCTGATGATGTATGAGTGATTGTCTCTCTGCTGAATGTTCATGTATATCTGAAGATGTATGAGTTATTGTCACTCTGAAGATATACATGCTTATCTTGAGATGTATGAGTTATTGTCACTCTGGTAAATGTACATGTGTTATCTGATGATGTATGAGTGATTGTCTCTCTGCTAAATGTTCATGTATATCTGAAGATGTATGATTTATTGTCACTCTGAAGATATACATGCTTATCTCGAGATGTATGAGTTATTGTCACTCTGGTAAATGTACATGTGTTATCTGATGATGTATGAGTGATTGTCTCTCTCCTAAATGTTCATGTATATCTGAAGATGTATGAGTTATTGTCACTCTGGTAAATGTACATGTGTTATCTTGAGATGTATGAGTTATTGTCACTCTGCTAAATGTTCATGTATATCTGAAGATGTATGAGTTATTGTCACTCTGGCAAGTGTACATGTATGGTTGATGATGTATGAGTTATTGTCACTCTGGTAAATGTACATGTGTTATCTGAAGATGTATGAGTTATTTTCACTCTGGCAAATGTACATGTGTTATCTGAAGATGTACGAGTTATTGTCACTCTGGTAAATGTACATGTTCATCTTAATATGTATGAGTTATTGTCACTCTGGTAAATGTTCATGTGTTATCTGAGATGTACGAGTGATTGTCACTCTGGTAAATGTACATGTGTATCTGAAGATTAGGACAAGTAAAACTAAGATTTTGTGAGATATGACTTTCTTGTTAATGGTCGAGTCAACTGATGATCTATAGATTATTGACCTTCTGTTAAATGGACAAGTGTAGCAGTGCCTTCTTATGAGAGGACTGCACCAAAGACCAAAGATTGACTCATTGTGATTCTACATTATCCCTAAATTCTAATATAACAGAGTTACGACTCCTCGAAGAGTACCTGATGATATAAAGGCTTTGAGGCTGCCGACTCTTCATTCTCTCCCGGGGACATATCTGATGATTATAACTAACTTCATCTGAAAGAGAAACATTTCCAAGTCAGTTTATAATTAGACTGCAAAATACATTAATATAATAAACTCTTGTCATGTTTGATTCCATTGTCCTTTAGGAGTTCTGTTGACAATAGCTGATAGGGAGTCTGTTTATAACAGCTTGCATGACTAATGAATACGTATCATCTGTCTTTTCTATAATCCGCTAAAACAGTCCTTTTCTATAATCCATTCCTTCTGCATTCATGACTCTAATCTCAGTCTAAATCAGTAAGAAACCCAATCTGTCTGTAAATCACTTCCCCTTGTGAACATTAGAAAATTTAACAGAAAATAACAAGCTACACCTATTGTTTAAAAGCACTATATACATCGCCTATACCTTAGTATTGGTTCATGGGAAAGTCCTTTATTGTATATTATAAAAATTTGTACTAATTTCACTATCACGGTTAATATTCTATGTACATATTTATTTAATAAAATGATTTCACATAAAAAAGTGAAATAACAATCAATGATCAAACCACAATAAGAAATGGGAAAACAAGACTAAGATCTTTCAACCGTAACAAGCGGTCTTCGTCAGAGTCAAAAACCCAACTGAACCCATTTGGGTTTTTGACTCTGACGAAGACCGCTTGTTACGGTTGAAAGATCTTAGTCTTGTTTTCCCATTTCTTATTGTGGTTTGATCATTGATATTTATTTAATTTAATATTAGCCCTTAGAAGGTACAGCAAGGTTTAGGGAAATCAAATAACTCTGGGGCAAACAGGACCTTACTCATGGACAATCAAGTAACTCTAGGACAGACAGGCCCTTATTCATGGATAATCAACTAACTCTAGGGCAGACAGACCCTTATTCATGGACAATCAACTAACTCTAGGGCAGACAGACCCTTATTCATGGACAATCAACTAACTCTAGGGCAGACAGACCCTTATTCATGGACAATCAACTAACTCTAGGGCAGACAGACCCTTATTCATGGACAATCAACTAACTCTAGGGCAGACAGACCCTTACTCATGGACAAGTGAAACAAAGTGCACCTATGGATATAGTACATTCTTAACTTGTACTGTACCTGAAAGAAACAAAAAAAAGTTAGTGTTGGCTCATGGGAAAGGTACTTGCTCAAGTATTATAAAAAACTTACCTCAGTAATATCTTCTTTTGTATGTTGTTTTATCTTCATTATAAGAATCCATGAGAAATGTTTAGGTTACTATTAACCCTTGGCACAGAAACTTTGGCAACAATATAATACTTTATCTGAAAAAAAAAAAAAATTAGTTTCTCTATCATGTTTCAGAAAAATCAGCACAATACAATGTACAATATTTCAGATCAAAGTCCATATATAAATACAACAAGACTCAACAAAACAAGACTACCGAATCATGACTACACTCACTACAACCGCAAGCTTCTTCGTCAGAGTCGGGTTTTTGACTCTGACGAAGACCCGCTTGTTACGGTTGAAAGATCTTAGTCTTGTTTTCCCATTTCATATTGTGGTTTAATCATTGATTGTTATTTGACGTATTTATGCGAAATCTTTTTATATAGCCTTATATCAATGATCAAACCACAATAAGAAATGGGAAAACAAGACTAGCTTGTTGCGGTTGAAAGATCTTAGCCTTGTTTTCCTTTCATAATGGGTTTAATCAATTGAGTTATTTTCACGTATTTATGGAAATTAATCTTTTTTTAAATGTTAATAGCCTTATCACAATGATCAAACGACAATAAGAAATGGGAAAACTCAAAGATTGTTATGCACACTAAGAATTCAAAATCCTTTGCATGTATTCTTCACAGCTCACCATTAAATAATCCTACACCAACAAATTGGTCCAAGGATGTTTAATCATTGGGAAGAACGTAATACCATCTATCTGCACGAGTATTCAGACGAATCGTCATCCCAGTTCTTTACCTTGAACGATCATAGTAGTGTTATCTTATTTTCATCCTCATCAATTATGAAGACGTTCTTTATATATATCAAGACGTGTATTTGAGTATCTATTTATATTCACTTAACTACGTAAACAGACGAAGAATGTTATCGTAACAAGAGTCAACGTCAGAGTCGGGTATTTGACTCTGACGAAGACCCGCTTGTACGGTTAAAGATCTTAGTCTTGTTTAATTTAAATTGTGGTTTTATCATTGATTGTTATTTCACGTATTTATGCGAATTCTTTTTATATAGCCTTATATGTGTCTTTTTGTTGACCATTAATATATACAGGAACTATGTAGAAATATAAGTTTCAACATCGATAGGAAAAGTTTCAGTAACAGGGGAATAAAGGAATTTTTAAATCGTTTTGATTAAGTTTTAGTAGTTATTAAATAATAATTCGTATAAATGTAGATAATAAATATCTAATTTTATATTATTAAATGCATCGGCCATATAGTCATCATTTAATTACTTAAAATTAATTTCACATGAATGTATTTCAGTGTCTGCCAATTAAATAAAATTCATACAAATGTAGATAATAGATATCTAATTTGTTACTTTAAATTAATTTCACCTGAATGCATTCCAGTGACTGTCAATTAAATAAAATTCACACAAAAATATAATAGATGTCTAATTTGAAATATATATCATTAATGCATCGCCATCATTTAATTACTTTAAATTAATTTCACCTGAATGCATTCCAGTGACTATCAATTAAATAAAATTCACACAAAAATATAATAGATGTCTAATTTGAAATATATATCATTAATGCATCGCCAATATAATTAATATAATTATCATTTAATCACTTTAAATCAATTTGACCTGTATGTAATCCAGTGACTGTCAATTAAATATCAAATGTAAACAAATAAATATAGCAAATCTTTTCATTTTTTATTCACGATTTAATTGATATATAATTATAATTTATTCAAATACATAAAGATAATTATATTTATGTAAATAATCATCATGTATTGTTTTCTAACAGATTTTTGTGCTTTACATAATATTTCAAATGATTATCCGAACTAATTGAAGGTTTAATTACATCATAAACTCAAGCGGGGTTTATTGATGACTCATTCAAATACGTGCCTTATCTATCAACCTGCAGTGATATTAATGATCTCTAATCATTATTTTCTGATATCATTCAATGATTTGTTATTAGTCATTGTTTCTTATGGCAGTCTAATCAATGGTTTTGACCAGTTTAAGATGTTAGTTCTTAAAACTAATGTAAATTTGATTTTCTTATTCAAAAAAATTCTTACTTCTACCTATCAAAAAAAGAGTTTAAAATAAAACTGAAACGTCAAGTAACGACTGTTTTCTTTATATATATATATATATATATATATATATAAATCCAGTTGGGTTTTTGACTTTAACGAAGACCGCTTGTTACGGTTGAAAGATCTTAGTCTTGTTTTCCCATTTCTTATTGAGGTTTGATCATTGATTGATATTTCACGTGTTTATGTAAATTCTTTACACACACATATATATATATATATATATATATATATATATATATTTCAGTTAGCTTCAGCTACTCAAAGGGAGTACTTCTGCCCGATGACGGCGAATGTTGAAATATCGTTGTGAGTCTTTTTTGTGTCTGTTTTTATCTTTCCTTTGTGAACTATATAGAGACTATATATATATAGAGACTATAGAGACTATCTATATATAGAGACTATGTGTTTTTCTATTTGCTGTGTACCTATAGTTTACTCTGAAAGGATTGTTGTCCTTTTTGGATCGTTTTCCTGATGATACTGTATATATAGTTTCCATCTATCAAAGTCGTTCTCGCTTGCGAGTTTTGTGTGTAATATAAAGTTGTTATTAAGAATAATCTGGTTTGAATAAAAAAACCAGTTGTGTTTAGCAAATGGAGAAGTCAATAATATAGAGAAGGAATTATATTCAAAAATAGAAGAATTGAAAATAGACATAGCAGATGCTAGATTAAAGGGCATTAGGGTGAAATGGATTGGAGTATGTCTGATTCTAATTATAGAGAATCAATAACAGTTTAACGTAATGGGGTATTGAAAACGATTGGAGGGGGGAGGAAAGAATGAGGTAGTAATGAGGGAGGGGAGAGTGAGAGAGAGTGGTGGAGAGGGAGGGGTGTGTTAGAGAGAGAGAGAGAGAGAGAGAGAGAGAGAGAAAAGAGCGAGTGTCATTTAGACTGTGTGAGAGGTATAAAAGAAGTGTAGTGGGAGATAAAGAAATGAATTGCATGGAAGGAGACAGGGAGGGAGGGAGAGTGAAAGAGAGGGAGGGAGAGAGAGAGAGAGAGAGAAAGAATGAGAGTAAAGGAAAGAGAGGAAAAGAATGAGAGGAAGATTGAGAATGTGGCGCATTTATATATATATATATATGTATATATATATATATATGTAACTTAAATAACCAGTAGCACACTTTCCAAGGTAAAACTAATTTCCTTTTGTCTGATACTTCGAAATAGATGTGTACTCAACAACTCTGATTATAAAATAACCTTTTGTATGTATCTGTTGGTTTTAACAAAAGTGTGTGTTATTTCTCTGTGTGAGTTGTAGATTGTTTTGATAAATGTATTATAGTCTTACTCTAATTTTAGCCCTGAAGGTGATGTACAAATACATCGAAACGTCGGCCTAGAAAGGAGTTTATTTTCTTTTATTTGACCTAACCCTCAATAACAAAACAGTGAATAGAATAGAAGAGGTCAATAACAATTTTTATAGTTTATATATATATATATATAATATATATAATAAATTCAAAACGAAGGAAACACACAGAAAGACACAGACATAACTCACATCGATATTTCGACCATCGTCGTCATCAGGAGGTGTGAAGAGCAAAGAGTCCCTCAGGAAGGCAGAGCGGTGACCCTACCGGGTCAAATATATATATATTTTATATATTTTTTTATATTTATATATATAAATATAATAAATATTATATTACATTATATTTATTGTATATATTTTTTGTTTCACTATATGACACAAAGAATATTCAGAAATGAAACAGAAACTCACTACTATATTTCGTTGTCCTCGTCAACAGGAAGATAGAAACGAGTCGCTGACAGCGACTTATATATATATATATATATATCATTCGCGCTCCGTTCTTCGACGTGGGGAGATCTCTCTCTCTTCGTCCTCTCTTCTAGTCTACTCCTGATGACGAACAACAGTTCAAAATATTGAATTCTGTAAGTGTTCTCTTTATTCGTTTTTCTGTGTCGTGCTTTGTGTAGTATATATATATATAAAAACTAGAATTTAAAAAAGAACACATAGAAAGGAAACCACTGAACTCACTACTATATTTCGATGTCCTCGTCTTCAGGAAAAGAAGTGAATCGCTCCAAAGGCTGATAACGACTGACTTGGCGTTCGAACTGAAGCACTCAAACAGTGTAGCCAACTTTCGGAGGAAAGGTAGACAGGGAAGATAAAGAGATAAAAGCCAAATAAAAATTAAAAAATGAAAACATTTAACTAAAATAAAATTAAAAGCTGATAACAACTTTAAAAAAAAAATCAACGATTGAGGTTAAGCCCAGGAGCCGATCTACCGCCAGAAGACTAATAAGTGCTTCTTCTGAAGCTCTCAGAGTAACTTTCGAATTAGTCTGATTCAATCTGCCTCAGGACCTGTACACGGAAACAGTCATTAAAACTGAGTCCGTGAGAGCTGGCATGAGTAGCAACGGGAAGGTCACTGCGTTTGCCAACGGATGACCTGTGATTATCATACGCAGGCTTAGCTTATATATATATATATATTATTTATATATATATAAATAATATACACTTTAACACATAGAAAAGAACACAGAAAGACACTACAGAACTCACTTCGATATTTCGACATCCGTCGTCATCGGGAAGAAGTGCGAAGTACTCGCGTTGAGAAGCAAACTACTACTCTATATACTATATATATCTATACTATATACTATACTATACTATATACTATATATATCACTACTACTTATATATATATAAATTTAAATTACACAAAGCACGACACAGAAAAGAGAATACAAAGAAAACTTACAGAATTCAATATTTCGAACTGTTGTTCGTCATCAGGAGAGTAGACTAGTAGAGAGGACGAAGTGAGAGAGATCTCCCCACGTCGAAGAACGGAGCGCGAATGAAGAAATAAAGAGTCAACCGAAGAGAGCAGCACTAGCGTAAAAAAGGAGCTAGGCACTAAACGTCAGAGAACGGAGAAAGCAAAAACAATAGATAAAATTATAAAATTAAAAATTATAAAAAAGGAATATATATATATATATAAGCTATCCTTATATATATATATATATATAGAGAGAGAGAAAGAGAGAGTGAGAGTGAGAGAGAGAGAGAGAGAGAGAGAGTAAAAACCTATAATAATATAGTATAAAGGAAGGTAGGAGACTTTTTCTGTGAACTGACAGTGTAAAAGGATATACAATATGAGATAGTAGTTTGATATGAGAGTAAGTGTGAAAGAGATGGAGACAACAGTAAGATAAGAAGATACATAGAGTGACAGTGATAGTGAATGTGAGTGACAGAGTCAGATGACCTGAAGGATACCAAAATAAAAAGATGAGATACTCTTGACATATGAGAAGCTCCAAGTCACTTTCGTGATATTACTCAGCTGCTACTGGTTCTCAGAATACTAATGACGAGGCAGTTGGAACCCACTCACCAAATCATGGAACCCAAATTAGAAAAAAAAATACAGGAGGTATGAGGGCAGTAGTTAACGAAGAAATTTTTGAGAGGTGGCCTATCTCCATTGAAAGCAATCTCGTTAGAAGAATGATCCTTTAGCAAGTCGTCCGCGCAGTGATTCTTCATGATAAGCACTTATACATTAAAGTATGCATGAGTCAACAGTTCAATATTAACTATGCAACAACCTGTAATATACGAACTCTGTGAGGAATTTGCAACAGCTGCCTTTAAATTTGCTAAAAGAAATGTATTAAAAAAAAAGGAACTATTGAAAACAAAAACATATTTTTCCTATATAAATTGAAAAATTTATAGGTTAAAAAAAGCTAATGAAAGTCTCCACGTATGTAAATTTAATAGTGTAGGCCTATAATGTCTATAACTGAGGCCTATAACTGAGGGAGGTAGAGGCGAGATGATGCCTGACTGTTGGTAGAGAGCGTTGGCTTGGAGGTTGGAAGCGAATGAATAGGCAAAGGGTTCGAGACTGACCAGGTAACATTAGGAAAAGCTAGGAGGGCAAGAACCGTTTGAAAGCCCTTAAGCCAATATGTACCTCTAGCTACAATCTTAACAAGTAAAAACATAACTTTTCAAACATGTAGTGTTCTTCTATAGACATATTAGATATAGTGATCAATCACTATAGTCAATGATCAAACCACAGTAAGAAAATGGGAAAAGAAGACTTAAGATCTTTCAGTCGTAACAAGCGGTCTTCGTCAGAGTCAAAAACCCAACGTTGGGTTTTTGGGCAAAGTAACCCCTAGCTAGTAACGGGTTACTTGCCGTTGTGTCTACAACGTGCTTGGTCTCCTAAAGACGAATTACCCGAAAATTTGAGCCTGTAAGTGTGTTTTTTTTACTTTCTGTGCTACCTATCTTCAATTTTGAACTGAAACAGACAACTGACCCAACCCGTCAGTTGGGGTTTTGACTCTGACGAAGACCGCTTGCTACGGTTGAAAGATCTTAGTCTTGTTTTCCCCATTTTCTTATTGTGGTTTGATCATTGATTGTTATTTCACATGTTTATGTGAAATCTTTTTATATTAGGATAGGTTAGGTTGCAGTGATAGTCCCACAAGGAAACACACGTAGGCCAAGCATTGGCCCTTTGTGATACAGCACAATAAAGATTGATTCTACAATAGGAGTCTTAAATTTTGCCTACCTCAAGTGTATTTAGAGTAGGGATCTTTAACGAGTACCTCACATTGTACTTTAGGCTTAACGTCCTCTCCGAGGGACGACGTACTCAGATTTATTCACCTCCCGCATGAATAAATCGAGGGCCAGGTGGGTATCGAACCCCGGTCCTATCACTTCAGAGGCGAGTACACTAACCATTGAGCTCCCCCCCCCCCCCCCCCCCTTCTACAGACATTAACTAAGGGTTATTGTCTGTGAGTTGGATCACATACACTCATCCTTAGTTAATGCCTGAAGAAGAACACTACGTGTTCGAAACGCGTTGTTATACCATTAAATTTGTGTATTTTGGGAGCAGACCTTCATTTAAACATTTTTTTATTAAAAATTATGCCAATTTTTATTCTTGTCCTTTTGCGAGTGAATATTTCTAACTTTCTGAATAAGGCTTTTCCACCTTTCCGGTAAGTTATAAAGTAATTCACCAAATGATTTATTCTTCACATCCATTTTGTCCTTTATTTACAAATTCACAATAAATAATAATAAATATTCTGTAGGATTCCAACGTTTCGGTCAGCTTTGACCATCATCAGGGAAGGGAGTATCTAGGGACTATAACAAGAATATAACTTAACTCAAATGCAAATAAAACTATCTAAATTGTTGAACATACCAACACAATAAGAAATGTTTACATAAATTGAGTGGGGATTTTACACAGGTTATGATAGGTTCTCATGTCCATGGTTGTTATTAACTATTAAATTTATATATGTGGCGACTATTTCCAGTTGTACCAAAGACACTCACTTTTAGTAAATGCCTGAAGAAGAACATTACGTGTTCAAAAAGCATTGTTTATACTATTAAATTTCTATATGTGGAAACTATTTCATTAGCTTTCTAGCCTACAATAAGTAAATACCACATAATAACTGATTTTACTTCCTTAGAAATAAATTTTTAGTTATAAACAAAAAAGAATCTGAAAACATTATTCATTTTGTAGGCGGATAAAATTGAACCCAGTCTGAAAGAATTCCTTTAAATATACTATATGAATAATAACGGTAGCATCTCTCGATTTGTTTCTGATCTTTACAGAACGCCATTTAGATCGAGTTAGCAGTGGTGGGATGAGAGGAAATCATCGAGAAGTTTTACGAAAGATAAAATATTTAAAAACCAATGTTACTTTAAAATAAAACATAATAATTCTTATTGCTCTTTCTAAAGGGAATGTTTGGTGAAGTTTTTGTCTGTATTTAATAAGTCTGATCTTTGTTGTTCGTTGTTTTTTTTTTTCTTTTGTGGTGAAATGGTGTTTAATGGATGAGAGGTAGGTTAGGTGAGGTGAGGGCTTTGGGAAGCTACTGCGCATGCTTGACACAGGAGCCTACACGTCTGCCTCAGTCCACTGATGACTCATCCCAGATAATGGGGCTGTCAACTTTTTTTTTTAATGCACTTACTCGCACTAAATCATCTCTCTCTCTCTCTCACTCTCTCTCTCTCTCTAACATTAAGTCAAGCAACAGCCGTGTAGTGCTTGTCATTCTGCTTTCATGCCTCCACCCACTCTCTCTCACTCGCTCTCTCTCTCACTCACTCTCTCTCTCACTCACTCTCTCTCTCACTCATCTCTCTCTCTCTCTCTCTCTCTCTCTCTCTCATATATATATAATATATATATATATATATATATATATAGTCGTTATCAGCCTTTGGAGCGATTCACTTCTTTTCCTGAAGACGAGGACATCGAAATATAGTAGTGAGTTCAGTGGTTTCCTTTCTATGTGTTCTTTTTTAAATTCTAGTTTATATATATATATATATTTTCGGGTATGAGGACAGCAAATCTTCATGTAGGCATATTTCATTAAAACGTACCGCAGCTTCGGCATTCACGACCTTCAAACTCAGCTGTTCTAATCTCCTGACAATCCTAGTCTCCTGTCATTATATAACAGATCAACTATCATTATAGTCTATATTATATATAATATATATTATAATATATATATATATAGATTTCACATAAACACGTGAAATAACAATCAATGATCAAACCACAATAAGAAACGATAAAACAATACTATGATCTTTCAACCGTAAAAAGTAGTCTTCGTCAGAGTCAAAAACCCAGCTGAACTTAAACTGTGACACATAGACTGAAACATAACAAAGACTCAGTTTTCAATATTTCGAACGTAATGGCGGGCGTCCTCAGTTTGAACAGACCGTTACTAATGTATGTTTATGATATTTGATTTATTGATTGTTATTGCTTGTGTTTATGGCGAAGACTTGTTGTTGGGAGTACTTGTATAGGTACATGGTATGTATGCGATATACCTAGGTATATGATTGCTGATTTGTAGGTGGGAGATGACGAGCCTGGGTGGGAGGACCTGGAGCTGGTGGGCGACGCGCGCTGCCTGACGCTGTACGAGTGCGTGAACGCCAAGCGTCGGCTGGGGGCGCCGACAGAGTTCGGCCTGACGCTGCGTCACCAGCCCCAGCCTCAGCCTGCTGCTGGAGAGCGCCGCGCACCGCCTCTTGCTGCTGACACCATTCCGCTGGCTGCGCAGTCCTCGCATGATCGCGCCTTTTGGCTCACCGCCATGCGTCTTGCAAAGGTAATCACCATTGTCTTCCATGGACATTCACCTACAGTTCTTGACACGACTCTAGGTGTACCCTGTATTACTGATATATACTTACTAGTCCTAATCATCTTAAGTTCTTGACACGACTCTACACAGATACCCTGTATTACCGATATGTACTTACTAGTCCTAATCATCTTAAGTTCTTGACACGACTCTAGGTGTACCCTGTATTACTGATATGTACTTACTAGTCCTAATCATCTTAAGTTCTTGACACGGCTCTAGGTGTACCCTGTATTACTGATAAGTACTTACTAGTCCTAATCATCTTAAGTTCTTGACACGACTCTAGGTGTACCCTGTATTACTGATAAGTACTTACTAGTCGTAATCATCTTAAGTTCTTGACACGACTCTACCCATATACCCTGTATTACCGATATGTACTTACTAGTCCTAATCATCTTAAGTTCTTGACACGACTCTAGGTGTACCCTGTATTAGTGATATATACTTACTAGTCCTAATCATCTTAAGTTCTTGACACGACTCTACACAGATACCCTGTATTACCGATATGTACTTACTAGTCCTAATCATCTTAAGTTCTTGACACGACTCTAGGTGTACGCTGTATTACTGATATGTACTTACTAGTCCTAATCATCTTAAGTTCTTGACACGACTCTAGGTGTACCCTATATTACTGATATATACTTACTAGTCATATTGATCTTAAGTTCTTGACACGACTCTACCCATATACCCTGTATTACCGATATGTACTTACTAGTCGTAATCATTTAAGTTCTTGACACGACTCTACCCATATACCCTGTATTACCGATATGTACTTACTAGTCCTAATCATCTTAAGTTCTTGACACGACTCTAGGTGTACCCTATATTACTGATATATACTTACTAGTCATAATGATCTTAAGTTCTTGACACGACTCTACACAGATACCCTGTATTACCGATATGTACTTACTAGTCCTAATCATCTTAAGTTCTTGACACGACTCTAGGTGTACCCTGTATTACTGATATGTACTTACTAGTCCTAATCATCTTAAGTGCTTTACACGACTCTACCCAAATACCCTGTATTACCGATATGAACTAACCTATCGTGAGTTCTTGACACGACTCTAGATGTACCCTATGTTGTTCCTAGTTGTGCCCACAGCGTTCCTACAAGGGCGGAGCGCCCCCAGAACAAGCAAACACCCCACCCAGCTTGTGCCTTTCTTAGTTCACGCCATCAGGGAACAATCCCTGAGGCATGTTAAGCCCCCCCACCACGACAAGGTGAAGGCACGTCGGGGGGGATTCCTCAGTAAACCCTCAATTCATCCCAGCCCACTCAAACCCCCAAAGACGACTAAAACGGCAATAGCCACAAAACCTTCTGTCGTCATAAAGATTAAATATAGTTACGGAGTGCCACCAATGGGCGTCCACCCGATTTCCAATACAAAATCAAATACTTAAAGGACAAACTGTGAACCATAATTACTTTTAAATACATAAAATTGTAGTCGAAGTAACCAAATATACATATACAATTATATATATCAATGATCAAACAACAATTTTAAACTGGGCAAAAAGACTACGATCTTTCAATTGTAACAAGCGGGTTTCGTCAGAGTCCAAGTGAATCCCAAGATGCAGAAACATCTGGTGATGGGTTGATCACTTCTCAACCCCTCACTAGATGGGTTTTTGACACACCACTAGATGCATCTAGTGTTTCAGTTGGGTTTTTAACTCTGACGAAAACCGCTTGCTACGGTTGAAACATCTTAGCTTTTTTTCCCCATTTCATATTGTGGTTTGATCATTGATTGTTATTTCACGTATTTATGTGAAATCTTGTATATTCAATAATATATCGACCATTTGATAAAATAGGTGTGTTCTCTAATCGGGATTCGGTCAATTTTCTAAGATAAAAAATCAAACTCTCGTTGTCGACGTTTCGGTTTTATTTAAAACCTTTTTCATAGACATCTTCTCCATACACTCTTCTTATATCCTCATAAAGTGTATGGAGAATAAAGCTATGAAAAAGGTTTTAAATAAAACTGAAACGTCGACAACGAGAGTTTGATTTTTTATCCTAGAAAATTGACCGAATCCCGATTAAAACCCCGATTAGAATCCCGATTTTGAACTCGTGTATATATATATATATACACTTTTTCGATGAGAATACGATCCAAAATGGACAAATACAGTTCAATGTACAGAAAGAAACATAGATAAAATAAAAACCCACACCTACAGTCTCTAATTTTCGGTTGAACCGTCTTCAGGAGAGATAAGAGAGGGAAACCAAGCGCACTGGTACAGAGACGGTTGGTTTCCCTCTCTTATCTCTCCTGAAGGCGGTTCAACAGAAAATTAGGGACTGTAATTTCTCTATGTTTCTTTATGTACCTTGAACTATATATAGATATATTGAATTCTCATGAGTGGTCCGGAATATGATTGACTATTTTTGATCAAATAGTTTTCCATTTTAGACTCTATTGTTTTCGGCTCTAAAAAAAGCCCTTAGTAAAGGTTTTTTTTAGTTCCGGAAAGAATAGAGTCTAAAATTGAAAACTATTTGGTAAAACATAAAGGCTTTATTTAGAGCCGGAAACAATAGAGTCTAAAAAATAGCCAATCATATATATATATATATATATATATAAAATTTATTATGTTGTATATTATTTATTATGGTTGTATATATATATATACTTTTTCGTTGGAAATACGATCCAAAACGGACAAAAATAGTTCAATATAGACAAAGAAACAAAGAGAAATCAAAAGAACACACTTACAGTCTCTAATTTTTGGTTTGAACCGTCTTCAGGAGAGATAAGAGAGGGAAACCATGCGCACTGGTTCAGAGACGTTCAGAGACCAACCGTTGGTCTCCAACCGTCTCTGAACCAATCCGCTTGTTTTCCCTCTATAATCTCTCCTGAAGACGGTTCAAACCGAAAATTAGAGACTGTAAGTGTGTTCTTTTTATTTCTCTATGTTTCTTTGTCTATATTGAACTATATATATATAAAATAAATTCAAAACGAAGGAAACACACAGAAAGACACAGACATAACTCACATCGATATTTCGACCATCGTCGTCATCAGGAGGTGCGAAGAGCGAAGAGTCCCGCAGGAAGACAGGGCGGTACTCATATATATATATATATATACCTATGTATAGGTATATATATATAATACAAATACATGTTTTTTATTTATATATATATTGAGGTAAGTGGTATTGTGTGTCTCTAAGGAATATTGTTTTGTTCTAGTACGGAAAGCAGTTACGAGATAACTATAGGTCATTTAAAAGCAAGCAGTGTGACCAACCGTCCTCATCAAAAGACTACAACAGACACTCCGTTCCAAATGTAAGCTTTTTACAAGAGTCATTCTGTGGATGAGTAGGAGGGAGGAGGTGTAGAGCGACGTGTTGAGGGCTTGTGATTTGTTGAAGGAAAGCGTGCGGTCTCGAGTGGCTATGGACTTTACAGGGAGTGTGGGCAGGATTGTCGACGACCCGAATGAGGCCAAGGCGATTGCCTTGTCTGAAGGCTTGGCCTGGAAGAAGCGCTGGCGGAGCAACACTTCCAACATTGTCAGGTATCAGTATTGCCGCTTGTAGCATGCCTGTGTGTCAGGTGTCAGTATTGCCACTTGTAGCATACCTGTGTGTCAGGTGTCAGTATTGCCACTTGTAGCTTACCTGTGTGTAACATTGTCAGGTATCAGTATTGCCGCTTGTAGCATGCCTGTGTGTCAGGTGTCAGTATTGCCACTTGTAGCATACCTGTGTGTCAGGTGTCAGTATTGCCACTTGTAGCATACCTGTGTGTCAGGTGTCAGTATTGCCGCTTGTAGCATACCTGTGTGTCAGGTATCAGTATTGCCACTTGTAGCATACCTGTGTGTCAGGTGTCAGTATTGTCACTTGTAGCATACCTGTGGGTCAGGTGTCAGTATTGCTACTAGTAGCTTACTTGTGTGTAACATTGTCAGGTATCAGTATTGCCACTTGTAGCATACCTGTGTGTCAGGTGTCAGTATTGCCACTAGTAGCATACCTGTGTGTCAGGTATCAGTATTGCCGCTTGTAGCATACCTGTGTGTCAAGTGTCAGTATTGCCGCTTGTAGCTTATCTGTGTGTCAGGTGTCAATATTACCACTAGTAGCATACCTGTGTGTCAGATGTCAGTATTGCACCTAGTAGCATACCTGTGTGTCAGGTGTCAGTATTGCCACTTGTAGCTTATCTGTGTGTCAGGTGTCAGTATTGCCACTTGTAGCTTATCTGTGTGTCAGGTGTCAGTATTGCCACTAGTAGCTTATCTGTGTGTCAGGTGTCAGTATTGCCACTTGTAGCATACCTGTGTGTCAGGTATCAGTATTGCTACTAGTAGCTTACCTGTGTGTAACATTATCAGGTATCAGTCTTCCCTCTTGTGGCTTAACTGTGTGTAACATTGTAAGCGGATAGGGATGCCACTTGTAGCTTTTACTGTGTGTAACACTGTAAGAGACAGTATTGTCATTTGTAGCTTAACTGTGTGTAATATTGTAAGTGAATAGGGATGTCACTTGTAGCTTACCTGTGTGTAACATTATCATGTATCAGTTTTCCCACTTTTAGCTTAACTGTGTGTAACATTGTAAGCGAATAGGGATGCCACTTGTACCTTTAGCTCTATATAATATTGTGAGGGATCAGTGTTACCACTTGTAGCTCTAACGCTACATAATATTGGAAGGGACCAGTATTGCCACTTGTAGCATACCTGTGTGTCAGGTATCAGTATTGCCACTAGTAGCTTACCTGTGTGTAACATTGTTAGGAATCAGACTTCCCACTTGTAGCTTACCTGTGTGTAACATTGTAAGCGAATAGGGATGCCACTTGTATCTTTAGCTCTATATAATATTGGAAGGGACCAGTGTTGCCACTTGCAGCTTACCTGTGTCAGTGTCAGTATTGCCACTAGTAGCTTACCTGTGTGTAACATTGTCAGGTATCAGACTTCCCACTTGTAGCTTAACTATGTGTAACATTGTAAGCGAATAGGGGTGCCACTTGTATCTTTAGCTCTATATAATATTGGAAGGGACCAGTGTTGCCACTTGCAGCTTACCTGTGTGTCAGGTGTCAGTATTGCTACTAGTAGCTTACCTGTGTGTAACATTGTTAGGTATCAGTCTTCCCTCTTGTAGCTTAACTGTGTGTACATTGTAAGCGAATAGGGATGCCACTTGTAGCTTTTACTGTGTGTAACACTGTAAGGGACAGTATTGCCACTTGTAGCTAAACTGTGAGTAATATTATATGTGAATAGGGATGCCACTTGTAGCTTTTACTGTGTGTAACACTGTAAGGGACAGTATTGCCACTTGTAGCTTAACTGTGTGTAATATTATAAGCGAATAGGGATGCCACTGGTAGCTTACCTGTGTGTAACATTATCATGTATCAGTTTTCCCACTTTTAGCTTAACTGTGTGTAACATTGTAAGCGAATAGGGATGCCACTTGTATCTTTAGCTCTATATAATATTGGAAGGGACCAGTGTTTCCACTTGTAGCTCTAACTCTACATAATATTGGAAGGGACTAGTGTTGCCACTAGTAGCTCCAACTCTACATAATATTGGAAAGGACCAGTGTTGCCACTTGTATCTTTAGCTCTATATAATATTGGAAGGGACCAGTGTTGCCACTTGTAGATTTAACTCTATACAATATTGTAAGGAACCAATGCTGCCACTTGTAGCTCTAACTCTATATAATATTTTAAGGGACCAGTGTTGCCACTTGTAGTTCTAACTATATAAAATATTGTAAGGGATTAGTATAGCCACTTGTAGCTCAACTCTACATAATACTGTAAGGGACCAGATTTCCCACTTGTAGTTTTAGCTTTATACAATATTGTAAGGGACCAGTGTTGCCACTTGTAGCTCTACATCTATATAATATTGTAAGGGACCAGTGTTGCCTCTAGTAGCTCTAACTCTACATAATATTGTAAGGGACCAGTGTTGCCACTTGTAGCTCTACATCTATATAAGATTGTAAGGGAGCAGTGTTGCCTCTAGTAGCTCTAACTCTACATAATATTGTAAGGGACCAGTGTTGCCACTTGTAGCTCTACATCTATATAATATTGTAAGGGACCAGTGTTGCCACTAGTAGCTCTAACACTACATAATATTGGAAGGGACTAGTGTCGCCACTTGTAGCTCTAACTCTACATAATATTTTAAGGGACCAGTGTCGCCACTTGTAGTTCTTACTATATATAATATTGTTACGGACCAGTGTTGCCACCTGTAGTTCTAACTATATATAATATTATCAGTGATTAGTATAGTCACTTGTAGCTCTACCTCTATATAATATTGTAATGGATGAGTGTTGTTCCTCGTGACACATAGCTTGAGTCCTGTACAAGCATATATGAGTGACAACTGTTTTCTGCTTCAGGCGAGGAGGTGAGTGCGATGTCCACCTATCACAGCCTTGGTTCCATCGCAGCCTCTCCAGGCAAGACGCCGCTAATCTAGTAACAGCTCATGCCAATCAAGACGGAGTGTTCCTCGTGAGGGAGAGCCGCAGTAACCCCGGCTGCTACGTCCTCACAGTCAAGTGTTCTTCTAAAGTCATTCATATGCCCATACAAAGCGTCAGTCTCTCTCTCTTCTTACTCATTACACATCTCCTCTATTTTATCTCATTATAATAGAACTAGTATGATTACTAAAGCTTTAGATGTTTGTTCTCAGCTTAAATTGGTCATTAATACCTTAAGTGTTTTTAAAGTAAACTATAGTAATCATGGAAAATATTTCTAATGATATTTGACGTATTGACACGTTTACAGGTCCAAAAAGTTTGGTTTGAAGTTTTTTACGATGGTGTTTGTGTGTGTGTGTGTGTGTGTGTGTGTGTGTGTGTGTGTGTGAGAGAGAGAGAGAGAGAGAGAGAGAGAGAGAGAGAGAGAAGTGAAAATATGATGTGTGTGTGTGTGTGTGTGTGTGTGTGTGGGAGAGAGAGAGAGAGAGAGAGAGAGAGAGAGAGATTACGATTGTGTGTGAGTGTGTGTGTGTGAGAGAGAGAGAGTGAGAGAGAGAGAGAGAGTGAAAATATATGTGTGTGTGTGGGAGAGAGGGAGAGAGAGAGAGAGAGAGAAATTACGATTGTGTATGACTGTGTGTTTATGTGTGTGAGAGTGTGTGTGAGTGTGTGTTTAGTCCTGCGACCGCCCGGGGGAAGGGGGGCAAATTCTACTACCTTCCGGGGAAAGGGGGGGAAACCCTCCTACCACCAGGGGGAAGGGGGGCAAATTCTACTACCTTCCGGGGAAAGGGGGGAAACCCTCCTACCACCAGGGGGAAGGGGGCAAATTCTACTACCTTCCGGGAAAGGGGGGAAACCCTCCTACCACCAGGGGGAAGGGGGGCAAATTCTACTACCCTCCTACCACCAGGGGAAGGGGGGCAAATTCTACTACCTGTCCCGGGGAAGTGGGGAAAATCCTGCACTGCCCGGGGGAAGGTGTACAAGTTCTACTACCTTCCAGGGAAAGGGGGGGGGAACCCTCCTCCCACCAGGGGGAAGGGGCAAATTCTACTACCTTCCGGGGAAAGGGGGGGGAAAACCCTCCTACTCACCAGGGGGAAGGGGGGCAAATTCTACTACCTTCCGGGAAAGGGGGGGGAAACCCTCCTACCACCAGGGGGAAGGGGGGCAAATTCTACTACCTTCCGGGGAAAGGGGGGGAAACCCTCCTACCACCAGGGGGAAGGGGGGCAAATTCTACTACCTTCCGGGGAAAGGGGGGGAAACCCTCCTACCACCAGGGGGAAGGGGGGCAAATTCTACTACTACCACCGGGGAAAGGGGACTGATTCTACTACCGCCCGGGGGAAGTGGGGAAAATCCTGCGACTGCCCGGGGGAAGGTGTACAAGTTCTACTACCTTCCAGGGAAAGGGGGGGGGGAACCCTCCTCCCACCAGGGGGAAGGGGGGCAAATTCTACTACCTTCCGGGGAAAGGGGGGGGAAACCCTCCTACCACCCGGGGGATGGGGGGCAAATTCTACTACCTTCCGGGGAAAGAAGGGGAAATCCTCGTACCACCCGGGGGAAGGGGGGCAAATTCTACTACCTTCCGGGGAAAGGGGGGGAAACCCTCCTACCACCAGGGGGAAGGGGGGCAAATTCTATTTCCTTCCGGGGAAAGGGGTGGAAATCCTCCTATCTCCCGGGGGAAGGGGGCCAAATTCTACTACCGCCCGGAGGGGGTGTGGGGTCAAATCCTTTGACTGAGGGGGGCCAATGCTACGACCTTCCGAGGGGATGGGGCAAATTCTAATACCGCCCGGGGGTGGGATCAATCAATCCTACTACCACTCCAGGCGGCAATAATGGTTGCTAGGCTATTGTTTTCCAGCACAACCCCCAGCCCCTCTGCCATTTACTGTGTTAATGTATATATATATATATATATATATATATACATTTACTGTTTAATTATATATATATATATATATATAGGTTTACCTTCTACTTACTGCGTATCATTCAACACTGTTGATGGGTTGCAGGTCGTGGACGTAGTCCTGGACATCGTCTGCTTCAGTATTGACTCAGGAGTGACCAAGTTCTACGATGTTCTTCAGCTAATAGAATTCTATCAACTGAATGCCGGCTGTCTTCCATCTCGTCTCACTCACTACGTTAGCTTACAGTGAAACTCAAGTAAATCTATCAAAAGAAAAAAAAAACAAGCAATTAATGGTTATTTATCTATAGTACTGTTTAAGCCATGAAGCATGTCCTACATCTGACAATCGACCATGAGTGATAAACGGTAATTTTTTGACTGACCATGAATGATATCAAACTAATACCCATTTTAATCTAATAGTAAGCGACCATGAATACTATATAGAGGGCTACATCTGACAATCGACCATGAATGTGTGATTAAAGATTTTTTTCTTCATTTTTTACTGTTATATATTTCTTTGTAGTATTAAAAGATCATGAATACTATATAGAGGTACATCTGAGAATCGACCATGAAGTAGAGTTTAAAGGGATTTTTTCAATCGTTGACTAACCATGAATCTGACAATCCACCATGAATGTATCTTTAAAGGGCATTTTTTTCTACTTTCGACTAACCATGTTATATATTTCTTTGTAGTATTAAAAGATCATGAATACTATATAGAGGTACATCTGAGAATCGACCATGAAGTAGAGTTCAAAGGGATTTTTTCAATCGTTGACTAACCATGAATCTGACAATCCACCATGAATGTATCTTTAAAGGGCATTTTTTTCTACTTTCGACTAACCATGAATAAAAAAAAAATCATTTCCATTTTATTCGAATATTATCAGACCATGAATACTATATTCAGGGTTACATCTGACAATCAACCATGAATGTTTGTTTAAAGGGCATTTTTTTCCCACCTTTAATTTAGCCATGATTAAATACGGACCAAAATCATGCAAATTTAAGTCTTGTAGGAATAACAGATCATGAATATATGTTTAAATTTCTTTTTCCATTTTTGACCGACCATGAATGACATACGAATTTCCACCTTAAAAACTATACTGTAATGCAGTACATGTTTCTGAAAGTAGACCATGAATGATACAAGAACCCATTTTGCTATTTCCATCTCATTTCAATATTAGCAGACGATTGTTAATCTACGGAGTCCTATTTCTGACACTAGACCATGAACGTGTGTTGTAAAAACTTTATTACAAGTTTTGTCTGACCATGAATGATAGACAGTTTCATGAGAATTTTTCATTTCAGTATTAACAGATCATGAATAATATATATATAGATGACTTGTGACAATCGCCCATGAAATTAAAAAAAAAAAAAAATTACAACCATTACCAACTCACCATGAATGATTAAAAAAAGGACCACTTTTGACAATCGACCATGAATATGTGTTTAAAGGGCATGCTTAATCATTGTCAACTCATAATGAATGATAATAAGACCATTTATGACAATCCACCATGAGTGTGTGTTTAAAGAAATGGGAAGACTTTACAATATATATATATATATTACTGACCATGAATGACACATGGTCCATACTGCTATGACCTCATTCTATCATTACACGATGAATCGTACTTATGACAATCCATGAATATGTATTTTTGCCCATGATTGACTGATTGTAAATAGCATAAGTGCGTTTTTTGATACAGTCTATGGTCCATGAATTTTACATGGTTTTTATATTTTTAATTTATTTTTGAAAGGGTATTATGAATGGTTAAATAGAGATCTTTGTCTACTTGTGACTGGCCATGGATTTGTGCCATGTTTTCTAATCCCATTATCCATTGACCATGATTCTATCCTAAACACCATTTCTGACAATACATGGATTCCTAAGATGATTTATATTCATGATAGAAGGAAATATCCATGCCAATTGTAATAAGGTCCAGTATTAATGAATATTGTATCATGGATTTAATTACAAATCACCATGAATACTATACGAAAGATAGCAATCAAAACCAATAACTCCTTACTAATTTTGACTATGTGCAGGAAAATTTGACCATGAATACTAAACAAAGGTTAATTTTATCAACTTTGGATTAAACATGAACGAAGAAAATTAATTTTCTTATGTATATATATACTGACCATGAATATATAAAGTGTTATCTACCTTTCTGTCAGGCCATGAATGAAATAAATGGATATTCCTGGCTATTTGTGTCTGACCATAAATACTAAATAAAGACCATTGTTATTACTACTATTAGACGGACCATGAATGAATTAAACGGATATTACTATCTTCTTATCAGACCATGGCTACATGGAGGTCAAGTCTATAAATACCCACCTTATGACCATGATTTTCTTCCACATGTAATCACCATAAATATATAAAAGAACAATCTTACCTGCACTTCTATATAACCATGAATGAAAGAAATGGATACATCCTGTCCATATGTCTGGCCATGAATTCTTAATAAAGGCCATTATTATTCCCACCTATGATTGGATCATGGATGAATTAAATCGAAATTCTTGTCTAATTGTGTCTGATCATGAATACATAATTAAGGCCAGTATTACCGCCATTTTCAGCTGAAGTAAATGGATATTTTTTCTTGTGTTTGGGCATGAACAAAGACCATATTTTCACATATTGCTATCTTAGCGTGTCTAATCATGAATACATATAGTTACATGTACCCACTAAAAGATCATGAATGAAGTAAATGCATTATTATCTTCTTTTCTCTGACCCATGAATACATAAAGGTCATTTTACCTGCTCTCTCGACTGACCATGAATAATGCAAATGGATAATCCACTCATATTGGCTCTATCTATGAATTATTCTGCTCTCACGGCTGACCATGAATAAAGCAAATGGATAATCCATTCATATTGTCTCTATCTATGAATTATTCTGCTCTCACGACTGACCATGAATAAAGCAAATGGATAATCTACTCATCTTGTCTCTATCTATGAATTATTCTGCTGTCACGACTGACCATGAATAAAGCAAATGGATAATCCATTCATATTGTCTCTATCTATGAATTATTCTGCTCTCACGACTGACCATGAATAAAGCAAATGGATAATCCATTCATATTGTCTCTATCTATGAATTATTCTGCTCTCTCGACTGACCATGAATAAAGCAAATGGATAATCCACTCATCTTGTCTCTATCTATGAATTATTCTTCTGTCACGACTGACCATGAATAAAGCAAATGGATAATCCACTCATCTTGTCTCTATCTATGAATTATTCTTCTGTCACGACTGACCATGAATAAAGCAAATGGATAATCCATTCATATTGTCTCTATCTATGAATTATTCTGCTCTCTCTACTGACCATGAATAATGCAATTGGATAATCCATTCATATTGTCTCTATCTATGAATTATTCTACTCTCACGACTGACCATGAATAAAGCAAATGGATAATCCACTCATATTGTCTCTATCTATGAATTATTCTGCTCTCTCGACTGACCATGAATAAAGCAAATGGATAATCCACTCATATTGGCTCTATCTATGAATTATTCTGCTCTCACGACTGACCATGAGTAAAGCAAATGGATAATCCACTCATATTGTCTCTATCTATGAATTATTCTGCTCTCTCGACTGACCATGAATAAAGCAAATGGATAATCCACTCATATTGTCTCTATCTATGAATTATTATGCTCACTCGACTGACCATGAATAAAGCAAATGGATAATCCACTCATATTGTCTCTATCTATGAATTATTCTGCTCTCTCGACTGACCATGAATAAAGCAAATGGATAATCCACTCATATTGGCTCTATCTATGAATTATTCTGCTCTCACGACTGACCATGAGTAAAGCAAATGGATAATCCACTCATATTGTCTCTATCTATGAATTATTCTGCTCTCTCGACTGACCATGAATAAAGCAAATGGATAATCCACTCATCTTGTCTCTATCTATGAATTATTCTGCTCTCTCGACTGACCATGAGTAAAGCAAATGGATAATCCACTCATATTGTCTCTATCTATGAATTATTCTGCTCTCTCGACTGACCATGAATGAAGTTAATAGATATTACTGTCAACTTGTGTATAACCATGAATACACTAAGGCCAATATTAGCTACATTCAGGACTAACCATGAATTTTATCCCCCCCCCCTCCCTCTTCCTCCTAAACCTTTTCAGAGTGCAAAATAAACTTCTTTTCTTCCTTCTTTTCTCATAATAATTTCTCTGATTTAAATCATGATATTTTATATATATATATTTGTAATAAGATGGATCTATTTTATTTAAAAATATTTTATTTTATTTCTATTAGTACTGTATAGATTAACATGTTTGTTTAGTCAGCTTTAAGCATTCCAACTCACTTCAGAGTAATTTCATATTTCTGATGACACTTTCAAAATTCTCTTCCCTTTTCCATCCTTGTTTTTTTCTCTGTATTCCTTTTATATGACTCACACACTCGCTCTGCTTCCGTCCCCATATATGGTTCCTACATCCACCCTCTCTCTCTTTCTCAGTCTCTAAATACACACACACACACACATAATATATATATATATATATATATATATATATATATATATATATTATATATATATATAAATATATATATATATATATATATATATATTTACACTTTGAATTGAAATTGAAATCAGACGGTCCAAACGGACAAACAATTAAAGTTACAGCTAGAGAACACAAGAAAAAGGACGAACACTCACGAATCTCGATTATTTCAGCGTCTTGCCGTCTTCAGGAGAGTAGAAAGAAGACGGCAAGACGCCGAAATAATCGAGATTCGTGAGTGTTCGTCCTTTTTCTTGTGTTCTCTAGCTGTAACTTTAATTATATATATATATTATATATATATATATATATATATAAATATATATATATTTCGATTAAATATGGCTTAATATTTAATCAAAACTGCATAAATGAAGGACTGCTTCCTAAATATACCAGTATATATATATATATAAACACTTAAAATAAACTGTGACATCTAGAAAAAAACATAACAGAGTAACAGATTTATATATATATATATATATATATATATATATATATATATATATATATATATATATATTATAAAATGCAGAAAAATCACTATAAATAAATACGTGATGCAATCAATGAAGTTTAAACCACAATAGAAAAAGGAAAAGAATAGAAATAAATGCTCCGATGACATACATTGAAAGACCTCAGAGCATTTATTTCTATTGTTTTCCTTTGTGATTTTTGAGCTGATTTTCGCCCAGTTTGGATCTTTTTTCTCGAATTTTGAGAGATATATATTGGTATAAATAGGCAGCAGATCCTCTTTTAAACAAGTATCATTAAAAAAATTAACCGCAGTCTCGGCATTCACGATCTTAAGACTGAGAGATTCGATCCTACGAACTAACCTCCTGCTAACAGGGTTCAACTGGAAAAGGAGTTGGCCAAGTGACATGTTAAATTAAAATCGATGACTCATGCTTAGTCATTGCTATTAATAAATTAAAAGGATTAGTACAGGTTAATATAAAGAGAAGGTCAAAGGTCAATAATGAACAAGAAACAAGCTAATAAAATAAAACCGCTAATTTCTTGTTTTATTTTATTCTAACCGCTTGTTTCTTGTTCATTATTGACCTTTGACCTTCTCTTTATATTAACCTGTACCAATCCTTTTAATCTATTTATAGCAATGACTAAGCATGAGTCATCGATTTTAATTTAATATGTCACTTGGCCAACTCCTTTTCCAGTTGAACCTGTTAGCAGGAGGTTAGTTCGTAGGATCGAATCTCTGAGTCTTAAGATCGTGAATGCCGAGACTGCGGTTAATTTTAATCATATATATATATATATATATATGAGAAAGTAAATCAGCACTTTTTGTAAACTGTTATTATTTATTTTAGTAGCCATCTTCAGAAAGTGAGAGAGACCAAAAGCCAACTGTTTACAAGCTCTTCTATCTCTCTTACTCCCCTTTTTTTTTTGCACTCTTTCCCTCCTCATTACTTCTATACCTTCTTTATACCCCTTTTTCTGTCTATATTATATGTTCTATCACTTATTATTTTTTTTTTAACGTCAATGTGATAAGTTTTTGAGTGTTCAAAAAGAAAAAAAAAATATATATATAAAATAATTTTTTCTTTTTTTTTTGGCTAATCACTCGTAAAATGAGCAATGCGAAAGACTGTTTAATAAAAGAATGTGAAACTTTTTATTTAAAAAAAAAAAGAATTATATATATATGTATGGTATGATATATATGAAGCTTGTGATATCATTAGCCTCAAATTTAGATATATGTGATTTGTTTATTCTCGGAATCTCTCAAGTATTTTATAATTTTATAATAAGTTTTCTTTCTATTAGTTCCTTTTCTTTTTTTTTAATTAGAATACTTGTTGGTTTTAGTCTGTCAGTGTTATAGATATATATATAACTGACTGGGTTTTTTATAATGATCTCCTTAGTTTTTGGTTATGTATTTTTATAGTATTGTATGGCCTCTTTCATGTTTCTGTTATTGTAGCATCTTTTCTTGTTTCTTCCACTTCCCTAATTCCTTTTCTATTGTGACTCTCTTATATTCCTTGTATTTCCTTATATAAAAAGTCTGTCTTTACCATCTTTTCCTCAACAGCTCCTACCCTTATTTCCCATTCCTCTGATATTTCATCAACTTTTTATTTTTTCCCCCTCTCCTCTCTATTTCCTCCCCACTCCTTCAAATGTTCCCCCCCTCTCCACATTATACCTTTCATAGCACCCCTCTACTGGAATAGTTCCCCTCTCTTTACATACCTTTTATCCTTCCCCCCACTACTCTCATTCCTCTTCCCCCTCTCCTCTCTATTTCCTCCCCACTCCTTCAAATGTTCCCCCCTCTCCACATTATACCTTTCATGGCACCCCTCTACTGGAACACTTCCTTCTCTTCACATACCTTTTATCCTTCCCCCACTCTTCTCTATTTCCTCCCCACTACTGGAATAGTTCCTTCTCTTCACATAATTTTCACCCTTCCCCCACTACTCTCATTCCTCTTCCCCCTCTCCTCTCTATTTCCTCCCCACTCCTTCAAATGTCCCCCACCCCTCTCCACATTATACCTTTCATGGCACCCCTCTACTGGAATAGTTCCTTCTCTTCACATAATTTTCACCCTTCCCCCACTACTCTCATTCCTCTTCCCCCTCTCCTCTCTATTTCCTCCCCACTCCTTCAACAATCCCCCCTCTCCACATTATACCTTTCATGGCACCCCTCTACTGGAACACTTCCTTCTCTTCACATACCTTTTATCCTTCCCCCACTCTTCTCTATTTCCTCCCCACTACTGGAATAGTTCCTTCTCTTCACATAATTTTCACCCTTCCCCCACTACTCTCATTCCTCTTCCCCCTCTCCTCTCTATTTCCTCCCCACTCCTTCAAATGCCCCCCTCTCTCCACATTATACCTTTCATGGCACCCCTCTACTGGAATAGTTCCTTCTCTTCACATAATTTTCACCCTTCCCCACTACCCTCATTCCTCTTCCCCCTCTCCTCTCTATTTCCTCCCCACTCCTTCAACAATCCCCCCTCTCCACATTATACCTTTCCTGGTACCTCTACTGGAATAGTTCCTTCTCTTCACATACCTTTTATCCTTCCCCCACTACTCTCATTCATCTTCCCCCACTCCTCTCTATTTCCTCCCCACTCCTTCAAATGTCCCCCCCCCTCTCCACATTATACCTTTCCTGGTACCTCTACTGGAATAGTTCCTTCTCTTTACATACCTTTTATCCTTCCCCCACTACTCTCATTCATCTTCCCCCACTCCTCTCTATTTCCTCCCCTCTACTGGAATAGTTCCCCTCTCTTTACATACCTTTTATCCTTCCCCCACTACCCTCATTCCTCTTCCCCCTCTCCTCTCTATTTCCTCCCCACTCCTTCAAATGTCCCCCCCCTCTCCACATTATACCTTTCCTGGCACCCCTCTACTGGAATAGTTCCCCTCTCTTTACATACCTTTTATCCTTCCCCCACTCCTCTCTATTTCCTCCCCACTCCTTCAAATGCCCCCCACCCCTCTCCACATTATACCTTTCATGGCACCCCTCAACTAGAACACACGGTGTTCCAAAAGTAACCGAACCGCAAACTTAAATAAAAATTGTACATCAAAAACAACAAATTTAATAGGTATATTTAGTATTTACAAATGTTCAAAATGTCAATTTACAACAACCACATGTCATTTCTTCTTTTATGTCTAAATTAAATTTCCTATTGTTAATGAGTTCCCCCATTTCGGTGATCTTCATTTTCAACAAGATGGAGCACCTTCTCCATGGCTTGATGAAACATTTCCGGGACGGGTCGCCGAGGACCAATCGAACGGTCTGCCAGATCCCCGGATCTGACCCCGCCTGATTTTTTTCTATGGGGAGTTCTAAAGAACGCGGTTTATGCTAAAAAAAAAACCAGAACAATTGATCAACTAAAACAAAGTATTCAGCACGAATGGAACCAAATTTCAGAGGAAACTTGCCAGAAAGTATGTCGCAGTGTTGTCAAAAGATGTAGTGATTGTATTGAAGTTCAAGGTAAACATTTTAAACATTTGTAAATACTAAATATACCTATTAAATTTGTTGTTTTTGATGTACAATTTTTATTTAAGTTTGCGGTTCGGTTACTTTTGGAACACCCTGTAGTTCCTTCTCTTCACATAATTTTCACCCTTCCCCCACTACTCTCATTCCTCTTCCCCCTCTCCTCTCTATTTCCTCCCCACTCCTTCAACAATCCCCCCCTCTCCACATTATACATTTCCTGGTGCCCCTCTACTGGAATACTTCCTTCTCTTCACATACCTTTTATCCTTCCCCCACTACTCTCATTCCTCCTCCCCCACTCCTCTCTATTTCCTCCCCACTCCTTCAACAATCCCCCCTCCCCTCTCTTTACATACCTTTTATCCTTCCCCCACTACTCTCATTCCTCTTCCCCCACTCCTCTCTATTTCCTCCCCTCTACTTCAACAATCCCCCCTCCCCTCTCTTAACTCTCTCTTTCCCTATTACTTCTTCCCCTTCTCCCAAACCCAGTCAGTCTTCCTCATTCGTAGTCATTTATTTCAGTATTATCCTTACTTAGTTCCCCTTTATTAATTAATTAATATTATTATTAAATAAATCTCTCTAGTTGTTTAACTCTTGATGTGCAAAAAAAACAACCTCCTTCAAAACAATTCAGTATTGATGACCAAAAAAAAAAATTTTTTTTCTTCTATTTCCCGTAGATTAAAATTAATACATAAGTATATAAATATTGTTTTTTTTGATTATTTATTTCTCATTTTATTAGAAAATATTTATACGTTTTAACAGAGTCTTATTTAAAACTAACAACTATATTGCAATTTTTGTATAATGTAAGTTATATGTACTTTTACAGAACTGGTACTTGCTCTTAAACTAAAATATCCAATTTTCTAATTTTTTCTTTTTTTCCCCCAATGATAATATTATGTTTTCTATTTATTTATTATTATTTTCTTTATACAAATCTTATTTTAGTTTAAATATTTTTGTAATATTCGTTTTCTAATATTGAAATTGTGATTCTTGTTTAAAAATAAGTTTATATTTTGAAAAAAAAAAAGTTATCTTTTTTCTTTATGTGATCTACCGAAAAAAAATGTTTACTTTAAATCATTTGTTGTGCAATCCGTAATTGTGTAGTAATTACTCATTCTGAGGTAAAATGGATAAACCAACAAAAGTTTCCACACAAATGAAGTTTTATTCAACGCGTTTCGAACACTTTGTGTTCATCATCAGGAAGACACTATAATACAAATTATATATAATTAGTTACAAAAATTAGAGTGAAATAATAAAATTCAATTAAGAGAATTCAAGACAACCCAAGGATGTGGTACTGACGGGTTGGTCCAGTGAACTGTATTTCAGTTAAAGGTTTTCTAGCATACCCGAAGCCTTTGTCACCTTATCTCCTAAATGCCTATCCCCACTCTTTCGCAACGGATCTGTTTCCTATCAGTTGTGTTCACTGGACCAACCCGTCAGTACCACATCCTTGGGTATGTCTTGAATTCTCTTAATTGAATTTTATTATTTCACTCTAATTTTTGTAACTAATTATATATAATTTGTATTATAGTGTCTTCCTGATGATGAACACAAAGTGTTCGAAACGCGTTGAATAAAACTTCATTTGTGTGGAGACTTTTGTTGGTTTATCCATTTTACCTCAGAATGAGTAAATACCACACAATTACGGATTGCACAACTAATGATTTAAATTATGAAAAACAAAAATTAGTAATCCCTCAATTAAAAAATATTCAATAAAGACTAAAAATTAATGAAAAATATTAAAAACATAATCAATTGTAACAAGAGAATAATAGAAATATAAAAAAAAAAACATATTTTAAGAACTTATCGGTAGATCACATATTGAAGAAAACACCTTTTTCTGAATTTTCAATTTTTTTTTAACTTATAGAGAAAAAAAAGTTCAAAAAGAAACCGAAGGAAATATTATATATGTTATATTTCCTGTAAGTTCTTATTATGTATATAAGGTTATTATGCAATAGTCACCTAGAATTAAATTAACCCATTTTTTTTTTGTAGTTCTAAAACCAAATATAAAAATACTTGTCACCTTAAAGATAAATATATATATATATATTATATTTTTGTGAAAGTTTTTGTAAGAATTAAGTAAAAAAAAATAATAATTAAAAAAAAACTACAAAAGTTTCATTGTACTGAAAACAAGAAATTTAATTTTTGTATTTATTAAAAAAAAATTGTGTTTTTTTTTGGAACTTTCTTCTAGTTTAAAAATTGTCCAAATTAGAAGAAAAGAAAAAAAAATAGTGGAAAATATTTAAAAGGTGTCAATAATTTTGTTATAAAAATGACTGTGGATTAAGAAAGTGTTTTTTTTTTGTCTTTTGCCTTTTTTTTTGAATTTGTAAATTATAAGAATAATGTGTTTTTGTGATTGTAATATATTTGGGGTTCATCAAAAGGGATTTATTTTGATGATGAATTTCGAAGAATTAGTGTTCATCATCAGGAATATTGCCTTAGAATAGGAGTCGTTCAGTGTTTGAGGAGTTAGTATAGAGATCTAATTCGATCAAATCTCCTAGTGAACCTGCTCAACTGCAGGTAGGGTCAGTGTCCCTTGTAGACCCCGGTTCAAAGAACCACGTGGAAAATAAAGCCAATGCAACCTGTGGTATAGCTGCATGGCCCCACTGGGGGCAGGAATCAAGCCTATTTAGAGTAGGGTTTTAGAACCAGTACCTGCCATCGTATAAATTCCAGACTAAAGATTCTTAACAGTGAAGGCAAACTTTTGACACGCGTGTCAAACCTCTGACACGCAAGATCAATTTTTAATGACACATCTTCAAAGACACAATGTCAAAATACAAAATACTCATCTCTCATAACAGCCAAAGTACGTTATTAACAATAACATTATTACTTACAATTCAAAAAATAGGTTTTCTTTTTGAGGATTTGATTCAAAGAATTATATTTCGCCCAAAAGTTGTTCGGCATTTCTCAAAAAAAAAAAAAAAAAAATTAAAAAATACCGAACAACTTTTGAGCGAAACATCGGCTTATAGTCAAGAGTAAAGTACCGCCCTGACTTCCTGCGGGACTCTTCGCACCTCCTGATGACGACGATGGTCGAAATATCGATGTGAGTTTTGTCTGTGTCTTTCCTTCGTTTTGAATTTATTTTATTTTTAAAAAAGTCCGCTGGACCGTTTCTTTTAATTGTATATATATATATATATATATATATATGATACGTGTTTATGTGAAATCTTTTTATATATATATATATATATATACACTTTAACACATAGAAAAGAACACAGAAAGACACTACAGAACTCACTTCGATATTTCGACATCCGTCGTCATCGGGAAGAAGTGCGAAGTACTCGCGTTGAGAAGCAAACTGCTACTGGCCTCCAGAGTAACTCGTGGAACCACCGCAATGCTGCCCCCCCCCCCCCCCCCCCCCAGCGGAGGAGAGGAAAAATAGAAATCCCTCCAATATTTATTTATAAAACAAGATAAAAAGTATATAATACGAAATAATAATGAAGACAATAAATAATAAAAATGAAAAAAAAAAATTAACGGTACAGGTTAAGACCAGGAGGAGAGCGAGCCCCAAGGAGGCATATGAATGCCTCTTCAGAGGCTCATGTACCCATGTATATATATATATATAGATCAATGTACATAAAGAAACATAGAGAGATTAAAAACACACACTTACAGTCTCTAATTTTAGGTTGAACCGTCTTCAGGAGAGATAAGAGAGGGAAACCAAGCGCACTGGTATAGAGACAGTTAGAGACCGTCTCTGTACCAGTGCGCTTCGTTTCTCTCTCTTATCTCTCTTGAAGACGGTTCAATCGAAAATTAGAGACTGTAAGTGTGTGTTTTTAATCTCTCTATGTTTCTTTATGTACATTGAACTGTCCATTTCGGAACGTATTTTCATCGAAAAACTGTATATATATATATTGTGTTGAACTGAATTGCCTTAATTAAACATACCTTTTTTTTTGAGCAGTTTTTCATATTTCTTTGATAATTTTAAATCGTCTTGATTTAGTTGGTGGATTATTTGAGCGAAACTCTGGTAAGTATTACTTACTTTTATGAAAACTTACCAGAGTTTCGCTCAAATAATCCACAAACTAAATCAAGACGATTAAAAATTATCAAGGAAATATGAAAAACTGCTCAAAAAAAAGGTATGTTCAATTAAGGCAATTCAGTTCATCACAATATGTATGAATAAGGTCTGCTCCCTATTTATACTAATATATATATATATATATTTATAAAAAGATTTCAAATAAATACGTGAAATAACAATCAATGATCTAGTGTTTCAGTTGGGTTTTTGACTCTGGCGAAGACCGCTTGTTACGGTAGAAAAATCTTAGTCTTGTTTTCCCATCACATACTGTGGTTTGATCATTGATTTTATATATATATATATATATATATACTAGCTGATCTATGCGGCTTTGCCGGGGAAACAATGTAATTCCAACTTTAATAATAAATTACATGTAACGAAAACAATTTAAATTTTCTATAGTTCCGTTACACTTAACTCTTTTTGAAATAAAGGAAATTAATAGAGAATTTAAATTATACCATAGATTATGCATAAAAGATATAATCCAACACCGATTATAAATTGCATATATTGTTTAATATAATTAGCAGTTGATAGATTAGATTAAACAAATAATAAAAATATTTTTTGTTGAACAATACAACAAGAAATGTTAAAAGTTAGCTCTAATTATTTATTAAATATAATGACACGTATTTTAAACCCACAATTCATATCAATTAGGAGTCAGTTAGTTGATGAAGGTAAACCATATCACATTACATTTCATTCAATAATTTCAATTTGAAGACTTCATACAGGTTTAAATGTTTAATCAAAATTATATTAGTAAACAAAATTGTCTCTTGAAAGTTTGATTAAGAATATTTTGATGAATATTTCTTTTTGAAGAAGCATTGTTTCGAAAAGTGTCAATTGAGTGCTAAATATTAAATTCTACCTACATTTTTCATTACGTTATGTTAAGAATTGTGTTTATACACACAAATAGATAAAGTGATTAAGTTTTATATATGTACATTTTGATTTGAAAATTTCCTCATCAATTTCTTATGCTGTACATATTCCTTTATAAGTTTGACTGATTTAGACGTAGTTCTGATCATAAACGTCTTCTAGTTACGAGTAGATATCACTGATATACAATAACTTATCTTTTTGCTTATATGGAGTAGAGCCGGATACTAATTACTAATAATTTAGTAACAACTAAATATTTTAAACAAACGAATTAATCAATCAGAAATAAATAAGCAAGCCTTACATCCATTAAACTTTAACAAAAGCTTTAACTATATTTTAACCAAAAGATTTGAAATATGGTTCAAACACTATCATTATTATTATTCGTAATACTATCATGCATACTTTAAGTAAATAAGTTATTATTTAAAGCATAACTTTCTTTAATGTTTAAAGAATTAAAAGTTTTATTCTTTCATTGGTTTAATGAAAGATAACCAATGACAATGATAAAAAAGGTTAATGGTAAACTATTGCTAATAACTAAAGGTTTGATATGTTAATAACAAACCTTATGAAATTATAATAATTGTTTTTAATATCAATCTGAAAACAATAATACAATTTTTGGTACCTGGATGTTTTCAATTGAACAAAGCATGTGGAAATATTAGAAGTTGGTCAATAAGGAATAACCTTCCTGCAGCTGCTATTACCAATTAAAGCCAAAATGTAAACAAACAGATTATAAAGCAAACCTTATCTCTTATGATATTTGTTCGGGAGTACCTAGAACTGAAACTGTTATTTTAAAAAAAAAATTTCAAGAACCTTCCCTGGGATATATATACCTAATAATTTCCTAAAATTCCACGGCAATTGGATGTATAGTTTTTGAATTTATCGAGTATAGAGACATATATGTATTTATTTTTATATACATACATTACTTGATTTTTTTATGTTAAGTGTCACTGAAATATATAAAGCCAGTCTTTGATTGTAAATCATTGGTGTAATATGATTGTTAAAGGTGTTCTGAGACTCATAAATTTCTTACTGGGATGCAATAAAAAGAATATCAGATTTCCACTAAAGAGGGTATGAAAAAGACTAAAGGGGGATTATTACTGGATATCTCTTTCCAGCTGTTCTGTTCGGTTTGGTGGAAATATTTATTGGTTAAAAGAAACATTTTTTCGAAGCTGCAAGAAAAAGTAATGTCGGAAATAAAAATGGAGACTGGTAACCTTGCTGTGATGAAGACCTGCTGTCTTGAAAATGACTGCAGTAGACAGTCGAAACGCGTCGACAAGAAGAATTCATTCCTTGAACCGTTGTTCTCACAACGAAAAATTAATTTTTCGCAAACTTGAAAAGTTGGAGAAGAAGATCATCGATCGACAATATTCAGTCGTGTATAACCAATCATATATATATATATATATATAAAGATTTCACATAAACACGTGAAATAACAATCAATGATCAAACCACAATAAGAAATGGGAAAACAAGACTAAGATCTTTCAACCGTAACAAGCGGTCTTCGTCAGAGTCAAAACCCCAACTGAGTTGGGTTTTTGACTCTGACGAAGACCGCTTGTTACGGTTGAAAGATCTTAGTCTTGTTTTCCCATTTCTTATTGTGGTTTGATCATATATATATATAGTTCACACAGGAAAGAGAAAAACAAATAAAGACACACACAAAAGACTCACAACGATATTTCGACAGTCGTCGTCATCGGGCAAAAGTAGTCCCTTTGAGTAGCTGAAGCTAACCTATATATATATATATATATTTGTAAAAGTTGGAAGCAGTCCTTCATTTAAACATATATTGTTAAATAACGCCCCATATTTGGCTTGTATCTGCTTCTTACACAATTTCTCCAGTTTCCGGAATTCCTTCCTCGTCTCTTCATTAAAACTATAAAGTCTATCACCAATATTACTAGTCGACATGTTTCGAATGTACCACATTCATCATCAGGACAATAATGAGAGTAATAGTAGGAAAGCTAGTTATATATATAGAGATGGATTATTAATGGAAAGTTTACAGGGCATCGCCCTGTATCACGGCGCATTATGGGGGATTAAGGTAGGGTGGTTGGGCTCACCTACACCTAGGTGAGCCCAACCACCCTACCTTAATCCCCCATAATGCGCCGTGATACAGGGCGATGCCCTGTAAACTTTCCATTAATAATCCATCTCTATATATATAACTAGCTTTCCTACTATTACTCTCATTATTGTCCTGATGATGAATGTGGTACATTCGAAACATGTCGACTAGTAATATTGGTGATAGACTTTATAGTTTTAATGAAGAGACGAGGAAGGAATTCCGGAAACTGGAGAAATTGTGTAAGAAGCAGATACAAGCCAAATATGGGGCGTTATTTAACAATATATATATATATATATATATATATATATATCGAAGATGACTGACGAGCAGTCGAAACATGTCGATAGTAGTGATAATAGTAGTAGTAGTAATAGTAATAGTACTAGTTGTGACAATAGTAAAATTAGTGGAAATGCAAGATTTAAAGAGAATGGAACCATTGGAAATGTTCTATTCAATTTAGATGTGTGTACAAGAAGATTATTCAGATCCCTTGAGAAATACACAAGGAAACTAGTCAACCGTAAATATGGTGTATTATTTAATCAAACCTGTATAAATGAAGGACTGCTTCCTAAATATACTAATATATATATAGTTCAATATAAACAAAGAAACATAGAGAAATCAGAAGAACACACTTACAGTCTCTAATTTTCGGTTTGAACCGTCTTCAGGAGAGATAAGAGAGGGAAACCAAGCGCACTGGATCAGAGACGGTTGGAGACCAACAGTGTTGCCGCATGCGCGCCCGTTCACAGAAAATAAGGTAGACAGGAATCAATTTATAATTAATTTATAATTTAAAATAAAATAATGGAATATGAAAACAATAAATATATAAAAAAGAAAAAATTGAAAAAATAAGGGAAATTGATACAGAGAAATTGATACATAAACAAAAGTGCTGACTAAGCTATGATAAAATAAAATAAAACTAAGAATACAAATAATAATAATAAATGAAATAATTTAATAAAAAATGTGAAAAGGCAAGGAACTTTTAGACATTATCGCTTTAGATTGAGGCCAGGTGCACTACGCGCACTTAATAGCCAAATATGGGCTTCTTCGGAGGCTCGTAGTGTGAGATCTTTGCTGTCAGGGGGTATTTGTCGCAGAATCTGTAACCTGTAGCACTCATTAAAAGGGAGACCGTGGCTATTGGCATGTATGGCAATGGGAAGATGGGAGCGACTATTGACTGAAGCTCTGTGATTGTTCATACGGAGACTAAGCTTGGTGGATGCTTGGCCTACGTAGAACGAATCACACTTGGTACACTCCAAACGGTACACACAGTTTTTGGAGGTACACGAGCAGTCAGTTGCAACAGGATAGAGGGTGTTATGGGGGGGAGCTGTGAAGTGTGGTTGGGGATTTATAATGGGACACGTGAGGCAACCTCGACGTCCGCACAGTTGCGCTCCAGAGGGCAAACTGTTTGCCCTCGTGGAGGTTAGCTTCCTGTGCGAAAGAAAATTGCCAAGGTTGGGAGGACGTCTGTAGGATAGGCGTGGCGGATTAGGAAAGGTTTTGGGGGTGGCTGGGGAAGAGGATATGATCGGGAAAAGTTCTTTAATGATGGTACCCAGTCTGTGGATACCTGGGAAGTAGGTTGTTATAAGGTAGGAGACCCAGAGGGAGAGGAAGAGGAGGTTGATCTAGGATTGTGTGGGGTCGTGGCAGGAACCAGTCTTCTGGTTAGGAAGGGGAGAGGGTAACCTCGCTCTACAAATTTACTTTTTAGGCTATTGATATGTAGGTGTTTATCTTGTAGTCTGTTACAAATCCGGTGAATTCGTATGGAGAGGGATCTCGGAATGGATTTCTTAATGTGGGGAGGGTGGCAGCTATTGAAGTGTAGATATAAATGGGGATTAGAGGGTTTAGAATGGACGGAAGTAATGAGAGAACTATTGTTGAGGGTGATATCGACATCAAGAAAGGTAGTGGATCTGTTGGAAATGTTATGGGTAAAGGAGATGGAAGAGCAAAAAGATTTGAAGTTGTCGATGAAGACTTCTAACTCGGAAATGCCATGGGTCCAGATAAAGAAGATGTCATCGATGAAGCGGGTATACAGTGAGGGAAGAAGGTGGCAGGTTTGGAAAAAACTATTTTCAAGGTGAGCCATGAACAGATTGGCAAAGGAGGGAGCCATTCTAGTTCCCATGGCCGTTCCTTTGATTTGCAGGTAAATCAATATATATATATAATATATATATAATATATATATATATATAATTATATAATATAAAATAATATATTATATATATATAATTAAAGTTACAGCTAGAGAACACAAGAAAAAGGACGAACACTCACGAATCTCGATAATTTCGGCGTCTTGCCATCTTCAGGAGAGTAGAAAGAAAGAAAATAAAAGGAGAAAGAATGAAGGAACGGAGACGTAAATGCGTCCACTGGCCGATGTAAACTCATATATATATATATAAAGATTTCACATAAACACGTGAAATAACAATATTGATCATCATAACACGTGAAAAACATCATATTGATTGGACAGGAGCTAAATTTATTACCTATGAAAAATCAATGTTGTTAAGAAATATTATTGAATCGTCTCTAATTAAATATAATAGATCAAATATTATAAACATTAGTAACGGTCTCTTCAAACTTGATACTTTCGTCACGAGGGCAATAGCTTCTTCTAAGAGGGTTGACAGCTAGCGGATAGTTTTTTACTTTTTCTTAATGTACTCCTTTGATTCCCCAAACATCCCTTTCTGGACATTAGTCTTTTCCTGCGCTTTCACCCTTTTAAAATACCACTCTTCCCTCCGACTCTTCTCAACTCCTCACCAGATGTTTTTCTGCATCTAGTGTTCAGTTGGGTTTTTGACTCTGACGAAGACCGCTTGTTACGTTTGAAAGATCTTAGTATTGTTTTCCCCATTTTCTTATTGTGGTTTGATCATTGATATATATATCTATATCAATGATCAAATCACAATAAGAAATGGGAAAACAAGACTAAGATCTTTCAACCATAACAAGCGGTCTTCGTCAGAGTCAAAAACCCAACTAATCTTAGTCTTGTTTTCCCATTTCTTATTGTGGTTTGATCATTGATTGTTATTTCACGTGTTTATGTGAAATCTTTTTTATATATCTATATATAAAAAGATTTCACATAAACACGTGAAACAACAATCAATGATCAAACCACAATAAGAAATGGGAAAACAAGACTAAGATCTTTCAACCGTAACAAGCGGTCTTCGTCAGAGTCAAAAACCCAACTGTTCAGTTGGGTTTTTGACTCTGACGAAGACCGCTTGTTACGGTTGAAAGATCTTAGTCTTGTTTTCCCATTTCTTATTGTGGTTTGATCATATCTATATATGTAACATAAAAAGGATAAATCGGGATGCAGTCAGTTTCTTCCACTTCCAATCAAACTCTCATTGCCGACGTTTCGATTTTATTCAAAATCTTTTTCAAAGGCCTACAGTACAAAGGAAATAAAGAATTGAAATACGTACATTTTTAACATAAACCAAAAGAAGTACATTATAAAAAATCAAATACAAATATTAGCATTAGGATAGCAATAAAAATAAAATAAAAAGGGAAAACCTATCTAGAAAAAAATACAATGAACTTCCAAAAGTAGAAATATTTGAAAATGAACAAACTAATACAAATTACATTACTAAAACATGTATTTACTACAACTGGTAGTTAGTACCGGTTTAGTATTTACTACTAAGACTGGTAAACTGCATACTACTACATATTTAGTAATATAATTACTAAACACGTGTTTTAGTAATGTAATTTGTAATAGTTTGTTCATTTTCAAATATTCCTACTTTTGTAAGTTCATTGTAATTTTTCTAGGTACCTTTCTTCTTTTTATTTTAAATTCATTGCTATCCTAATACTCATGGATTGTATTTGATTTTTCATAATGTACTTCTTTTTGTTTTGAAAAAGATTTTGAATAAAATCGAAACGTCGGCAATGAGAGTTTGATTGGAAGTGGAAGAAACTGACCGCATCCCGATTTACCCTTTTTATGGAAGTTGTTACGGTTGAAAGATCTCAGTCTTGTTTTCCCATTTCTTATTGTGGTTTGATCATTGATTGTTATTTCAAGTGTTTATGTGAAATCTTTTTATATACTATATATAGATTAGAGAACACACCTATATATATATATATATATATATAGTAAATATAAGAAACGGCCCACAAGGACTATAAAACTTTAAATTACACAAAGCACGACACAGAAAAAAGAACACTTACAGAATTCAATATTTCGAAATCGGTTGACTTTCACTCTCCGTTCTTCGTCGTGGAGGGGTCTCTCTCACTTCGTCCTCTCTTCTAGTCTACTCCTGATGACGAACAACAGGTTCGAAATATTGAATTCTGTAAGTGCTCTTTTTATTCTTTTTTTTCTGTGTCGTGCTTTGTGTAATTTAATGTTATATAAATATATATATAAATGACTGTCTCGATATAGTGCGCGTGGGCATGTTTTCCCTATAGAAAATTTAAACAAAGAACTTACCAAAAACTTTTTGATTCAATCAGACGTTACTTTTTTAAAAAAAACCCTAATGGTGCTGTTTACATTTTGAATTGAATTGGTACTGGCGACCGCAAGTAGGCTATTCCTTATAACCAATTAGTAATTTTTCCTCCTGCTTTGTTCAATTCCAAACATCCAAATACCAGAAATTTTATTATTATTTTTATATTGATATTGAAGACAATTATTGTAATTAATATGAGTTTGTTATTAACTTCAACAAATCTTTAGTTATAAGCAATAGTTAGCTTACCATTAACTTCCTTTAAGTATTACATATTTAATATGATATTATTATTCATGATGGTACAGGGTGACCCCAAAAAAAAAAAAAAAAAAAAGGCCCCCAACTCTCATGAGGCCCCTTTTCTTAGTGTTTTGTCCGAATGAAATGAAACTTTGGTCATAACTAGTTTATTATATTCAAAATATCTCATTAAAACACTAGGGACTTTGGCATTTTTTTATCCGTTCTACAGCATGTGTTCTAGATGGCCTCGATTTAGCTCCGATCTTGAGGTGCAGAACGAAGTTGTCCATGACGTTCTTACAGACTGAATTAGTAATGGCTCTCATCTCCTCCCTGATTGTTTCCTTACTCAGGTAGAGTAGACACAAATGATCTATATGTGATGTGTCGCTGTGTGAGAAGCAGTATCTTCTCGGGTGGGTGTCTGCATAACACCTAGGAGGAGCTAGACCTCCGACCCTCAACAGTGGGTGGGAGCATTTATTGGCAAATGCTCCTATACTGGTACTCATTCTTAATGAGCTCTGGCCCGGGGGAACGGGTATTTCCCTCTTCGGAGGGGGACGACCCAGGTCTCTGACCAGTAAGGTAGTCTTTAAACTTTTCAGCTGGTAGGTGCTGGCCATACAATCTTCTCCCTGATGGCTTTCCTTGAGTTCCGTGATGGTTCTGGGTTTCCCTGAGTTGACTCTATCCTTAAGATAGCCCCAAAAAAAAAATCTGAGGGGGCTTAGGTCCGGGCTACCGGGTTCCCACTCAAAATCAGTCTTGAGACTGATCACTAACCCTCCGAAGTTCTCTTTCAGCCAAGCTCGGGACAGGTTTGAGGTGTGAGAACTTGCTCCGTCTTGCTCGAACCAGAACTTGCTCATGAGCGACAGGTAGAGGGTCTGGAGAGCTCACTCCATAAAGTATACACGGAGCCCGTGCATTTTTTAACACAGGGTCACCCTGCATTTAAACCATAATTCAAATCTTTTCGCCAAAGTTATGGTTTTATATAACCATAAAGTGTATGGTTATATAAAATATAAAAAAAATATTCAATTTATAATCGGTTTTATGCCTTTTTTTGCGTATTCTATAATTTACATCGTATATCTGAAAAAAACATAAGCCTAACGTGCAATCAGTTTATTATGTGGTATTTACTCATTGTGGGGTAAAAAGCTAATGAAATGGTCTCCACATATAAAAATTTAATCGTATAAACAACGCATTTCGAATACGTAGTGTTCTTCAGGCATTAACAAAAAAAAAATAGAATATCATCTGAGAGTTATCTATAGTACAAAGTAAAAATATAGTACAAAATAAAAATAATATAAAATAAAATAAGGAAGAGAGTACGAACCTACGGGTGAGTGTCTGTGGTACAACTGACTGGGAATAGGATGGAAGTGGGTGAGGGTATGGAGTGTACACATACCTAAGGGTGAGTGTCTGTGGTACAACTGACTGGGAATATGATGGAAGTGGGTGAGGGTATGGAGTGTACACATACCTAAGGGTGAGTGTCTGTGGTACAACTGACTGGGAATAGGATGGAAGTGGGTGAGGGTATGGAGTGTACACATACCTAAGGGTGAGTGTCTGTGGTACAACTGACTGGGAATAGGATGGAAGTGGGTGAGGGTATGGAGTGTACACATACCTAAGGGTGAGTGTCTGTGGTACAACTGACTGGGAATAGGATGGAAGTGGGTGAGGGTATGGAGTGTACACATACCTAAGGGTGAGTGTCTGTGGTACAACTGACTGGGAATAGGATGGAAGTGGGTGAGGGTATGGAGTGTACACATACCTAAGGGTGAGTGTCTGTGGTACAACTGACTGGGAATAGGATGGAAGTGGGTGAGGGTATGGAGTGTACACATACCTAAGGGTGAGTGTCTGTAGTACAACTGACTGGGAATAGGATGGAAGTGGGTGAGGGTATGGAGTGTACACATACCTAAGGGTGAGTGTCTGTGGTACAACTGACTGGGAATAGGATGGAAGTGGGTGAGGGTATGGAGTGTACACATACCTAAGGGTGAGTGTCTGTGGTACAACTGACTGGGAATAGGATGGAAGTGGGTGAGGGTATGGAGTGTACACATACCTAAGGGTGAGTGTCTGTGGTACAACTGACTGGGAATAGGATGGAAGTGGGTGAGGGTATGGAGTGTACACATACCTAAGGGTGAGTGTCTGTGGTACAACTGACTGGGAATAGGATGGAAGTGGGTGAGGGTATGGAGTGTACACATACCTAAGGGTGAGTGTCTGTGGTACAACTGACTGGGAATAGGATGGAAGTGGGTGAGGGTATGGAGTGTACACATACCTAAGGGTGAGTGTCTGTGGTACAACTGACTGGGAATAGGATGGAAGTGGGTGAGGGTATGGAGTGTACACATACCTAAGGGTGAGTGTCTGTGGTACAACTGACTGGGAATAGGATGGAAGTGGGTGAGGGTATGGAGTGTACACATACCTAAGGGTGAGTGTCTGTGGTACAACTGACTGGGAATAGGATGGAAGTGGGTGAGGGTATGGAGTGTACACATACCTAAGGGTGAGTGTCTGTGGTACAACTGACTGGGAATAGGATGGAAGTGGGTGAGGGTATGGAGTGTACACATACCTAAGGGTGAGTGTCTGTGGTACAACTGACTGGGAATAGGATGGAAGTGGGTGAGGGTATGGAGTGTACACATACCTAAGGGTGAGTGTCTGTGGTACAACTGACTGGGAATAGGATGGAAGTGGGTGAGGGTATGGAGTGTACACATACCTAAGGGTGAGTGTCTGTGGTACAACTGACTGGGAATAGGATGGAAGTGGGTGAGGGTATGGAGTGTACACATACCTAAGGGTGAGTGTCTGTGGTACAACTGACTGGGAATAGGATGGAAGTGGGTGAGGGTATGGAGTGTACACATACCTAAGGGTGAGTGTCTGTGGTACAAACTGACTGGGAATAGGATGGAAGTGGGTGAGGGTATGGAGTGTACACATACCTAAGGGTGAGTGTCTGTGGTACAACTGACTGGGAATAGGATGGAAGTGGGTGAGGGTATGGAGTGTACACATACCTAAGGTGAGTGTCTTAGGTACAACTGACTGGGAATAGGATGGAAGTGGGTGAGGGTATGGAGTGTACACATACCTAAGGGTGAGTGTCTGTAGGTACAACTGACTGGGAATAGGATGGAAGTGGGTGAGGGTATGGAGTGTACACATACCTAAGGGTGAGTGTCTGTGGTACAACTGACTGGGAATAGGATGGAAGTGGGTGAGGGTATGGAGTGTACACATACCTAAGGGTGAGTGTCTGTGGTACAACTGACTGGGAATAGGATGGAAGTGGGTGAGGGTATGGAGTGTACACATACCTAAGGGTGAGTGTCTGTGGTACAACTGACTGGGAATAGGATGGACGTGGGTGAGGGTATGGAGTGTACACATACCTAAGGGTGAGTGTCTGTGGTACAACTGACTGGGAATAGGATGGAAGTGGGTGAGGGTATGGAGTGTACACATACCTAAGGGTGAGTGTCTGTGGTACAACTGACTGGGAATAGGATGGAAGTGGGTGAGGGTATGGAGTGTACACATACCTAAGGGTGAGTGTCTGTGGTACAACTGACTGGGAATAGGATGGAAGTGGGTGAGGGTATGGAGTGTACACATACCTAAGGGTGAGTGTCTGTGGTACAACTGACTGGGAATAGGATGGAGTGGGTGAGGGTATGGAGTGTACACATACCTAAGGGTGAGTGTCTGTGGTACAACTGACTGGGAATAGGATGGAAGTGGGTGAGGGTATGGAGTGTACACATACCTAAGGGTGAGTGTCTGTAGTACAACTGACTGGGAATAGGATGGACGTGGGTGAGGGTATGGAGTGTACACATACCTAAGGGTGAGTGTCTGTGGTACAACTGTCTGGGAATAGGATGGAAGTGGGTGAGGGTATGGAGTGTACACATACCTAAGGGTGAGTGTCTGTGGTACAACTGACAGGGAATAGGATGGAAGTGGGTGAGGGTATGGAGTGTACACATACCTAAGGGTGAGTGTCTGTGGTACAACTGACTGGGAATACGATGGACGTGGGTGAGGGTATGGAGTGTACACATACCTAAGGGTGAGTGTCTGTGGTACAACTGACTGGGAATAGGATGGAAGTAGGTGAGGGTATGGGGTACATCTGTTTCATATTGAAAAAAACAGGTTCATTTTTTTATTTTTTTTTTCCCTTAAGGGTATGCTGGGCCTTTACATTTGCTCCAAGATGAAGTGTAGGAAACATATTGAAAATATAATACAGAGAACTATAACAAAATACAAACAACAAATATAAGAATAAAGAGAAAATAGAAATTTTTTGTTTATGTAATTTTATAAAAAGATTTCACATAAACACGTGAAACAACAATCAATGATCAAACCACAATAAGAAATGGGAAAACAAGACTAAGATCTTTCAACCGTAACAAGCGGTCTTGTTAGATTGAAAACCAGATGTTTTCTGCATCTAGTGTTCAGTTGGGTTTTTGACTCTGACGAAGACCGCTTGTTACGGTTGAAAGATCTTAGTCTTGTTTTCCCATTTCTTATTGTGGTTTGATCATTGAATGTAATTTTATATGTGGAGACCATTTCATTAGCTTTTTACCCTAAAAAGAAAAAAAAAACTTAAATTGAACGAAACTATAGGAAATTTAAATTTTTTTTCATTACATGTAATTTATTATTAGAGTTGGGATTACATTGTTTTTCCAATTCCGGGTAGGTCAGATGGTATTTTATTAAAATAGTGGGTGGTTGATATACCTGTCTATGCTATAGGACGAAACAGGAGGACAGCATTATTGGTCTTCATGTTGGCTAATGTCCATATCATGTTGAATACACCGGTTCTCGTTAGTTCTACTACGCATGAGAAATGTTATTGTTCTTGTATTTCTTTTATTTTCCTTTACATGAAAGCATAAAATAACGGGAGTTTATTTTCCAGTTTTGTGGTATAATACTAAGTGTTAGAAGTTAAAAAATATCAAAAAAATATGCTTAAATTTTATTAAGAAGCTGGAAGCCTGCCTCTGCGTGGTCCACCTCGGGCGTATCTCGGAGGTTTTAGTTTGCCTCTATCCTAGACTATAGCTTGTCGCTCCTGAGATGCGGCAAAAGAGCTTTCACATAGGTTAGGTTAGGTTACAGTGGCCGTCCCGAAGAGAACACACATAGGCCGCAAGCCGGCCTCTTGTGATACCACAAAGAAGAATTTGGGGCTATTCTCCCCCGTCACTGGTCCACTCGAACCATCTCGAGAGAACAATAAATCTAGACAGATCCCTGATACCACTGGATGCTAAGTTCTCAAGATTGTCAAAGAAATTATTCTCCTAGTGCTTCCTTCCTTCTTTGAACCAGACCAGGGCATTGACAGAGAAAGTGAGAAATTGTCTCTTCCTCGTTCTGACATGCCCTGCAGAAATCAGTCGCCTCCAATCCTAATCTGGTGGCGTGCCTACCTACGAGCCAGTGCCCCGTGGAAACAGCGATCACATTGGCTACATCTCTTCTATTCCTAGAAAGAAGATCCTTCGTTCTTCTAGAATTACAAGATGGCCACAACTGCTTTGGAGCTTTCACGTAAAAAAAGGCATCAGTCTGTTTTGTTGTTGTTTTCAGCGATATGGCTGAATAATACCAAAAAGAGGTTGATATACCTTTTGGAATCCTGGATCTCCTTCTAGCTCTTCTATTAGGTAATACCTTTTTTTTTTGTTTAATGGAGCTGCAAGAAACAAAAAATTTCGGAAATAAAAAAAAATGGGATAATATTTTATTTAAATAAAGTGACAATGATAGGAGGCAGAGTTTAATTGGAATGGATAAGTCAAGAGGAAGAGGAAGAGGCTGAGGGTTCTGTTAGAGTTAGATCAAAGTAGTCGAACTGTGGTGGCGGTGTGGGAGGAGCTCGAACAGGCGGTGGTGCTTGACCTGATGGACGAAGTGGAAGGATCACTGGTTTGCTGTCGTCATTGGAAGACGACCTGAAGGAACAAAAATATTGACAATATCAAAAAAGATACAACTCTGATGACAAAAACGGATTCGACTATGAAGAGAGGTCAGGTGTTTGTTGTATAGGGTTGGTAAATGTTTTTCGACAGAATTAGCCATTACAGTAATAAAATAAACAAATTGTTTGTATAAATATGCATTTAAAATGAGTATTAATTATATTTAACAAGTATTGAAACTTCATGGACTATTCATTTCTACAAAGTTGGGCACTCTTTTCAAGCAAAACTAAGAATTATGCTTCTTGAAAGTAGAAATAAAACTGAAACACACCTTATAAAACATAGCAGTATCTTTAAAAATTATGCTTATTGAAACTAGAAATAGAATTGAAACACACCTTACAAAACATAGCAGTGTCTTTAAAAATAATGTTTCTTGAAACTAGAAACAGAACTGATACACACCTTAGGAAACACAGTAGTGTCTTTAAAAATTATGCTTCTTGAAACTAGAAATAGAACTCATACACGCCTGACAAAACATAGCATTTTTGAGGGGGGCGGGAGCAAATTGAACGACCGCCCCGGGCGGCAAAAATAGTTGCTCCATTAATGAACGAACTCCTTTCCTTCCTCATGTATCCAGGAACTCCACTTGAAGACATAACTTATTCTTATAAATTTGTATAAGATATTTTGGAAAACTATTTAGTAGCTTCCCGTAATCCCGTAATCAGAAGTCTTGTAATTTTCGACTACTTATCAGTCTCATATGAAATTTACCTTGAGGGACAGAGACTTCAAGGTATTCTTCTGGTAACCACAAAACTAATCCAAACAATTTTACACTTTCAAAATATTATTCCATTAAAAACCATTAATACATCATGTAAAAGTAAATAACTTTAGTTTTATAAAAAAGGTTTATACCTATTGGTGGTTTTCATCGAAGGCACTGGGACTTTTCTAGATTGAAGGGCCTCCAATAGAGAACAGGTAGGCATCCAGCACTAAAACACAAGTCATTATGTAATACAAAGAATAGTGTAGATTTAATAGAAAAGGTAAAGAGGATGTGGGATGAAGAGAAGAAGGTGAGGGAGAAAGAAGAACTTAAGAGTAGGAGAGGAGAGAGAGAGAGAGAGAGAGAGAGAGAGAGAGAGAGAGAGAGAGAGAGAGAGAAGATAGACAAGGTAAAGAGGATGTGGGATGAAGAGAAGAAGGTGAGGGAGAAAGAAGAACTTAAGAGTAGGAGAGGAGAGAGAGAGAGAGAGAGAGAGAGAGAGAGAGAGAGAGAGAGAGAGAGAGAGAGAAGAGAGAGACAGAGAAAGAAAGAGAGGGAGGAAAGAGAAAGAGAGAGTGAGATAGGAGGGAGAGAGAGTGTGAGATAAGAGGGAGAAGAGTGAGTGTGTGTGTGTGTGTGAGAGAGAGAGAGAGAGAGAGAGGGTGAGAAGATAAATAAAGACGATGTAGAAATGAAGTGAAGATAGTGAGAGAACAGAAAATCTAAAGAGGGAGGGAGAGAGAGAGAGAGAGAGGATAGAAAAGGAGAATGTGGAAATGAAGTGAAGATAGTGAGAGAGAACAGAAAATCTAAAGAGGGAGGGAGAGAGAGAGAGAGAGAGAGAGAGAGAGAGGAGAGAGGATAGAAAAGGAGAATGTGGAAATGAAGTGAAGATAGTGAGAGAACAGAAAATCTAAAGAGGGAGGGAGAGAGAGAGAGAGAGAGAGAGAGAGAGAGAGAGAGGGATAGAAAAGGAGAATGTGGAAATGAAGTGAAGATAGTGAGAGAGAACAGAAAATCTAAAGAGGGAGGGAGAGAGAGAGAGAGAGAGTGAGAAGAGGTGAGAGATATAGATAAGGAGGATGTGGACATGAAGTGAAGAGAGTGAAAAAGAACAAAAAATCTAAAGAGGGAGGGAGAAAGAGGAGAGAGAGAGAGAGAGAGAGAGAGAGAGAGAGAGAAAAGGGAGGGGGTGAATAGAAAAGTATTCAGGATGTAGAATGAAAAGAAGGTGAGAGAAAAGGAAAAATTAAAGAGAGAGAGAGAGAGAGTGTGAGATGATAGGTAGACGATGTAGAAGTGATGAGAGTGAGAGAGAACGAAAATACTAAAGACGGAAGGAGGAAGGGAGAGGAGAAAGAGAGAGTGAGAAGATAGAAGAGGATGTGTAAATGAACTGAAGAGAGTGAATAGGAAAGACTAGAGAGATTACTATAGTAGTGAGATCCAACACGACAGAAAAAAATGTTATAATTGACTTATAAGTAAAGAAAAAAACCATTATTCTTGGAATTCACATATAAAGGCAGTTAAAGAACGGATGGGATACTTTTAAGGCAGCAAGATAAAACTGAATTCTATCTACTTACCCTTCCTTTGTAAGCAGTGACAAGGACGTTTCGTTTTGGTTCAGCATCAATTTCAGCGCTTTCACAACCAAAATGTTTACAATATTCACGAATAAATTGACGTTTTTCTTTTCTCATTACATCGAAGGAGTGTTGCCGACTTTTGCAGGAAGACTGCAACAAAACAATATATATATATATATGAATTAAAATGAGGTAACAAGAGAGATAGAAACAGGCATAACTCACTTCTATATTTCAACAATCATCATCATCAGGAGGTGAAGAGTCCTATAGGAAGGCAAAGTCGTAGCCCTTCCTACAGGACTCTTCGACAATCACTGATGTCAAGCCTCATTCAAGAGGCACAAAATCAGTGTAGCCAACTTACGGAGGAAGGGGGGAGCCATGGATAAATAATGACAAAAATAAATAAACAAAAAAAAATATACCTAAAAATACTAATATTAGACTTTTATTAAAACTATTTTTTTTTAAATAGAAGAAATATTATAAATTATTTTTTGAATTTTTTTTAAAAAAGAATAATAATGAACAATTAATCTTTTGAGGTTAAGCCCAGGAAAAATAACTGCTTCTTCTGAAGCTCTCAAAGTGACATGAGTGTTGGGATCAAGAATTCCCCTAAGAACATGTACACGGAAATTGACTGACTTCATGTGAATTGGCATGATTGTCAATGGGAAGGTCATTTGGTATGTCACAGGTCTTCGGTTGGTAAGCGAAATATATAAGGCGAAATTTCTCACCGTCTTCAGGTGAAAAGAGAATGGGCGACCAAGCACGCCGGAAACACAACGGCAGGAAACCGTCCCGGCAACCCTATATATATATATATATATATATATATATATATATATATATATATATATATATATATATATATATATATATATATAATAAATTCAAAACGAAGGAAACACACAGAAAGACACAGACATAACTCACATCGATATTTCGACCGTCGTCATCAGGAGGTGTGAAGAGCGATTACACAAAGCACGACACAGAAAAGAGAATAAAAAGAACACTTACAGAATTCAATATTTCGAACTGTTGTTCGTCATCAGGAGAGTAGACTAGAAGACTGGACGAAGTGAGAGAGATCTCCCCACGTCGAAGATTCGCGCTCCGTTCTTCGACGTGGGGAGATCTCTCTCACTTCGTCCTCTCTTCTAGTCTACTCTCCTGATGACGAAAAACAGTTCGAAATATTGAATTCTGTAAGTGTTCTTTTTATTCTCTTTTCTGTGTCGTGCTTTGTGTAATTTAAAGTTGTATGTATATATATATTATATATATATATATATATATATATATACATTATATATACATTATATATATATTACACACACACACATATATATATATATAACAGATTCAATAATATATCGACCGTTTGATAGAATAGGTGTGTTATTTAATCGGGATTCGGTCAAATTTTCTAGGTTCAAAAATCAAACTCTCATTGCCGACGTTTCGGTTTTATTTTAAAACCTTTTTCATAGGCAGAAGTAAGAATATTCTTAAACTAAGAAAATGAATTTTACATTATTTAAAGGAATAACAATCTTAACCGGACAAAACCTTCGACTAGACTAATAATATGATATATTCTAGTCCGGTTAAGATTGTTATTCCTTTAAATAATGTAAAATTTATTTTCTTAGTTTAAAAAAATTCTTACTTCTGCCTATGAAAAAGGTTTTAAAATAAAACCGAAACATCGGCAATGAGAGTTTGATTTTTGAACCTAGAAAATTTGACCGAATCCCGATTAAATAACATACCTATATATATATATATATATATATATATATAATAAAGATTTCACATAAACACGTGAAATAACAATTAATGATCAAACCACAATTAAGAAATGGGAAAACAAGACTAAGATCTTTCAACCGTAACAAGCGGTCTTCGTCAGAGTCAAAAACCCAACTGAACACTAGATGCAGAAAACATCTGGTGAGGAGTTGAGAAGAGTGGGAGGGAAGAGTAGTATTTTAAAAGGGTGAAAGCGCAGGAAAGGACTAATGTCCAGAAAGGGATGTTTGGGGAAACAAAGGAGTACAGTAAGAAAAAGTAAAAAACTATCTGCTAGCTGTCAACCCTCTTTGAAGAGGCTATTGCCCTCGTGACGAAAGTATCAAGTTTGAAGAGACCGTTACTAATTTTTATAATGTTTGATCTATTAAATTTAATTAGAGACGATTCAATAATATTTCTTAACAACATTGATTTTTCATAGGTAATGAATTTAGCTCCTGTCCAATCAATATGATGATTTTCATTTTTTACATGCAAGAATAAGGCACTACTTTTTCCTGTCTACTTACGTTATATTGGTGTTATTTTTTACACGTGTCTTTAATGATTTACCAGTTTGACCAATATAAATTTATGGCAATTTTTGCACGGAATTTTATAAATACCAGCGGACTCCAATTCGCTGGGAGAGTTTTTTATTAACATATTACCCACGTTATTACAATTAGAAAACACTATATTAAAATCAAGTTGTTTGGCTAATCTTGGAAGGGGGTCCAATGATTCGTGGTATGGCAAAACTATAGAATTTGATAATAAAAGGGGCTCTGTTGAAGTATTAGAGAAAGTTTTTTTAGCACCCTTCAAAGTAGCACTCTAAAAAAACTTTCTCTAATACTTCAACAGAGCCCCTTTTATTATCAAATTCTATAGTTTTGCCATACCACGAATCATTGGACCCCCTTCCAAGATTAGCCAAACAACTTGATTTTAATATAGTGTTTTCTAATCGTAATAACGTGGGTAATATGTTAATAAAAAACTCTCCCAGCGAATTGGAGTCCGCTGGTATTTATAAAATTCCGTGCAAAAATTGCCATAAAATTTGTATTGGTCAAACTGGTAAATCATTAAAGGCACGTGTAAAAAATAACACCAATATAACGTAAGTAGACAGGAAAAAGTAGTGCCTTATTCTTGCATGTAAAAAATGAAAATCATCATATTGATTGGACAGGAGCTAAATTTATTACCTATGAAAAATCAATGTTGTTAAGAAATATTATTGAATCATCTCTAATTAAATTTAATAGATCAAATATTATAAAAATTAGTAACGGTCTCTTCAAACTTGATACTTTCGTCACGAGGGCAATAGCCTCTTCAAAGAGGGTTGACAGCTAGCAGATAGTTTTTTACTTTTTCTTACTGTACTGCTTTGTTTCCCCAAATATCCCTTTCTGGACATTAGTCCTTTCCCGCGCTTTCACCCTTTTAAAATACCACTCTTCCCTCCCACTCTTCTCAACTCCTCACCAGATGTTTTTGCATCTAGTGTTTCAGTTGGGTTTTTGACTCTGACGAAGACCGCTTGTTACGGTTGATAGATCTTAGTCTTGTTTTCCCATTTCTTATTGTGGTTTGATCATATATATATATATATTCACTGTTTTGTTATTGAGGGCTAGGTCAAATAAAAGAAAATAAACTCCTTTCTAGGCCGACGTTTCGATGTATTTGTACATCATCTTCAGGGCTAAAATTAGAGTAAGACTATAACACATTTATCAAAACAATCTACAACTCACATAGAGAAATAACACACAGTTTTGTTAAAACCAACAGATACATACAAAAGGTTATTTTATAATCAGAGTTGTTGAGTACACATCTATTTAAAAGTATCAGACAAAAGGAAATTAGTTTTACCTTGAAAAGTGTGCTAATTTCCTTTTGTCTGATACATAACAATTTTTGAGTTTATATATATATATATACACGGCTCTCTGTGGCGTATGATCCACTTATAGCTTCTTCCCTACCCCGATCCCAACGGTTGATCTCTCGTTTCTCGGTTAGCAATTATGTTAATAATTAAATACCAACTTAAGCTTAAAAGTATTTTTTCCTCCCCATTTTATATTGTGGTTTTGATCATTGATTGTTATTTCACGTGTTTTATTGCGAAAAAATCTTGTTTAACTATATATAAAAAATGCATAGTAGTAGTTTTATTACCGTTCGTGACAGAGAAACAAGCTGGACCAACTTATTGTAAACCATATCGCAAAAAGATGAATCCTTCTGAGCCATATCCTTCATAAAAGTGGAATAGTTTGGCTTTTGCTTGGAGAAGCTTAACTCTGGATTTGATATCTGAAGGGCGATCATAAGGCGGAGATTTCTTTCCTTCAGCTTGCAGTTGTCATCGCATTCAATTCTGAAAGAAAACAGAGAAATAGCTCAAGTCAGAGAGGGCTATGACTAGAGAGCTGAATACAAATATGTGAAGCAGAAAGCACAGTGGGAGGAAGGCACATAGAGGGGGGCATCATAAAAAAAAACAAGTATTATGAATAAAAGTAAGCAGCATTATGAATAAAAATAAACATCATGAATAAAAGTAAGCATCAATAAAACTAAAAATTATGAATAAAAGTAAGCATTATGAATAAAACAGGCATCAATTATAAAAGTAAGCATCATGAATAAAAGTAGGCATCATTAATAACAATAAGCATTATGAATAAAAATAAATGTCATGAATAAAATAGGCATCATTAATAAAAATAAACATTATGAATAAAAATAAATTTCATGAATAAAAGTAAACATCATGAGTAAAAGAAAGCATCATGAATAAAAGTAAGAATTATGAATAAAAGTAAGAATTATGAATAAAAGTAAGAAATGTGAATAAAAATAAGTATTATAAATAAAAGTAAGCATTATGAATAAAAGTAAGAATCATGAATAAAAGTAAAAATCATGTGTAAAAGTAAGCATTATGCATCAAAGTAAGCATCATGAATAAAAGTAATCATCATGAATAAAAGGAAGCATTATGAATAAAAGTAAGCATCGTGAATAAAAGTAAGCTTTATGAATAAAAGTAAGAAATGTGAATAAAAATAAGTATTATAAATAAAAGTAAGCATTATGAATAAAAGTAAGCATTATGAATAAAAGTAAGCTTCATGAATAAAAGTAAGCATCAATAAAAGTAAGAATTATGAATAAAAGTAAGCATTATAATAAAGTAAGCGTTATGAATAAAAGTAAGAATCATGAATAAAAGTAAAAATCATGTGTAAAAGTAAGCATTATGCATCAAAGTAAGCATCATGAATAAAAGTAATCATCATGAATAAAAGGAAGCATTTTGAATAAAAGTAAGCATCGTGAATAAAAGTAAGCTTTATGAATAAAATTAAGCATCATGAATAAAAGTGAACAACAACAATAAAGCAGTAACATCAATAACGTGAGGTTCATGAATAAAAGTAATCATCTTACACAAAAAAAATGTTATGAATTAAATAAGCATCATGAATAAAAGTAATGTTACTTGACAAGCTGATGACAGGGAGTGGAAGTAGAGCGGTGGCCGCAAAGACACTTGACAGCGACAATGGCGTTGCAGGGAGTGTCACGAGGACAAGGCTGATCAGGGTGGCAGGGAGCACGACAGGCGTGATCGCAGTCAGGGCGAGGAGACTGACAGGGCTGGGTGCACAGGGTGGGGCACTCGCCCACGTGGCAGAGCTCAATGCACCTAAACCAACACCAATGTGTTAGCGCACACCAGCATGGCTAAAAACTACAGAATCCCTCCAAACACCAAGTACTCGCAGTCAGGGCGAGGAGACTGACAGGGCTGGGTGCACAGGGTGGGGCACTCGCCCACGTGGCAGAGCTCAATGCACCTAAACCAACACCAATGTGTTAGCGCACACCAGCATGGCTAAAAACTACAGAATCCCTCCAAACACCAAGTACTCGCAGTCAGGGCGAGGAGACTGACAGGGCTGGGTGCACAGGGTGGGGCACTCGCCCACGTGGCAGAGCTCAATGCACCTAAACCAACACCAATGTGTTAGCGCACACCAGCATGGCTAAAAACTACAGAATCCCTCCAAACACCAAGTACTCGCAGTCAGGGCGAGGAGACTGACAGGGCTGGGTGTACGAGGTGGCGCACTCGCCCACATGGCAGAGCTCAATGCACCTAAACCAACACCAATGTGTGTTAGCGCACACCAGCATGGCTAAAAACTACAGAATCCCTCCAAACACCATGTACTCGCAGTCAGGGCGAGGAGACTGACAGGGCTGGGTGCACAGGGTGCGGCACTCGCCCACGTGGCAGAGCTCAATGCACCTAAACCAACACCAATGTGTGTTAGCGCACACTAGCATGGCTAAAAACTACAGAATCCCTCCAAACACCAAGTACTCGCAGTCAGGGCGAGGAGACTGACAGGGCTGGGTGCACAGGGTGGGGCACTCGCCCACGTGGCAGAGCTCAATGCACCTAAACCAACACCAATGTGTGTTAGCGCACACTAGCATGGCTAAAAACTACAGAATCCCTCCAAACACCATGTACTCGCAGTCAGGGCGAGGAGACTGACAGGGCTGGGTGCACAGGGTGGCGCACTCGCCCACGTGGCAGAGCTCAATGCACCTAAACCAACACCAATGTGTGTTATGGCACAGTAGCATGGCTAAAAACTACAGAATCCCTCCAAACACCAAGTACTCGCAGTCAGGGCGAGGAGACTGACAGGGCTGGGTGTACGAGGTGGCGCACTCGCCCACGTGGCAGAGCTCAATGCACCTAAACCAACAGCAATGTGTGTTATGGCACAGTAGCATGGCTAAAAACTACAGAATCCCTCCAAACACCAAGTACTCGCAGTCAGGGCGAGGAGACTGACAGCGCTGGGTGCGGCACTCGCCCACGTGGCAGAGCTCAATGCACCTAAACCAACACCAATGTGTGTTATGGCACACTAGCATGGCTAAAAACTACAGAATCCCTCCAAACACCAAGTACTCGCAGTCAGGGCGAGGAGACTGACAGCGCTGGGTGCGGCACTCGCCCACGTGGCAGAGCTCAATGCACCTAAACCAACACCAATGTGTGTTATGGCACAGTAGCATGGCTAAAAACTACAGAATCCCTCCAAACACCAAGTACTCGCAGTCAGGGCGAGGAGACTGACAGGGCTGGGTGTACGAGGTGGCGCACTCGCCCACGTGGCAGAGCTCAATGCACCTAAACCAACACCAATGTGTGTTATGGCACAGTAGCATGGCTAAAAACTACAGAATCCCTCCAAACACCATGTACTCGCAGTCAGGGCGAGGAGACTGACAGGGCTGGGTGCACAGGGTGGGGCACTCGCCCACGTGGCAGAGCTCAATGCACCTAAACCAACACCAATGTGTGTTATGGCACAGTAGCATGGCTAAAAACTACAGAATCCCTCCAAACACCAAGTACTCGCAGTCAGGGCGAGGAGACTGACAGCGCTGGGTGTGGCACTCGCCCACGTGGCAGAGCTCAATGCACCTAAACCAACAGCAATGTGTGTTATGGCACAGTAGCATGGCTAAAAACTACAGAATCCCTCCAAACACCAAGTACTCGCAGTCAGGGCGAGGAGACTGACAGGGCTGGGTGCACAGGGTGGGGCACTCGCCCACGTGGCAGAGCTCAATGCACCTAAACCAACACCAATGTGTGTTAGCGCACACTAGCATGGCTAAAAACTACAGAATCCCTCCAAACACCAAGTACTCGCAGTCAGGGCGAGGAGACTGACAGGGCTGGGTGACAGGTGGGCACTCGCCCACGTGGCAGAGCTCAATGCACCTAAACCAACACCAATGTGTGTTAGCGCACAGCTAGCATGGCTAAAAACTACAGAATCCCTCCAAACACCAAGTACTCGCAGTCAGGGCGAGGAGACTGACAGGGCTGGGTGCACGAGGTGGCGCACTCGCCCACGTGGCAGAGCTCAATGCACCTAAACCAACACCAATGTGTGTTAGCGCACACTAGCATGGCTAAAACTACAGAATCCCTCCAAACACCAAGTACTCGCAGTCAGGGCGAGGAGACTGACAGGGCTGGGTGACGAGGTGGCGCACTCGCCCACGTGGCAGAGCTCAATGCACCTAAACCAACACCAATGTGTGTTAGCGCACACTAGCATGGCTAAAAACTACAGAATCCCTCCAAACACCAAGTACTCGCAGTCAGGGCGAGGAGACTGACAGGGCTGGGTGCACAGGTGGCGCACTCGCCCACGTGGCAGAGCTCAATGCACCTAAACCAACACCAATGTGTGTTAGCGCACACTAGCATGGCTAAAAACTACAGAATCCCTCCAAACACCAAGTACTCGCAGTCAGGGCGAGGAGACTGACAGGGCTGGGTGCACAGGTGGCGCACTCGCCCACGTGGCAGAGCTCAATGCACCTAAACCAACACCAATGTGTGTTAGCGCACACTAGCATGGCTAAAAACTACAGAATCCCTCCAAACACCAAGTACTCGCAGTCAGGGCGAGGAGACTGACAGGGCTGGGTGCACAGGGTGGCGCACTCGCCCACGTGGCAGAGCTCAATGCACCTAAACCAACACCAATGTGTGTTAGCGCACACTAGCATGGCTAAAAACTACAGAATCCCTCCAAACACCAAGTACTCGCAGTCAGGGCGAGGAGACTGACAGGGCTGGGTGCACAGGGTGGGGCACTCGCCCACGTGGCAGAGCTCAATGCACCTAAACCAACACCAATGTGTGTTAGCGCACACTAGCATGGCTAAAAACTACAGAATCCCTCCAAACACCAAGTACTCGCAGTCAGGGCGAGGAGACTGACAGGGCTGGGTGCACGAGGTGGCGCACTCGCCCACGTGGCAGAGCTCAATGCACCTAAACCAACACCAATGTGTGTTAGCGCACACTAGCATGGCTAAAAACTACAGAATCCCTCCAAACACCAAGTACTCGCAGTCAGGGCGAGGAGACTGACAGGGCTGGGTGCACAGGGTGGGGCACTCGCCCACGTGGCAGAGCTCAATGCACCTAAACCAACACCAATGTGTGTTAGCGCACACTAGCATGGCTAAAAACTACAGAATCCCTCCAAACACCAAGTACTCGCAGTCAGGGCGAGGAGACTGACAGGGCTGGGTGCACAGGGTGGGGCACTCGCCCACGTGGCAGAGCTCAATGCACCTAAACCAACACCAATGTGTGTTATGGCACACTAGCATGGCTAAAAACTACAGAATCCCTCCAAACACCAAGTACTCGCAGTCAGGGCGAGGAGACTGACAGGGCTGGGTGCACAGGTGGGCACTCGCCCACGTGGCAGAGCTCAATGCACCTAAACCAACACCAATGTGTTATGGCACACTAGCATGGCTAAAAACTACAGAATCCCTCCAAACACCAAGTACTCGCAGTCAGGGCGAGGAGACTGACAGCGCTGGGTGTGGCACTCGCCCACGTGGCAGAGCTCAATGCACCTAAACCAACACCAATGTGTGTTATGGCACAGTAGCATGGCTAAAAACTACAGAATCCCTCCAAACACCAAGTACTCGCAGTCAGGGCGAGGAGACTGACAGCGGCTGGGTGACGGGGCACTCGCCCACGTGGCAGAGCTCAATGCACCTAAACCAACACCAATGTGTGTTATGGCACACTAGCATGGCTAAAAACTACAGAATCCCTCCAAACACCAAGTACTCGCAGTCAGGGCGAGGAGACTGACAGCGGCTGGGTGCACATGGCACTCGCCCACGTGGCAGAGCTCAATGCACCTAAACCAACACCAATGTGTGTTATGGCACAGTAGCATGGCTAAAAACTACAGAATCCCTCCAAACACCATGTACTCGCAGTCAGGGCGAGGAGACTGACAGGGCTGGGTGCACAGGGTGGCGCACTCGCCCACGTGGCAGAGCTCAATGCACCTAAACCAACACCAATGTGTGTTAGCGCACACTAGCATGGCTAAAAACTACAGAATCCCTCCAAACACCAAGTACTCGCAGTCAGGGCGAGGAGACTGACAGGGCTGGGTGCACAGGTGGCGCACTCGCCCACGTGGCAGAGCTCAATGCACCTAAACCAACACCAATGTGTGTTAGCGCACACTAGCATGGCTAAAAACTACAGAATCCCTCCAAACACCAAGTACTCGCAGTCAGGGCGAGGAGACTGACAGGGCTGGGTGTACGAGGTGGCGCACTCGCCCACATGGCAGAGCTCAATGCACCTAAACCAACACCAATGTGTGTTAGCGCACACTAGCATGGCTAAAAACTACAGAATCCCTCCAAACACCAAGTACTCGCAGTCAGGGCGAGGAGACTGACAGGGCTGGGTGCACAGGGTGGCGCACTCGCCCACGTGGCAGAGCTCAATGCACCTAAACCAACACCAATGTGTGTTAGCGCACACTAGCATGGCTAAAAACTACAGAATCCCTCCAAACACCATGTACTCGCAGTCAGGGCGAGGAGACTGACAGGGCTGGGTGCACAGGGTGGGGCACTCGCCCACGTGGCAGAGCTCAATGCACCTAAACCAACACCAATGTGTGTTAGCGCACACTAGCATGGCTAAAAACTACAGAATCCCTCCAAACACCAAGTACTCGCAGTCAGGGCGAGGAGACTGACAGGGCTGGGTGCACAGAGGTGGCGCACTCGCCCACGTGGCAGAGCTCAATGCACCTAAACCAACACCAATGTGTGTTAGCGCACACTAGCATGGCTAAAAACTACAGAATCCCTCCAAACACCATGTACTCGCAGTCAGGGCGAGGAGACTGACAGGGCTGGGTGCACAGGGTGGGCACTCGCCCACGTGGCAGAGCTCAATGCACCTAAACCAACACCAATGTGTGTTAGCGCACACTAGCATGGCTAAAAACTACAGAATCCCTCCAAACACCATGTACTCGCAGTCAGGGCGAGGAGACTGACAGGGCTGGGTGCACAGGGTGGCGCACTCGCCCACGTGGCAGAGCTCAATGCACCTAAACCAACACCAATGTGTGTTAGCGCACACTAGCATGGCTAAAAACTACAGAATCCCTCCAAACACCAAGTACTCGCAGTCAGGGCGAGGAGACTGACAGGGCTGGGTGCACAGGTGGGGCACTCGCCCACGTGGCAGAGCTCAATGCACCTAAACCAACACCAATGTGTGTTAGCGCACACTAGCATGGCTAAAAACTACAGAATCCCTCCAAACACCAAGTACTCGCAGTCAGGGCGAGGAGACTGACAGGGCTGGGTGCACAGGGTGGCGCACTCGCCCACGTGGCAGAGCTCAATGCACCTAAACCAACACCAATGTGTGTTAGCGCACACTAGCATGGCTAAAAACTACAGAATCCCTCCAAACACCAAGTACTCGCAGTCAGGGCGAGGAGACTGACAGCGGCTGGGTGCACAGGTGGGCACTCGCCCACGTGGCAGAGCTCAATGCACCTAAACCAACACCAATGTGTGTTAGCGCACACTAGCATGGCTAAAAACTACAGAATCCCTCCAAACACCAAGTACTCGCAGTCAGGGCGAGGAGACTGACAGGGCTGGGTGCACAGGGTGGGGCACTCGCCCACGTGGCAGAGCTCAATGCACCTAAACCAACACCAATGTGTGTTAGCGCACACTAGCATGGCTAAAAACTACAGAATCCCTCCAAACACCAAGTACTCGCAGTCAGGGCGAGGAGACTGACAGGGCTGGGTGCACGGGGTGGCGCACTCGCCCACGTGGCAGAGCTCAATGCACCTAAACCAACACCAATGTGTGTTATGGCACACTAGCATGGCTAAAAACTACAGAATCCCTCCAAACACCAAGTACTCGCAGTCAGGACGAGGAGACTGACAGCGGCTGGGTGCACGAGGTGGCGCACTCGCCCACGTGGCAGAGCTCAATGCACCTAAACCAACACCAATGTGTGTTAGCGCACACTAGCATGGCTAAAAACTACAGAATCCCTCCAAACACCAAGTACTCGCAGTCAGGGCGAGGAGACTGACAGGGCTGGGTGCACGAGGTGGCGCACTCGCCCACGTGGCAGAGCTCAATGCACCTAAACCAACACCAATGTGTGTTATGGCACAGTAGCATGGCTAAAAACTACAGAATCCCTCCAAACACCAAGTACTCGCAGCCGACCAAGTATCAGGGCGAGGAGACTGACAGGGCTGGGTGCACAGGGTGGGGCACTCGCCCACGTGGCAGAGCTCAATGCACCTAAACCAACACCAATGTGTGTTAGGGCACACTAGCATGGCTAAAAACTACAGAATCCCTCCAAACACCAAGTACTCGCAGTCAGGGCGAGGAGACTGACAGGGCTGGGTGCACAGGGTGGGGCACTCGCCCACGTGGCAGAGCTCAATGCACCTAAACCAACACCAATGTGTGTTATGGCACAGTAGCATGGCTAAAAACTACAGAATCCCTCCAAACACCAAGTACTCGCAGTCAGGACGAGGAGACTGACAGGGCTGGGTGCACGAGGTGGCGCACTCGCCCACGTGGCAGAGCTCAATGCACCTAAACCAACACCAATGTGTGTTAGCGCACACTAGCATGGCTAAAAACTACAGAATCCCTCCAAACACCAAGTACTCGCAGTCAGGGCGAGGAGACTGACAGGGCTGGGTGCACGAGGTGGCGCACTCGCCCACGTGGCAGAGCTCAATGCACCTAAACCAACACCAATGTGTGTTATGGCACAGTAGCATGGCTAAAAACTACAGAATCCCTCCAAACACCAAGTACTCGCAGTCAGGGCGAGGAGACTGACAGGGCTGGGTGCACAGGGTGGCGCACTCGCCCACGTGGCAGAGCTCAATGCACCTAAACCAACACCAATGTGTGTTAGCGCACACTAGCATGGCTAAAAACTACAGAATCCCTCCAAACACCAAGTACTCGCAGTCAGGGCGAGGAGACTGACAGGGCTGGGTGTACGAGGTGGCGCACTCGCCCACGTGGCAGAGCTCAATGCACCTAAACCAACACCAATGTGTGTTAGCGCACACTAGCATGGCTAAAAACTACAGAATCCCTCCAAACACCAAGTACTCGCAGTCAGGGCGAGGAGACTGACAGGGCTGGGTGCACGAGGTGGCGCACTCGCCCACGTGGCAGAGCTCAATGCACCTAAACCAACACCAATGTGTGTTAGCGCACACTAGCATGGCTAAAAACTACAGAATCCCTCCAAACACCAAGTACTCGCAGCGCAGTCAGGGCGAGGAGACTGACAGGGCTGGGTGCACGAGGTGGCGCACTCGCCCACGTGGCAGAGCTCAATGCACCTAAACCAACACCAATGTGTGTTAGCGCACACTAGCATGGCTAAAAACTACAGAATCCCTCCAAACACCATGTACTCGCAGTCAGGGCGAGGAGACTGACAGGGCTGGGTGCACGAGGTGGCGCACTCGCCCACGTGGCAGAGCTCAATGCACCTAAACCAACACCAATGTGTGTTAGCGCACACTAGCATGGCTAAAAACTACAGAATCCCTCCAAACACCATGTACTCGCAGTCAGGGCGAGGAGACTGACAGGGCTGGGTGCACAGGGTGGGCACTCGCCCACGTGGCAGAGCTCAATGCACCTAAACCAACACCAATGTGTGTTATGCGCACACTAGCATGGCTAAAAACTACAGAATCCCTCCAAACACCAAGTACTCGCAGTCAGGGCGAGGAGACTGACAGGGCTGGGTGCACAGGGTGGCGGCACTCGCCCACGTGGCAGAGCTCAATGCACCTAAACCAACACCAATGTGTGTTAGCGCACACTAGCATGGCTAAAAACTACAGAATCCCTCCAAACACCAAGTACTCGCAGTCAGGGCGAGGAGACTGACAGGGCTGGGTGCACAGGGTGGGGCACTCGCCCACGTGGCAGAGCTCAATGCACCTAAACCAACACCAATGTGTGTTAGCGCACACTAGCATGGCTAAAAACTACAGAATCCCTCCAAACACCAAGTACTCGCAGTCAGGGCGAGGAGACTGACAGGGCTGGGTGCACAGGGTGGCGCACTCGCCCACGTGGCAGAGCTCAATGCACCTAAACCAACACCAATGTGTGTTATGCGCACACTAGCATGGCTAAAAACTACAGAATCCCTCCAAACACCAAGTACTCGCAGTCAGGCGAGGAGACTGACAGGGCTGGGTGCACAGGGTGGGCACTCGCCCACGTGGCAGAGCTCAATGCACCTAAACCAACACCAATGTGTGTTAGCGCACACTAGCATGGCTAAAAACTACAGAATCCCTCCAAACACCAAGTACTCGCAGTCAGGGCGAGGAGACTGACAGGGCTGGGTGCACAGGGTGGGCGCACTCGCCCACGTGGCAGAGCTCAATGCACCTAAACCAACACCAATGTGTGTTATGGCACAGCTAGCATGGCTAAAAACTACAGAATCCCTCCAAACACCAAGTACTCGCAGTCAGGGCGAGGAGACTGACAGGGCTGGGTACAGGGTGGGGCACTCGCCCACGTGGCAGAGCTCAATGCACCTAAACCAACACCAATGTGTGTTATGGCACACTAGCATGGCTAAAAACTACAGAATCCCTCCAAACACCAAGTACTCGCAGTCAGGGCGAGGAGACTGACAGGGCTGGGTGCACAGGGTGGGGCACTCGCCCACGTGGCAGAGCTCAATGCACCTAAACCAACACCAATGTGTGTTAGCGCACACTAGCATGGCTAAAAACTACAGAATCCCTCCAAACACCATGTACTCGCAGTCAGGGCGAGGAGACTGACAGGGCTGGGTGCACAGGGTGGGGCACTCGCCCACGTGGCAGAGCTCAATGCACCTAAACCAACACCAATGTGTGTTAGCGCACACTAGCATGGCTAAAAACTACAGAATCCCTCCAAACACCATGCACTCGCAGTCAGGGCGAGGAGACTGACAGGGCTGGGTGCACAGGTGGGCACTCGCCCACGTGGCAGAGCTCAATGCACCTAAACCAACACCAATGTGTGTTAGCGCACACTAGCATGGCTAAAAACTACAGAATCCCTCCAAACACCAAGTACTCGCAGTCAGGGCGAGGAGACTGACAGGGCTGGGTGCACAGGGTGGGGCACTCGCCCACGTGGCAGAGCTCAATGCACCTAAACCAACACCAATGTGTGTTAGCGCACACTAGCATGGCTAAAAACTACAGAATCCCTCCAAACACCAAGTACTCGCAGTCAGGGCGAGGAGACTGACAGGGCTGGGTGTACGAGGTGGCGCACTCGCCCACGTGGCAGAGCTCAATGCACCTAAACCAACACCAATGTGTTAGCGCACACCAGCATGGCTAAAAACTACAGAATCCCTCCAAACACCAAGTACTCGCAGCGACCAAGTACAGGGCGAGGAGACTGACAGGGCTGGGTGCACGAGGTGGGCACTCGCCCACGTGGCAGAGCTCAATGCACCTAAACCAACACCAATGTGTGTTAGCGCACACTAGCATGGCTAAAAACTACAGAATCCCTCCAAACACCATGTACTCGCAGTCAGGGCGAGGAGACTGACAGGGCTGGGTGCACGAGGTGGCGCACTCGCCCACGTGGCAGAGCTCAATGCACCTAAACCAACACCAATGTGTGTTAGCGCACACTAGCATGGCTAAAAACTACAGAATCCCTCCAAACACCATGTACTCGCAGTCAGGGCGAGGAGACTGACAGGGCTGGGTGCACAGGGTGGGGCACTCGCCCACGTGGCAGAGCTCAATGCACCTAAACCAACACCAATGTGTGTTAGCGCACACTAGCATGGCTAAAAACTACAGAATCCCTCCAAACACCAAGTACTCGCAGTCAGGGCGAGGAGACTGACAGGGCTGGGTGCACAGGGTGGGGCACTCGCCCACGTGGCAGAGCTCAATGCACCTAAACCAACACCAATGTGTGTTAGCGCACACTAGCATGGCTAAAAACTACAGAATCCCTCCAAACACCATGTACTCGCAGTCAGGGCGAGGAGACTGACAGGGCTGGGTGCACGAGGTGGAGCACTCGCCCACGTGGCAGAGCTCAATGCACCTAAACCAACACCAATGTGTGTTAGCGCACACTAGCATGGCTAAAAACTACAGAATCCCTCCAAACACCAAGTACTCGCAGTCAGGGCGAGGAGACTGACAGGGCTGGGTGACAGGTGGGGCACTCGCCCACGTGGCAGAGCTCAATGCACCTAAACCAACACCAATGTGTGTTAGCGCACACTAGCATGGCTAAAAACTACAGAATCCCTCCAAACACCAAGTACTCGCAGCCGACCAAGTCAGGGCGAGGAGACTGACAGCGGCTGGGTGCACAGGGTGGAGCACTCGCCCACGTGGCAGAGCTCAATGCACCTAAACCAACACCAATGTGTTAGCGCACACTAGCATGGCTAAAAACTACAGAATCCCTCCAAACACCAAGTACTCGCAGCCGACCAAGTATCAGGCGAGGAGACTGACAGGGCTGGGTGACAGTGGGCACTCGCCCACGTGGCAGAGCTCAATGCACCTAAACCAACACCAATGTGTGTTAGCGCACACTAGCATGGCTAAAAACTACAGAATCCCTCCAAACACCAAGTACTACGACAGTCAGGGCGAGGAGACTGACAGGCTGGGTGCACAGGGGGCACTCGCCCACGTGGCAGAGCTCAATGCACCTAAACCAACACCAATGTGTGTAGCGCACACTAGCATGGCTAAAAACTACAGAATCCCTCCAAACACCAAGTACTCACGCAAGTATCAGGGACGAGGAGACTGACAGGGCTGGGTGCACGGGTGGCGCACTCGCCCACGTGGCAGAGCTCAATGCACCTAAACCAACACCAATGTGTGTTATGGCACACGTAGCATGGCTAAAAACTACAGAATCCCTCCAAACACCAAGTACTCGCAGTCAGCGAGGAGACTGACAGGGCTGGGTCACGATGGTGAGCGCACTCGCCCACGTGCAGAGCTCAATGCACCTAAACAACACCAATGTGTGTTATGGCACAGTAGCATGAGCTAAAGGATACTACAGAATCTCCCTCAAACATCCAAGTACTCGCAGTCGATAGATGGCGAGGAAGACTGAACAGGGTGGGTGCACAGGTGGGGCACTCGCCTCACGTGGCTAAGATGCTCAATGCACCTAATACTGCATACATACAATGTGTGTTAGGCACACTACATGGCTAAAAACTATAGTAATCCCTCCAAATTCACCAATGACACTGATCAGGCGAGGAGACTTGACAGGCTGGTGCACAGGTGGGCACTCTGCCCACGTGTGCAGAGCTCAATGCACCTAATTTATCCAACACCAATGTGATTAGCGCTACACTAGCTATGGCTAAAATGAACTACTAGAACTCTCTTCGGCAAACACCATAGTACTCGCAGTCAGGTATGCGAGAGACTGACAGGGCTGGGTGCACAGGTGGGCACTCGCCCACTGTGCAAGTCTCAATGCACCTAAACCAATACCAATAGTGTGTTAGCGCACACTAGCATGGCTAACAAAGACTACAGAATTCCTCCAAACACCATGTACTCGCAGTCAGGGCGAGTAGACTGACAGGGCTTTGGGTCGCAACAGAGGTGGCACTCGCCACGTGGCAGAGCTCAATGCACCTAAACCAACTACCAATAGTGCTGTTATGCGCATCATAGCATGGCTAAAAACTACAGAATCCCTCCAAACACCAAGTACTCGCAGATCTAGTGGCGAGAGACTGACAGGGCTGGGTGCACAGGGTGAGGGCAACTCGCACTCACGTGGCAGAGCTCAATGCTAGCCTAAACCAACACCAATGTGTGTTTAGCACACTAGCATGGCTAAAAACTACAGAATCCCTCCATTAACACCATGTACTCGCAGTCAGTGAGCGAGGAGTACTGAACAGGCTGGGTGCACAGGGTGGAGCACTCGCCCACTGGCAGAGCTCAATGCACCTAAACCAACACCAATGTGTTAAGCGCACACTAGCATGGCTAAAAACTACAGTAATCCCTCCAAATCACCAATGTACTGCAGACGCAAGTATCAGGGAAGGAGACTGATCAGCGCTGGGTGCAGGCACTCGCCCACTGTGGGCAGAGCTCAATGCACCCGTAAACCAACACCAATGTAGTGTTAGCGCACACTAGCATGGCTAAAAACTACAGAAATCCCTCCAAACACCATGTACTCGCAGCAGGGCGAGGAGACTGACAGGGCTGGGTGCACAGGAGTGGCGGCACTACGCACCACGTGGCAGAGCTCAATGCACCTAAACCAACACCAATGTGTGTTAGCGCACACTAGCATGGCTAAAAACTACAGAATCCCTCCAAACACCATGTACTCGCAGTCAGGGCGAGGAGACTGACAGGGCTGGGTGCACAGGGTGGGCACTCGCCCACGTGGCAGAGCTCAATGCACCTAAACCAACACCAATGTGTGTTAGCGCACACTAGCATGGCTAAAAACTACAGAATCCCTCCAAACACCAGTACTCGCAGTCAGGGCGAGGAGACTGACAGGGCTGGGTGCACAGGGTGGGGCACTCGCCCACGTGGCAGAGCTCAATGCACCTAAACCAACACCAATGTGTGTTAGCGCACACTAGCATGGCTAAAAACTACAGAATCCCTCCAAACACCAAGTACTCGCAGTCAGGGCGAGGAGACTGACAGGGCTGGGTGCACAGGGTGGGGCACTCGCCCACGTGGCAGAGCTCAATGCACCTAAACCAACAGCAATGTGTGTTAGCGCACACTAGCATGGCTAAAAACTACAGAATCCCTCCAAACACCAAGTACTCGCAGTCAGGACGAGGAGACTGACAGGGCTGGGTGCACGAGGTGGCGCACTCGCCCACGTGGCAGAGCTCAATGCACCTAAACCAACACCAATGTGTGTTAGCGCACACTAGCATGGCTAAAAACTACAGAATCCCTCCAAACACCAAGTACTCGCAGCCGACCAAGTATCAGGGCGAGGAGACTGACAGCGCTGGGTGCACGAGGTGGCGCACTCGCCCACGTGGCAGAGCTCAATGCACCTAAACCAACACCAATGTGTGTTAGCGCACACTAGCATGGCTAAAAACTACAGAATCCCTCCAAACACCAAGTACTCGCAGCCGACCAAGTATCAGGGCGAGGAGACTGACAGCGCTGGGTGCGGCACTCGCCCACGTGGCAGAGCTCAATGCACCTAAACCAACACCAATGTGTTAGCGCACACTAGCATGGCTAAAAACTACAGAATCCCTCCAAACACCAAGTACTCGCAGCCGACCAAGTAGGCTCAGACCGCTTGAATACTTTTAATAGATGATTTGAAAAGATTGAGTGAAACTGAAGTAGCATAGGCATATGAGAAGGGAGGATAGCTAAGCTATTCTCTGCCTCACCTTGCTTTAAATCACAATCATCAAATACAGATGGATACAGTTAGTTTATATTTATTATACATTAAAATGCCTAACAATAATATTATTTATGTATAATAAATGTACAGTTTGCTTATGATAACGAAATTGGAGTAGCCTAGGCTACTCAGTGTCACTCTCCCCTCATTGTGAATTATCAATACCCCGGGTGATAATTTATGCTATTCGGAAGAAAAAAAATTTGGAGTGGCCTACACTCAACTTTACTAAAATGAACATACTATCATACTTCTTGGCAATATAATATATAATGTTCTATTTAGGTATCAAATAACTGTCTAAATGGGACATGTTTATTAGTTTTTCATTCCTAATGTAAATACAGATAGTGTTTGATCCACTTAGTATAACTACAGAAGTAATATCATTTTTGAAAAGCGGAAAGGTGGATTTCGTGTTACTAAATAATCTCTTACAGGACTTTTGTTCCAATAGCAAGTGGATCTCTTACATAGTTTACCTGACATATTATTGCATTTGTAACCTCATCTTACGGCAAAAATAAAAGCGACTTTCCCATCATGCATAACTGCTCCCAAACAATAGGGATCATCTACACCAGTGTTTCCCAAACTTTTTCGAGCGACCGCCCCCTTGGGTCCATAAACCTATACTCAACACTCCTCAATAATCAGAATCTTAGACTAAATAACGAAATGAGTAATATTTTAATAATTAAATTAATATAATGACTAATAGAATATTTATTTATAATCCAATATATGTATTGTTTCATAGCATATTTATGCAAAAGAATTAATACACAATAAAAGAAACTTAGATGAGAATATACTTTTAACATAAAAATAAATTATCAAAACGAATAATCTTAAGAAATCTTTTTTTAGAAGTTTACATGTGGTGTTTTCACTTAAATTTCGAAATTATATTGCATGAACATTTTCAATTTATGGAAATAGAATCATTTTGCATTACCGCCCCCGATATCAAAGCACCGCCCACTTTGGGAAACACTGATCTACACTATGAGACCCATTTTTGTGTAAAATATCAACTTGATCAATCTAAGATTCTGGACCGTAGTATGGTCACAAACTTTAGATATATACTCACCCACCCACCCACACAGAAATAATCGAAAAAACTCCATAAAACGACTTCTGGAACTTCAAAACATGTAATTCCGTTAAAATCTCGAGATCTAAATGTTTTCACAATCACTATACTTTACTTATAGTAAAGCAAAAATAGCCTGGGAAACTCGAGAGTTGAGTTCAGTTGGATGATAGACTGACTTGTGGCCGCAAGGCAGAGGCTTGGCACATTTGAGCCCGCAGGAGTAGTCGGCCACATAGCATGGGATAGCTTTGCGAGTCTCATGCCCTCCATGACAAGTCCTGCTGACAAGCACTGTACAAGGAGGACACTCGGCCTGCTGGTGACAGGAGTGAGTCGGCTGATGACCGCAAGGGTGTCTTCGTGGGCAGGGGGAAGAGCATTCAGGCAGACGCTGCCCGCAAGGCACTGGAGGCAGCAGGACTTTGGAGCCGCAGTCGCAGCTCACTTCTTCGAATCCTGCGATCAATGGTCACTAGGGTCAGTAATCATCCAGCAATAGTCACTAGGGTCAGTAATCATCAAGCAATAGTCACTAGGGTCAGTAATCATGAATCAATAGTCTCTAGGGCCAGCAATCATTAATCAATAGTCACTAGGGTAAATAATCATCAATCAATTAGTCTATACACTGAGATGTGGGAGTGAGTGCACATAAGTAGCACATTCACAATCTCTCACTAACTTCCTCTGAAATATACACCAACTCTATCTCTCTGTCATCCTCCTTCACTATGGAACTCCAACACTAATTCCAACCCCTTACTTCTCACTCTCTCTCTTTCACTCAATGAGAGTATGTACCCACGTATTCTCACAGCCAGCCTCCCTCTCAAGGACACATCCTCTAATAGCTCTCTCACGGGCACGTACGAGGGTCGTCCAGAAAATAAGTTCCGTTTTGGTCTGTAGGGCGGTAGGAGTGGTTTTTGCCAAATCCGGCAACACCGCTCGAAAGAGGAGAGGTGGGGGAATAGAATGAGAGGTGGGGGACCTCAGTCGGTCAATTACCAACGTCAGGGCAGGTAGTTGAAATGGAGCCCTCCATGTCACGTCCCGCCACCTCGATCCCGTTCCCTCTCGAGTTGTTTTGCGCGGAGTGATTCAATTTCTTTATGCACAGGGTTTCAAATCAGTTCAAATTCACGAACAGCTCATTTCTGTTTATGGAGAAGGTGTAATGAGTGAATCAATGGTGAGGAGATGGGTACGTGAATTTAAGGCGGGAAGACATTCACTTGAGAATGAAAGTGGGAGAGGCAGACCCTCAGTTGTGACGGACGAAATTGTCGCAGAAATCGACAATGCAATTCGCAAAGATCGTCGTTCAACCCTGGATGAACTCCACCTGAGTTTCCCAGACATCTCACGATCCCTCATCCATGAGATCGTCTCGGAAAAACTTGACTTTCGGAAAGTTTCCGCCCGGTGGGTCCCTAGAGAGCTGAATGTCTTCCCGCCTTAAATTCACGTACCCATCTCCTCACCATTGATTCACTCATTACACCTTCTCCATAAACAGAAATGAGCTGTTCGTGAATTTGAACTGATTTGAAACCCTGTGCATAAAGAAATTGAATCACTCCGCGCAAAACAACTCGAGAGGGAACGGGATCGAGGTGGCGGGACGTGACATGGAGGGCTCCATTTCAACTACCTGCCCTGACGTTGGTAATTGACCGACTGAGGTCCCCCACCTCTCATTCTATTCCCCCACCTCTCCTCTTTCGAGCGGTGTTGCCGGATTTGGCAAAAACCACTCCTACCGCCCTACAGACCAAAACGGAACTTATTTTCTGGACGACCCTCGTATTTACATCCTCTCATAGCGCTCTCTCTCTCTCTCTCTCTCTCTCTAATGGACAAATGTACTTACGTCCTCTCATTGTTCTCTCTCTCTCTGTCTGTCTCTCCATCATGGACACAAGTACTTATGTCCTCTCATAGCGCTCTCTCTCTCTTTCTCATGGACACATGCACTTACGTCCTCTCATACTTCTCTCTCTCTCTCCCTCATGGACACAAGTACTTATGTCCTCTCATAGCGCTCTCTCTCTCTTTCTCATGGACACATGCACTTACGTCCTCTCATACTTCTCTCTCTCTCCCTCATGGACACAAGTACTTATGTCCTCTCATAGCGCTCTCTCTCTCTTTCTCATGGACACATGCACTTACGTCCTCTCATACTTCTCTCTCTCTCTCCCTCATGGACACAAGTACTTATGTCCTCTCATAGCGCTCTCTCTCTCTTTATCATGGACACATGCACTTACGTCCTCTCATACTTCTCTCTCTCTCTCCCTCATGGACACAAGTACTTATGTCCTCTCATAGCACCCTCTCTCTCTCACTCTCTCTCTCTCTCTCATGGACTCATTCACTTACGTCCTCTCATGGTTCTCTTTCCCTCATGGACACAAGCACTTACATCCTCTCATGGTTCCCTCTGTCTCTCTCTCCCTCATGGACGCAAGTACTTATGTCCTCTCATAGCACCCTCTCTCACTTTCTCTCTCTCTCTCATGGACACATTCACTTAGTCCTCTCATGTTTCTCTCTCCCTCATGGACACAAGCACTTACGTCCTCTCATGGTTCCCTCTGTCTCTCTCTCCCTCATGGACACAAGTACTTATGTCCTCTCATAGCACCCTTTCTCTCTCTCGTGGACACATTCACTTACGTCCTCTCATGGTTTCCTCTGTCTCTCTCTCCTTCATGGACACAAGTACTTATGTCCTCTCATAGCACCCTCTCTCTCTCTCATGGAAACATTCACTTACGTCCTCTCATGGTTCTCTCTCCCTCATGGACACAAGCACTTACGTCCTCTCATGGTTCCCTCTGTTTCTCTCTCCCTCATGGACGCAAGTACTTATGTCCTCTCATAGCACCCTTTCGCTCTCTCATGGACACATTCACTTACGTCCTCTCATGGTTCCCTCTGTCTCTCTCTCCCTCATGGACACAAGTACTTATGTCCTCTCATAGCGCTCTCTCTCTCATGGACACATTCACTTACGTCCTCTCATGGTTCTCTCTGTCTCTCTCTCTCTCTCTCATGGACACATTCACTTACGTCCTCTCATGGTTTCTCTGTCTCTCTCTCTTTCTTTTTCATAGACGCATATACTCACATCCTCTCACAGCTCTCTCTTCCTCACTAGTCTCTCTCTCTCTCTCTCATGGACACATTCACTTACGTCCTCTCATGGTTTCCTCTGTCTCTCTCTCCTTCATGGACACAAGTACTTATGTCCTCTCATAGCACCCTCTCTCTCTCTCATGGAAACATTCACTTACGTCCTCTCGTGGTTCTCTCTCCCTCATGGACACAAGCACTTATGTCCTCTCATGGTTCCCTCTGTTTCTCTCTCCCTCATAGACGCAAGTACTTATGTCCTCTCATAGCACCCTTTCGCTCTCTCATGGACACATTCACTTACGTCCTCTCATGGTTCCCTCTGTCTCTCTCTCCCTCATGGACACAAGTACTTATGTCCTCTCATAGCGCTCTCTCTCTCATGGACACATTCACTTACGTCCTCTCATGGTTCTCTCTGTCTCTCTCTCTTTCTTTTTCATAGACGCATATACTCACATCCTCTCACAGCTCTCTCTTCCTCACTAGTCTCTCTCTCTCTCTCTCTCTCTCTCTCTCATGGACACATGCACTTACGTCCTCTCATGGTTCTCTCTGTCTCTCTCTCTTTCTTTTTCATAGACGCATATACTCACATTCTCTCACATCTCTCTCTTCCTCACTCTCTCTCATACTAGCTCACTCGACCTCACATCGACACACTTCCTCTCACCCTCCCAATACAGTTACACACTCACTCCCCACTCACACACACACAAGTAGCATACTAGTTACCTAGGACGGAACAGGGAGCACAGTTGCCTGCGTGACAAAGCCACTCACAGCGATGCCTCCCACAGCTAAGGCTTCTGTTGCACACGTTGATGCACTCGTGTTCGGCAGAAGTAGAGCGACAGCACTCTCTGTTACACTTGTGTCGGCCGCACAGTCTTTTCTGCAAAACCACAAGGCATAGCATTGAATTACACATTCATTTATCTCCATACATTAAAGTCACACTCAACTCTATCAAGACCTCACCAACCAATATAGTGGTTTTCCTTAAAAAAACTTAGTCCCATTTCTCAAACTGACTCTGCTTTACATGTTGATTCCTATTATATGTATGAAAGTCGCCTTCCACTCGCACTCCTGAATGCACGTACCTCTTCTTTTTCCCTTCTACTCTCTTCCTGATACGAACTTCAGTTCGAAGTATTGATCCAGTAAGTGTTCTCGTTTCTTTTAAGTGTTGTCTTTTATATATATACAGATATATCAATGATCAAACCACAATAAGAAAAAGGGAAAACAAGACTAGGATCTTTTAAACGTAACAAGCGGTCTTCGTCAGAGTCAAAAACCCAACTGAGTTTTTGGGTTCAGTTGGGTTTTTGATTCTGACGAAGACCGCTTGTTACGGTTGAAAGATCTTAGTCTTGTATTCCCATTTTCTTATTGTGGTTTGATCATTGATTGTTATTTCACGTGTTTATGTGAAATCTTTATATATATATATAAATGTTTTGTTGAACGACCTTTGTACTGTGTCATGAATAAATTTCATTGTCCGTCCATCTTTCAAGTTTTCTCACCTTTGTTTTAAATCTTTATGGTACTAAATATACTAGCAAAACTGCTCCAAACAAAATGTTTATTTTGGTGATAGAATAATTTCTGGATGTTATGGAAGATTATAGTATTAATTTAAGAAATGTATAATTTATATAGTGGTAGTTAGTAGGAATAAGTTGTTTTGTTTTTTTTTTTTTATAAATATGATTAACTCTGAAGATGGTCAAGGAGACATGTCAGTTATAAATAATAAAGCATTTGGAGAACTAGTATATTTAGTACCAGAAAGATTTAAAACAAAGCTGAGAAAACTTGAAAGATGGAGAATGAAATTTATTCATGCCACAGTACAAAGGTCGTTCAACAAAACATGTATAAAAGAAGGATTGCTCCCCAAATTTACAAATATATGTAAATATATAAATAAAAAGATTTGACATAAACACGTGAAATAACAATCAATCATCAAACCATTTCATATTGGGGTTTGATCATTGATATACGTATATATATATATACACCTTTTCGATGAAAATACGATCCGAAATGGACAAATACAGTTCAATGTAGATAAAGAAACATAGAGAAATTAAAAATACAAACTTACAGTCTCTAATTTTTGGTTGAACCGTCTTCAGGAGAGATAAAGAAGGGAAACCAAGCGCACTGGTACAGAGGCGGTTGGAGACGGTAGTTGGGAGTCTCCAACCGTCTCTGTACCAGTGCGCTTGGTTTCCCTTCTTTACCACTCCTGAAGACGGTTTAACCGGAAATTAGAGACTGTAAGTTTGTGTTTTTAATTTCTCTATGTTTCTTTATGTACATTGAACTGTATATATATATATATATATATATATATAAACTAAAGTTTATCGGGACTCGGTCAGTTATTCAGGTTCAAGTTAAACTCTCATTGCTTTAATTACTTTAGTAATTAACTTATGGACAAATATAGTTCAATGTACATAAAAGAAACATAGAGAAATTAAAAGCACACACTTAAAACGGTTGGGTCTCCACAACCTCTGTACAAGTGCGCTTGGTTTCCCTCTCTTATCTCTCCTGAAGACGGTTCAAACCGAAAATTAGAGACTGTAAGAAACATTTGATTTCTCCATGTTTCTTTATATACATTGAACTATATATATATTTTAAATAAAATGTAACACATAGAAAGAAACATAACAATCACTTTTCAATATTTCCACCGTTATAGCGGTCTTCCTCAGAAGAAGTAAATTGACGGAGGGTCGTCAGACAACTGAAGAACTCACTAGGTGAGTACTACCGCAGTACTAGCAGTACTACCGCAGAGGAGAAAAATAAAAAAAAAGAACCAAAGAGTCGAGATCAACGAAACAATTAAAACAGAATAAAGGTGAAGATCCTAAAGTCGAAGAATACTCCACAGGTAGTAAAGGACCTCATTTATAAGGTGGTAATTAGGGCTAGAATGACTTATGGATGCTCGACCTGGTTACAAGCTGCAAGAACTAATAAAACACTTATATAGATAGTTCAGAATAAATGCGCACGTCTTATGGCTGGGGCCATAAGACATGGCACCTTGGTATGCCAGAAATGTGGATATTCAAAGAGACCTCAGGTTAGAAACAATTGACCAATTCACGAGTATACTGGTGACCAATGAGGACACAAAAATTCCAACCCATCCAAACTCCCTTATCCAAAGCCTATCCCAAATAATTCCCCCAAACACATCCACATTAGAAGCTGTTATTAAAATAGAAGACCAAACCCTTGATAAAGACTGACAAGACACGACAAAATGAGACCAAACGACCACGAAATGACATAAACGGACAAACCACATAATAATAATAATAAAAAAAAAAAAGTACAGACACTTACTTACTGACCCCACCACCACAGCAGAACAATAATTCAGCAGTAGTAGGTCCGTGACCTGGAACTGCTAATACAACGTGCACTACAGTGCGAGGAAAGAATCGTTGGTCGTTGGAAAGGTGAAGAAAACAAAAAATAAAGGTAATATATACAAAAAATATTAGATATAAAATTTCTAAAAAAATGTTAAAAAAAGGTAAGATAATATAAAATAATAATAAAAAATGAAAAAATATTAGGTTAAAAAATAAAAGAACATAAAAATAAACTAACGGTTTTAATTCAAGCCAGGTTTGGAGCGTTAAACCGTTAGTTTATATACTTCTTTTTATTATGTTAATTAATATTTTTGTCATTTATTTATTATTATTTTTTATTATCTACTTACAATTTTTTGATTTTTTTTTAAAATAATTTTTTATAATTCCCTTTATTTCTTGTTTTCATTACCTTTATTCTGATTTTATTTTTTCTTTGATCTCTGGACTCCTTTATTCTTTTTTTTATTTTTCTCCTTTGCGGAAGCACTGCTTTAGCTCTCACCCTGTGTGTTCAATAGTTGACTATCATCGTCTTCTTCTATTGAAAACGACCGCCATAACCATAGTAATATTGAAAAGTGAGTCTTTGTTATGTTTCTTTTATATATATGAAGTGCTCAGAATTATTATCCTCCCACATGAATAAATGGAGGGCTAGGGTAGGTATTGAACCCTGGATCTACCAGTTCAGAGACGAGTACTTTAACCACTGAGCTAACCTGGCCCCCAAAATTGTAAGGCTTTCACCATTTAGTGCTGTTCTAGTGGCGAAGTGTGGCTCATTTATTAGTTGATACCCATCTTAGTAATCGGTGAGCCACATTACCTGTTGATTCTACTGTGGGAGTAGAATTTATTATACTATATATAAATATAGTGTATTTATTATATAAATACACTATTTAATATAAAATATATTAAATTAAATATATTTATGAAAATTATAAAAAATATAAATATATAATAATTAAATATATAATTAAATATATTATTAACTATATAATTAATATATTAAATTAAATATAAACATTTAATATAAAATATATTAAACTCAAGGATATTTATTATATATATATATATATATATATATTCATGAGTTGTCCGGGGAAAGGAATATGATTCGAATCATATTCCTTTCCCCGGACAGCTCATAGAAAACAGTATATAAGGACCAACGTCTGGGCCATTACCTTGCCTGAATATAACCAGAGAATGGTTGAAACATGTCGCAAATACCACCACCAGGTCAACAGTGCAGAACTTTTCATCACCTACCAGCCACCCATCAATAGCAGTAACAACAACAACCGACCGAAGAGGAAACATGAAAATAACAAACCGAAGAAGAAACAAAACAAAACCTATAACTCGAAGATGTTTCTACGTGAAGAAGTTGGAAGTGTTCCTCTAACACCGTTGGCATGAAGATGAAGGCTGCTTTTCGTAGTAAACAATCGAGAGTATCAATTAAAAATACATCAATATCCGTAGCAGAAAATAATAAACAACAACACCCAACCACCACAAAAATCAAAAATAGAAAGGGAACAGGAGTTCACTGCAAAGTGAGGCTAATGTTTTCTGCCAAACATCATTTAACACAGAGGGACTGTGAAACCTCTATACCTATTGGCAGAATGACTGAGGCTTCGCTGAGCAGCGGGTAACTGGGACAGCACGCATGGACCTGTAAACTTCACTCCTATTGGTCAACATTGTAACGAATCATATATATATATATATATATTTATAAATAAACTCAAGTGTATTTAGAATAGGGATTTTTAACGAATATCTGACATCTTACAGGCTAAGGCATCGGCGGTTTAACGCCCTGTCAGAGGGATGAAGTGCTCAGATTAATTCACCTCCTAAGTGAATAAATCTCGGGCCAGAGTAGGTATCGAACCCTAGACCTTTCAGTAGAGAGGCTAGCACCTTAACCACTGAGCTAACTTGATTGCCTCCATATTATAGTAATGGAGTGATTATTCGTCTTTAATAACCTCTAGCATTCAACTCAGATTTCCAGCCTTCGCGAGGTTACTCTCTTAATAACCTGCTATATGCAGGGACTAAAGAAAGAGTAGAAGGTGACCAGAGGCTGTGACTGACCACCTTCATTTCACATCCTTCCAACTTCCCGAATCCTCTCCTCTTATCCCAGCCCTAATCCACCTGTACAAAGTTAGATGGATTAGACACTCGAGACACTCAAAAAAACCATAGAAAAACTTTTGCCGCTGGACCCAGTAAAAGTGCTAAGCTTCTTGAAGGCGTTGAAGCTAACTGCTGGGGTACTTTAGTACAGAAGGGAGGAAGTACTATAGTTTTCATGACGCACCTCTCCTCTTATCGCAGACCCAATCCAAGGTGTTATGCTATCCGTGGTGAAGGATGGATGATATAGGGGTTACTGTATTACGAACGGAGCCTCAAGGGTACCAGGCGAACCCGTTGAGTAAATAACATTACTCAGGTATGCGGTGTTCATCTGGAGCGGACAAAATACCACCGATAGAGCTTCAGGGATTTTCCCCTGTATGACACTAAGGAGAAGGAAGTCCGGAGACTATCCTCCGGAAGCGACGAGGGTCCAAAAGCGCTAACTAGTGGAAGCCAACCTCTCACAAGTGCATATGAGGACCCGAAGAAGGAGAAAGGAAGTTACTTTCTCCCGAAACATAGGGAGCCTGAATGGACATTATCAATGATGCTTTGTGGAGATTCTGCAAAGAGGAGGAAGAAACACCGTTGCACCTGCTGATAACTTGTAAGGTAACTTTGCTGCAGAGAGGCAAGTGCTTCAGGACACTCAACAAACCATAGAATAACTTTTACCTCTGAAATCAGAAAAATTACTGAGCTTCTTGGAGGCGTTGAAGCTAGCTTCTGCTACGTGTGTGTGTGTGTGTGTGTGTGTGTGGCACACGCACATACATACACACGCATAAGCACAAACACGCTCACACTTCAACACTCACACACGTGTTGTGTGTGTGTACGTATACATACGTATGGATTTTACACACACACAATCTGTTTCTGTTGCAGTATACCTTAATTTACTGTTACTTCATTTCAGGTACTTTAGTACGGAAGGGGGGGGGAAAATACTATAGTGTTATATGACGCAGTGCTATAGTCACCTTCAGTTGATAGATAATAGTATATTACCTTGGAGCACTTTTTCTTGCAGCGAGGATATACTTCTGAAGTGATCTGATGACAAGAGGCAGTCATTGATCTGTTAGAGCCACAATAGCATGGGGAAGACACTTCCACTGTACACGGAGGACAGCCGCCTTCGTGGCATTCTTCTTGGCACTGGTGACTACACAAGCCAAGGTTCTGCAAAACAACTACAGTAATAATATACCACCAACACAAGTATTACAAATGTAGCAAATCTATCAAGTTTGTGTAGACTTTATATGCGAATTCAACGAGAGATCAAACCTATATTGGGCAAACTGATTTTAATAATACATATTATATATATATATATATATATATATATATATATATATATAAAAAGATTTCACATAAACACGTGAAACAACAATCAATGATCAAACCACAATAAGAAATGGGAAAACAAGACTAAGATCTTTCAACCGTAACAAGCGGTCTTCGTCAGAGTCAAAAACCCAACTGTACACTAGATGCAGAAAACATCTGGTGAGGAGTTGAGAAGAGTGGGAGGGAACGGTGGTATTTTAAAAGGGTGAAAGCGCAGGAAAGGACTAATGTCCAGAAAGGGATGTTTGGGGAAACAAAGGAGTACAGTAAGAAAAAGTACAAAACTATCCGCTAGCTGTCAACCCTCTTTGAAGAGGCTATTGCCCTCGTGACGAAAGTATCAAGTTTGAAGAGACCGTTACTAATGTTTATAATATTAGATCTATTAAATTTAATTAGAGACGATTCAATAATATTTCTTAACAACATTGATTTTTCATAGGTAATAAATTTAGCTCCTGTCCAATCAATATGATGATTTTCATTTTTTATATGCAAGAATAAGGCACTACTTTTTTCCGTTCTACTAACGTTATATTGGTGTTGTTTTACACGTGTCTTTAATGATTTACCAGTTTGACCAATATAAATTTTATGGCAATTTTTGCACGGAATATATATATATATATATATATATATATATATATATATAATTTGATAAAAGTATCGACCGTGGAATAGAAATAAAAAATTAAAGTTAAATACTAAAGTAATTAAAGCAATGCGAGTTTAACTTGAGCCTGAAGAACTGACCGAGTCCCGATAAACTTTAGTTTTGTATATATATACATTTCACTGATAAAACGAAATACGATCCAAACTGGTCACAATACGAGTTCGAGATTAACAAAGAGCAACACACAAAGTAGGGAAACACAC
>JAPFBL010000640.1:102500-112500 GCA_026182355.1 Hermatobates lingyangjiaoensis
AACACTGTTTTTTTAGTACAATCATATATATATATATATATATATATATATATATATATATATATATACATATTATATTATATGTCTATTATAATATGTATCCACCATAATATATATCTATAATACAATTATAATACATTATTATTTTAAAAATCCATAAAAATATAAACTCGTAGATAACATTGCATCTTTAACTATTTATGATGGAACTATAAATCCTACTTAAATTGTCAGTTAAAGATGCAATGTTATCTAGTTTATATTTTTATGGATTTTTAAAATAATAATAATGTATTATAATTGTATTATAGATATATATTATGGTGGATACATATTATAATAGATATACGAGGTGTGTAAATAAAGTAGTGAGACTGATTTTTTTAAATTATCTATTCAAATATAATTACAATGTGATATTGTCACCTTCAAAATAGTTCCCTTCGGAAGCCACACAGCGCTGGAGACGGTCCTTCCAATCATTGTAGCATTGCTGGAACTCGGATTCTGGAATGGCCTTCAGCTGGTCGGTTACAGCAGTTTGTATGTTTTGTAGTGTCCCGAAATGAGTTCCCTTGAGGTGATTTTTCAATCTCGGGAAGAGGAAAAAGTCACAAGGACTCAAGTCTGGTGAATAAGGAGGCTGAGGAGCAACAGGAATGTTTTTACTGGCCAAAAACTCGTTTATTGAGATGGCAGTGTGACAGGGCGCGTTGTCGTGATGCAACACCCACTTGTCTTTGATGTTTGGCCGCACACGAAGGACTCTTTTTCGAAGTCTTTCAAGGACCTCACGGTCATTCTGACTGTCAAGCGTCGATCTGAACGCACAAGGTTCCGTACTCTGTTGACATTTTCATCGGTGTTTGCACTTGAAGGCCTTCCGCTTCGTGGTTCATCTTCAATCGACTCTCTTCCTTCTGAAAATTCCTTAAACCACCGAAAAACCTGTGCCCTTGATAAAACACGTTCTCCATAGGCCTCCTGAAGTTTTTCAAAAGTTTCGGTTGCATTATGTCCAAGTCTGAAGCAAAATTTGATTGCACACCGCTGCTCAACTTTGAGGTCACTCATTTTTAAAACGCTCAAGAAAAAACAATTTCACGAAAACCAACGCTACGGACAAACAAATGACTGTGGCGAGTTCAGATTCATACTGGAGGCGCATCACACGTGCACCTGACGCTACTCAAGGCCACGCGTCTCCAGCGTTGCCAGTCTCACTACTTTATTTACACACCTCGTATATTATAATATGTGTATATATATATATATATGATTGTACTAAAAAAACAGTGTTTCAATAATATGTCGCTTGGAACAGCACATGTAATGACAGTTAACGGTTGTTGTAATGTAACAGAACCCAGCCTTCAGTAAGTTCTTTTTTTCAATTTGTTTATGATGTTTCTAAAGTAGAAATGGCAAATGTCCATTGTTTATTGTTTTTTTGTTAGTTTATAGCCCTGAGGATGTCTTAAAATAAAGACGAAACGTTGGCAAAAAGGGTGATTCCATATATTTACCCTGACCAAACTCCGAGAAAAAGAAAAAGTGTTTGTTATATATATATATATAACTAAAGTTTATCAGGACTCGGTCATGTTGCGTCTACAACGTGCTTGGTCTCCCTTTCTCTTTTCTCTTGAAGACGGATTACCCAAAAATTTGAGTCTGTAAGTGTGTTTCCTTATTCTGTGTGTTACCCTTCTTGAATTTTGAACTAGTGTATATATATATATATATATATATATAAAAGTTAACTTGGCAGTTCAAGTAGTTCAAGTGGCTAAAACAAGGGCCCGTCTCTGTCGTCTAGCCTACTTTCCCATGGGAACCCAAGAGTCAGCAATGCTGACTCGCCTAATAAACCCCATAAATAGGCGTCTGGCCCCACCCTCTTCGAAGATCATCTTGAGAAGCCAACGGAGAAGCTGCCACTCGTCAGCCTGCCTAGGACCTTGGATCACCACGATCTACCTCTGAAGCCAGCCTGTTTTCCAGTCCACCTGTTTGACGGTCAGGCCTGATACTTCACGTAGCATCAACATAGTCTGGTTTGGCCAAAGCTCCTTTTATTATTAAAGACTGACATAATTGTAATTGTGACACTCTCCATGTAAAATTGCTCTCAGACTTCCCTGTGTTTAGAAAATAAGTTGTTCATACACAGTATCTTTAAAATATTTGTTAATCTTTTGGAACTAATAAATATTACTTTTTTAAAAAAGCCTTCCACTCGACCCAAAAGATAACTTATATATTTAAATTCACATAAGGGGTTATTGAGGATTTTGGTCATAAAACATACAACTCCTGATCATCAGCCGATGTTTCGCCAAAAGTTGTTTGGCATTTTCAAGGCTAAAAAACAATGTATTAAACGACATAAGTAAAGCAAGATAAATACATCATCGGACACCATCCAACAGAAAACAAACGACACAAACAACAATTAAAGTACCCAGAGAACCACAAAAGTATCATAAAAAAAATACCTAGTGTTATTATTATTATTATTATTTAAAAAACAGACATTTGTCTTTTAAACCTAATTGCGTATTATTAATTATTCAGAACACCAAAAAACCACATTTTCAAAACAGCAAAAACCACAACAGACAGTAATAAACACAGCAAATTACAAATCCATGAAAAAAAGAGTCAAAAATTAAAAATTCAGAGGAAAAAACAAAATTCATAATAAAACTAGGTATTTTATGATACTTTTGTGGTTCTCTGGGTACTATAATTGTTGTTTGTGTCGTTTGTTTTCGGTTGGATGGTGTCCGATGATGTATTTATCTTGCTTTACTTATGTCGTTTAATAAATTGTTTTTTAGCCTTGAAAATGCCGAACAACTTTTGGCGAAACGTCGGCTGATGATCAGGAGTTGTATGTAACTAAAATCCTCAATAACCCCTTATGTGAATTTGAAATATCAGTGGTCGAGAAACTATATCAATATATATATATAGGTGTGTTCTCTAATCGGGGTTCAGTCAATTTTCCAGGATAAAAAATCAAACTCTCGTTGCCAACGTTTCGGTTTTATTTAAAACCTTTTTCATAGGCAGAAGTAAGAATTTTTTAACTAAGAAAATGAAATTTACATTATTTAAAGGAACAACAATGTTAGCCGGACAAAACCTTCGACTAGACTAATTCATTAGTCTAGTCGAAGGTTTTGTCCGGCTAACATTGTTGTTCCTTTAAATAATGTAAATTTCATTTTCTTAGTTAAAAAATTCTTACTTCTGCCTATGAAAAAGGTTTTAAATAAAACCGAAACGTTGGCAACGAGAGTTTGATTTTTTATCCTGGAAAATTGACCGAACTCCGATTAGAGAGAGAACACACCTATTCTATCAAACGGTCGATATATTATTGAATCTGTTATATATATATATATACACGAGTTCGAGATTAACAAAGAGCAACACACAAAGTAGGGAAACACACTTACAGACTCAAATTTTCGGGTAATCCGTCTTCAGGAGAAAAGAGAATGGGAGACCAAGCACATTGTAGACGCAACGGCAAGTAACCCAGTTTGTCCAGTTTGGATCGTATTTCGTTTTATCAGTGAATATATATATATATATATATATATATATATATATATATATATCGTGGAACGGAATAAACAAAAAAATGTTTATCAGGAACTTTCCAATATACAAATCAACTTTTTATTTTAATATTTCATTTAAAAAAATTTTTTTTAAATATTTCTATTTTTAGGTTCTATTTAAAATATTTTTAATAAACCAAACAATAATATTTTGAAAATAAAAAAAAAAACAGTAAAATATTAAACTATAATGTTATACAAATATATTCATAAATATAATTTGTAAACAATTTCTGAGAAATTAGAAATGAATTAAGTTTATCAAAATGATGTAAAACTTTTTTTATGATTACCACACTCTGAAGTTATGAAAAAAAAATTATTAATATTAAACATATAATCTACCGTCTCACCTCGTACATTGCTGCCGTAGCTGTCGGACCGGTTTCGGGTGTCAGCCATCTTCAACACGAACTGATCTAATGTTCAGTTCGTATTGAAGATGGGTGACACCCGAAACCGGTCCGACAGCTACGGCAGTAATGTACGAGGTGAGACGGTAGATTATATGTTTAATATTAATAATACTAACCTCTGTGGTAATGATGAAATGCATGAAAAAATTATGTTTGAAAATGAGATTATTTTTGTACTGACTCTGGTGAGTGGTAATTTTGCATGGTTCACATTCTCCTTGGTGACAGATTTGTTCACATTGGTGCCTGCCACAAGAAAGTGGTTTACCACAAACTGCTGAACAAATTATATCAACTGTTGATTTACACTGCATTATTTTATCAGTCTTGCCACAACCACAATATCTAAAACAACAACAACAAAATAAATATAACAGATAGAAATTGTGCAATAGTTATATTTAGTAAAGTACAGTACAAAAGGTATAACATTTGATATTTAATATATTATAAATAACGATAATTATATTATTCATATTCTGATAATTACTATATAGGTCTATTAACACAATTACACTTGAGGGTGAGGGCCAGGCTAGCTCAGGGGTTACGTGCTCGCCTCTGAACTGATAGGACCGGGATTCAATCCTCACCTGGCCCTCGATTTATCCACGAGGGAGATGAATAAATATGTGCACGTCAACCCTCGGAGAAGGACGTTAAACTGTCGGTCCCGAGCCTGTACGATGTCAGGTACTCGTTAAAGATCCCTACTCTAAATAAACTTGAGTTAGGCAAAATTTAGGACTCCCACTGTAGAATCAATCTTCATTATGTGGTATCACAAAGAGCCATTGCTCGGCCTAAGTGTGTTCCCTTGTGGAACACAAGGAAAGGAAAATCCTTTCCTCTTATCCCAGCCTCAATCCCAAGGTGTTATGTGATCCATGCCGAAGGATGGATGATACTGCATTATCATGATTATGGGTTTCTGTATTATGAACAGAGCCTCAAGGATACCAGGCGACCCCCTTGAGTAAATAGCCTTATTCTTGTATGCGATGCTCTGCCGGAGCTGATAAAATACCGCAGATAGAGATACAGGGATTTTCCCCTGTATGATACATTCGAGAAAGAAGTCCCGAGACCATCCTCCGGAAGCGCTAACTAGTGGGAGCCAACATCCCACAAGTGCACCTAAGGACCCGAAAAAGGACAAAGGAAGTCACTTTCTCCCGAAACCTAGGGAGCCTGAATGGAAATTATCAACAATGGCTTGTGCAGAATCTGCAAAGAAGAAAAGGAAACACTGTTGCATCTGCTGACTGCCTATTAGGCAACATTGCTGCACAGAAGCATGTGTTTCAGGACACTCTACAAAACACAGAAAAGTTATACCGCTGGACCCAACAAAAGTGCTGAGCTTCTTAGAGGCGTTGAAGCTAACTCCTGGGGTACTTTAGTACAGAAGAGGGGAAGTACAATAGTTTTTTTAAGACTCAGTGCTCTAGTCACCCTCAAATAATAATAATAATAATATGTTACAATTTGTCTATGTCAATGAGGTTTACCTAATAGTAATTCAGATTATCTTATAATGACATATCCGAACCATAAACCTGGTAGTAGATAATTCAGATTATCTTATAATGACACATTTAAACTATATACCTAGTAGTAACTCAGATTATCTTATAATGAAATATCTGAATCATATACCTAGTAGTAATTCAGATTATCTTATAATGACATATCCGAACCACATACCTAGTAGTAGGTTAGGTTAGGTTGCAGTGGTAGTCCCACAAGGGAACACACTTAGGCCGAGCATTGGCCCTTTGTGATACCACACAATGAAGATTGATTCTACAGTGGGAGTCCTACATTTTGCCTAACTCAAATGTATTTAGAGTAGGGATCTTTAACGAGTACCTGACATAGTACAGGCTCGGGACCGACGGTTTAACGTCCTTCTCCGAGGGACGACGTACTCAGATTTATTCACCTCCCGCATGAATAAATCGAGGGCCAGGTGGGGATCGAACCCCGGTCATATCAGATCAGAGTAGATAAGGTCCTATCAGATCAGAGTAGATAAGGTCCTATCAGATAGATCGAACCCCCTTACCTAGTAGTAGATAATTCAGATTATCTTATAATATCTGAACCGTATACCTAGTAGTAACTCAGATTATCTTATTATGACATATCTGAACCATATACCTAGTAGTAACTCAGTTTATCTTATAATGATATATCTCAGCCATATACCTAGTAGTAACTCAGATTATCTTATAATGATATATCTGAGCCATATACCTAGTAGTAACTCAGATTATCTTATTAAGACATATCTGAACCATATACCTAGTAGTAACTCAGATTATCTTATAATGATATATCTGAGCCATATACCTAGTAGTAACTCAGATTATCTTATTAAGACATATCTGAACCATATACCTAGTAGTAACTCAGATTATCTTATAATGATATATCTCAGCCATATACCTAGTAGTAACTCAGATTATTTTATAATGACATATCTGAACCATATACCTAGTAGTAACTCAGATTATCTTATAATGATATATCTGAGCCATATACCTAGTAGTAACTCAGATTATCTTATTAAGACATATCTGAACCATATACCTAGTAGTAACTCAGATTATCTTATAATGATATATCTCAGCCATATACCTAGTAGTAACTCAGATTATCTTATAATGATATATCTGAGCCATATACCTAGTAGTAACTCAGATTATCTTATTAAGACATATCTGAACCATATACCTAGTAGTAACTCAGATTATCTTATAATGATATATCTGAGCCATATACCTAGTAGTAACTCAGATTATCTTATTAAGACATATCTGAACCATATACCTAGTAGTAACTCAGATTATCTTATAATTATATATCTCAGCCATATACCTAGTAGTAACTCAAATTATCTTATAATGACATATCTGAACCATATACCTAGTAGTAACTCAGATTATCTTATAATGATATATCTGAGCCATATACCTAGTAGTAACTCAGATTATCTTATAATGATATATCTGAACCATATACCTAGTAGTAACTCAGATTATCTTATAATGATATATCTGAACCATATACCTAGTAGTAACTCAGATTATCTTATAATGATATATCTGAACCATATACCTAATAGTAACTCAGATTATCTTATAATGATATATCTGAACCATATACCTAATAGTAACTCAGATTATCTTATAATGACATATCTGAACCATATACCTAGTAGTAACTCAGATTATCTTATAATGATATATCTAAACTAATGACATATCTAACTACTGGCCTAGTAGTAACTCAGATTATCTTATAATGATATATCTGAACCATATACCTAGTAGTAACTCAGATTATCTTATAATGATATATCTAAACTAATGACATATCTAACTACTGGCCTAGTAGTAACTCAGATTATCTTATAATGACATATCTGAACCATATACCTAGTAGTAACTCAGATTATCTTATAATGACATATCTAAACTAATGACATATCTAACTACTGGCCTAGTAGTAACTCAGATTATCTTATAATGATATATCTGAACCATATACCTAGTAGTAACTCAGATTATCTTATAATGATATCTGAACCATATACCTAGTAGTAAATCAGAGTATGTTATAATTTCAAATCTCAAATATATCTAGTAATAATTCATATACATACCTAGTAGTAATTCAGAGTACCTTATAGTGACATATCTGAACCATATACCTAGTAGTAACTCAGATTATCTTACTACGACATATCTGAACCATATACCTAGTAGTAACTCAGATTATCTTATAATGACATATCTAAACTAATGACATATCTAACTACTGGTCTAGTAGTAACTCAGATTATCTTATAATGATATATCTGAACCATATACCTAGTAGTAACTCAGATTATCTTATAATGATATATCTAAACTAATGACATATCTAACTACTGGCCTAGTAGTAACTCAGATTATCTTATAATGACAAATCTAAACTATATACCTAGTAGTAAATCAGAGTATGTTATAATTTCAAATCTCAAATATATCTAGTAATAATTCATATACATACCTAGTAGTAATTTAGAGTACCTTATAGTGACATATCTCAACCATATACCTAGTAGTAACTCAGATTATCTTATAATGACATATCTAAACTATATACCTAGTAGTAAATCAGAGTATGTTATAATTTCAAATCTCAAATATATCTAGTAATAATTCATATACATACCTAGTAGTAATTCAGAGTTCCTTACAATGACAAATCTAAAACATATACCTAGTAGTAATTGAGATATGTTTACCTAGTAGTAAAAGCAGTGCAGGGTGGACAGGGTCCAGGGTGACATTGCAAAGAACACAGGTGGCTACAAGAGGACCTTTTCTTACCACAGGTCTCCCCACAGCTGTGAGGCAACATCCCTCTCATCTGAAATACACACATCCTTTCACAAATACTGCTTTAATTACCATCAATATTTCTTTATAAATTCAAATACTATCAAATTATAAGATGAACTGGCTTTGTTGTTAGTACAGGCATGTTTATTTACATGCCGTTTATCTATTTCAACAGTATACATCATACAGAATATAAGATACTAATTTATAGTATAACTGTACAGTATATGGAATACTAATTTATAGTATAACTGTACAGTATATGGAATACTAATTTATAGTATAACTGAACAGTGTATGAAATACTAATTTATAGTATAACTGAACAGTATATGAAATACTCATTTACAGTGTAACTATACTGTGGTATATGAAATACTGATTTATAGTGTAACTGTACAGTATATGAAATACTAATTTATAGTATAACTGTACAGCATATGAAATACTAATTTACAGTATAACTGTACAGTATATGAAATCCTAATTTATAGTATAACTGTACAGTATATGAAATACTAATTTATAGTATAACTGTACAGCATACGAAATACTAATTTATAGTATAACTGTACAGCATATGAAATACTAATTTACAGTATAACTGTACAGTATATGAAATACTAATTTATAGTATAACTGTACAGCATATGAAATACTTACTTATAGTATAACTGTACAGTATATGAAATACTAATTCATAGTATAACTGTACAGTGTATGAAATACTAACTTATAGTATAACTGTACAGTATATGAAATACTAATTTATAGTGTAACTGTACAGTATATGAAATACAAATATATAGTATAACTGTACAGTATATGAAATACTAACTTATAGTAAGTATAACTGTACAGTATATGAAATACTAATTTATAGTATGACTGTACAGTACATGAAATACTAATTTATAGTATAACTGTACAGTATATGAATACTAATTTATAGTATACTAGCTGAGCCTACCAACTTCGTACAGCCAACACTCAGTGAATGTCTTATTACCTTTAGCTAAACATAATTTAGTATTTAATTATTAACATGAAGCTAACCCGAGAGGCACTGTACTGCCTTACCTATTAAAATTCAATTCGAAAAGGAATAAAAACAAAGATAAAAAAATCTGGAGTGGCCTAAACTTAGGTTTACTATAAGTAAATATAATATCAAACTCCTTAATATCAAACATAATATCAAACTCCTTAATATCAAACATAATATCAACTCCTTAATACCAAACAAAATATCAAACTCCTTAATATCAAACAAAATATCAAACTCCTTTATATCAAACATAATTCAAACTCATTAACAGCAAACTTATGTTTTGTTTGATTATATTACTTAGTTAGTTATTTTTCTTTGTAAAATAATTTGTAATGTAATACTTAGTTTTTCTGTTTCAAAATTTATACTTCTGCCTATCAAAAAGGTTTTTAAATAAAGACCGAAACGTTGGCAATGAGAGTTTAATTTGAACCTGAAGAACTGACCTAGTCTCGATAAACTTTAGTTTTGTTTCTATTCCACGGTCGATACTTTTATCAATAT
>JAPFBL010000640.1:117500-160000 GCA_026182355.1 Hermatobates lingyangjiaoensis
CTCACTCACCCACTCTCTCTCTCTGTCCCTTGTACTTCTCTCTCTCTCACTCACTCACCCACTCTCTCTCTGTCCCTTGTACTTCTCCCTCTCTCACTCACTCACCCACTCTCTCTCTGTCCCTTGTACTTCTCCCTCTCTCATTCACTCACCCACTCTCTCTCTGTCCCTTGTACTTCTCTCTCTCTCACTCACTCACCCACTCTCTCTCTGTCCCTTGTACTTCTCTCTCTCTCTCACTCACTCACCCACTCTCTCTCTGTCCCTTGTACTTCTATCTCTCTCACTCTCACTCACTCACTTTCTTTGTCCCTTGTACTTCCTTTTATCTCTCTACTCCTCTTTGTCTCTTGCATATCCTTCTCTCTCTGTCCCTTGTACTTCTCTCTCTCTCACCCACTCTCTCTCTGTCCCTTGTACTTCTCCCTCTCTCACTCACTCACCCACTCTCTCTCTGTCCCTTGTACTTCTCCCTCTCTCACTCACTCACCCACTCTCTCTCTGTCCCTTGTACTTCTCCCTCTCTCACTCACTCACCCACTCTCTCTCTGTCCCTTGTACTTCTCCACTCTCTCATTCGACTCACCCACTCTCTCAAGTCCCTATGTACTTCTTCTCTCATCACTCACCCACTCGCACTCTGTACCTTGGTAACTTTCTCTCACACTCACCCATCTCTCTCTGTCCCTTGTACTTCTATTCTCTCACTCACTCACTCACTTTCTTTGGTCCCTTGTACTTCCTTTTATCTCTCTACTCCTCTTTGTTTTGATATCCTTCTCTCTCGTCCCTTACTTTCTCTCGTCTCTCACCCATTCGTCTCTGTCCCTATGATACGAAATAAAATCTAATCCCTCTCTCACTACCACCCATCTCTCTCTGTCCCTTGTACTTCTCCCTCTCTCATAACATAGAAAACCATGTAGCTCTCTCTGTCCCTTGTACTTCTCCCCTCTATCACTCACCACACTCTCTCTCTGTCCCTTGTACTTCTCCCTCAATTCATGCACCCATCTCTCTCTGTCTTGTACTTCTATATATCTCACTCACTCACCAGCTATCTGTCCCTTGTACTTCCTTATCTCTCACTCACTCACCGCACTCTCTCTGTCCCTTGTACTTCTATCTCTACTAGACATCACTGACAGCACTTTCTTTGTCCCTTGTACTTCTTTATCTATCTCTTTAGCCTTGCATATCACTCTGTCCCTTGTACTTCTCTCTCTCTCACCCACTCTCTCTGTCCCTGATACTATCTCCCTGCATCACTCACTCACCCACTCTCTCTGTCCCTTGTACTTCATCCCATTCTCAACGACTCACCCACTGTAAGGTCTTATGTCCCTTGTACTTCTCTCTCTATAATTCACTAACACCCACTACTCTCTCTGTCCCTTGTACTTCTCTCGTCTCATTCACCCCGACTTAAAGTTGTATGTATGAGAGAATTTTTTAACATGGAATATTCTGTCCCTTGCTTGAATAGCAAACTCATAACTATGTCCAACTGATGTGACTTCACAACGAGTGAGAAATGTCTCTATGTCTGTACTTTCATGACTCGACAACCCAATATCCTTTCGGTATTTCTTCGTATCCAATGTTTATCTAAGAACATGAAATAAATTCATATGAATAGAGTATAATAGAAAAGGAAGAACGAGTGGAAAGAGTATTAATGTGGTATCATAGAATAGAAGAGGAAGAACGAGTGGTAAGGGTATTAATGTGGTATCATAGAATAGAAGATATAATAGAAAAGGAAGAACGAGTGGAAAGGGTATTAATGTGGTATCATAGAATAGAAGAGGAAGAACGAGTGGTAAGGGTATTAATGTGGTATCATACGAGTAGAATAGATGATATAATAGAAAAGGAAGAACGAGTGGAAAGGGGATTAATGTGGTATCATAGAATAGAAGATATAATAGAAGAGGAAAAACGAGTGGAAAGAGTATTAATGTGGTAACATAGAATAGAAGATATAATAGAAGAGGAAAAACGAGTGGAAAGAGTATTAATGTGGTATCATAGAATAGAAGAGGAAGAACGAGTGGTAAGGGTATTAATGTGGTATCATATAATAGAAGATATAATAGAAGAGGAAAAACGAGTGGGAAGAGTATTAATGTGGTATCATAGAATAGAAGATATTATAGAAGAGGAAGAACGAGTGGGAAGAGTATTAATGTGATATCATAGAATAGAAGATATAAGAGAAGAGGAAAAACGAGTGGAAAGGGTATTAATGTGGTATCATGAAATAGAAGAGGAACGCATGGGGTATTAATGTGGTAACATAGAGTAGAAGAGGAAGAACGAGTGGAAAGGGTATTAATGTGGCATCATGAAATAGAAGATATAATAGAAGAGGAAGAACAAGTGGGAAGAGTATTACTGTGGTATCATATAATAGAAGATATAATAGAAGAGGAAAAACGAGTGGAAAGAGTATTAATGTGGTATCATAGAATAGAAGATATAATAGAAGAGGAAGAACGAGTGGAAAGGGTATTAATGTGGCATCATGAAATAGAAGATATAATAGAAGAGGAAAAACGAGTGGGAAGAGTATTATGTGGTAATCATAGAATAGAAGATATAATAGAAGAGGAAAAACGAGTGGAAAGAGTATTAATGTGGTATCATATAATAGAAAGGAACGTGGGTATAATGTAAGAGTAGAAAGGAAAACGAGTGGAAAGGTATTAATGTGGTAATCATAGAATAGAAGATATAATAGAAGAGGAAAAACGAGTGGGAAAGTATTAATGTGGTATCATTAATAGAATATAAAGAAGAGAAAAACGAGTGGAAAGGTATTAATGTGGTAACATAGAATAGAAGATATAATAGAAGAGGAAAACGAGTGGAAAGGTATTAATGTGGTAACATAGAATAGAAGATATAATAGAAGAGGAAAACGAGTGGAAAGAGTATTAATGTGTATCATAAATAGAATGATATAATAGAAAGAGGAAGAACGAGTGGGAAAGAGTATTAATGTGGTATCATAAATAGAGATATAATAGAAGAGGAAAAACGAGTGGAAGAGTATTAATGTGGTATCATAGAATAGAAGATAATAGAAGAGGAAAGAACGAGTGGAAAGAGTATTAATGTGGTAATAAGAATAGAAGAGGAAGAACGAGTGGAAGGGTATTAATGTGGTATCATAATAAATAGATGATATAATAGAAGAGAAAAAACGAGTGGAAAGAGTATTAATGTGGTAACATAGAATAGAAGATATAATAGAAGAGGAAAAACGAGTGGGAAGAGTATTAATGTGGTATCATAGAATAGAAGATATTATAGAAGAGGAAGAACGAGTGGGAAGAGTATTAATGTGGTATCATAGAATAGAAGATATAAGAGAAGAGGAAAAACGAGTGGAAAGAGTATTAATGTGGTATCATAAGAATAGAACGGATATGTAACTAGAAGAGGAAAACGAGTGGAAAGGTATTAATGTGGATCATAGAATAGAAGATATAAAGAAGAGGAAGAACAAGTGGGAAGAGTATTACTGTGGTATCATATAATAGAAGATATAAGAGAAGAGGAAAAACGAGTGGAAAGAGTATTAATGTGGTAACATAGAATAGAAGAGGAAGAACGAGTGGAAAGGGTATTAATGTGGTATCATAGAATAGAAGATATAAGAGAAGAGGAAAAACGAGTGGAAAGGGTATTAATGTGGTATCATGAAATAGAAGAGGAAGACTGAGGGTATTAATGAGGTATAACATATGAATAGAAGAGGAAGAACGAGTGGAAGGTATTAATGTGGCATATAAATAGAAGATATAATAGAAGAGGAAAAACGAGTGGAAAGAGTATTAATGTGGTATCATAGAATAGAAGATATAATAGAAGAGGAAAAACGAGTGGAAAGAGTATTAATGTGGTAACATAGAATAGAAGATATAATAGAAGAGGAAAAACGAGTGGGAAGAGTATTAATGTGGTATCATATAATAGATGATATAATAGAAGAGGAAAAACGAGTGGAAAGAGTATTAATGTGGCATCATGAAATAGAAGATATAATAGAAGAGGAAGAACAAGTGGGAAGAGTATTACTGTGGTATCATATAATAGAAGAGGAAGAACGAGTGGAAAGAGTATTAATGTGGTATCATAGAATAGAAGAGGAAGAACGAGTGGGGTATTAATGTGTTATCATAGAATAGAAGAGGAAGAACGAGTGGGGTATTAATGTGGTAACATAGAATAGAAGAGGAAGAACGAGTGGAAAGGATATTAATGTGTCATCATACAATAGAAGAGGAAGAACAAGTGGGAAGAGTATTAATGTGGTATCATAGAATAGAAGATATTATAGAAGAGGAAGAACGAGTGGAAAGAGTATTAAGGCGGTATCATAGAATAGAAGAGGAAAAAGGAGTTTAAAGAGTATTAATGTGGTGTCATAGAATAGAAGAGGAAGAACGAGTGGGGTATTAATGTGTTATCATAGAATAGAAGAGGAAGAACGAGTGGGGTATTAATGTGTTATCATAGAATAGAAGAGGGAGAAAACGAGTGGAAGGTATTAATTGTTAAAGAGTATCTTTAGTTAGAATAGAAGAGGAAGAACGAGTGGAAAGGGTATTAATGTGGCATCATAGAATAGAAGATATAATAGAAGAGGAAGAACGAGTGGAAAGGGTATTACTGTGGTATCATAGAATAGATGATGAAAAACGAGTGGGAAGAGTATTAATGTGACATCATACAATAGAAGAGGAAGAACAAGTGGGAAGAGTATTAATGTGATATAATACAATATAAGAAGAAGAACGACTGAGAAGAATATTAATGTATCATACAATAGAAGTAAAATAGGAAGAAGAAGAAGACGAGACCTAAAATATAGGGAATTTAATAGAACTAACCTGAGAGGTAATAGCACTGTTAGTGGCTGCCATAACCTGCCTCTGAGCAACCTCCTCGCTAACACACCACTCTCGACTGTTTCTGTTCTTTCCCTTTCTTCCTCCAGTCTCTTTCACATCAGTCACTATTTCCTTTCGCGCTCCTTCATCTCTTCTACTCATTCTTGTATCCAACCGTTTTTTATCCATCATTCTTCTTTTTCGTTCTTCATTTGACTTAGGTTGTTCTTCATATCCTTTTCTTTCCATTTGTTTTTTATCTCCATCCACCATTTGATTCCTAAAAGGTAAAAATAAAAGATATACATTAATAAAAGAAGAAGAATTTCTATAGCTTTAAAACAGGATATTTCAATTTTTTAACAGAGTTCATCTTTCGTTTAGCATCATCTAAAATGAACACATTTATGAATGGTTTTCAGAAGAGATTGGAACAAAGGGTGTTTAGGAGTACCAGAGTTGACAAATCAACAATGGGCAAAATGTTTATAAAACTAATTTGTTTTAATAATTTCAAAATAGAAACATGGATTTTGTTGTAATTGATAATTTCAGGTAAATAATGTCTTATTTATTAGACTCAAAAGAAGTGTTTCGTCTTGTCCCCAAATCAGTAAGAACTAATTAAACTTATATTGAAATGAACATTACTGCAATATAAGTATGAGTTGCCATTTAAGAAAAAAAAAAAATTAAATGATTCCAAAATCCCTACTGGAGAGTAGGGAATTCCTTATAACCTCTGTGTAAAAGGTCCGTCTCAGTGAACGCTGGGGCTCCTAAAGTACAATCTAGCCAAGAGATTAAACACAGAAGAGCAGGATAATGAATGGCTCAGAGAAGAGATGACAATTTAAAATGACAGAAGCACAGAAAATTGATAAGATTTCGTACAACTGATAAGAAACTGACACTAATTTCGTATTCTTAAGGGGGTATTTTAATTCATATATTATATTTTAAAAACATATAATTTTCTTGCAATCTGTTAGATAAATCCTTATACTTTCTTTAATACAGGGCAGACATAATATCCGCTGCAGTCAACAAATTCATTGCTCAATCACTTTTTTAAATAAGAAGGATCTATACCCACACTGATTAAAATTGATGAATGATTCTTCAGGTTAACACTTTAAGTAAATAATTTATTTAATTTAACTAAAATTGAGTAATAATTATTCATGTTAATACTTTAACTAAATTTGATAGTTAATAATTTTTTTACAAGTTAACATTTCAGTTGATGCCATTAAAACCAAGTAAGAAAACATTTTTTTAACTATTTTTGTCATGTAACCAGAGAATATTTTTACAATAAGAATATAAAGTTTTCTCCATTTTAAAACAAAACTATTAAATCTACACAGTGGAACCTCTACATACGAGCTACTCTACTTACGAGAAACTCGAGATACGAGAGGTCTTTCGAGCAAAAATCTTGCTCTACATACGAGAGAAAATCCAAGTTACGAGAATTTCCAGATGGTTCCGCTAGGAACCTACTAGTCGTACTAGGAACCTATGTAGCTACTAGTCGTGCTACAGCTCTTTTTAATGACACTTGCCTTACACATTTCCGTAACATTTTGAAAGGGAGGCAGAGACAAACCTCCTTGGATAAGTTTTTCTTCAAAAGACCTATAGAAAGTGAAAGTGTTGCAATTTCAGCTAAAAGGGCAAATGAAAGCGAAGAAAAGTAAAAACTGATACAGTAATGTTAAAAATAAAAAAAAAGCGCATAAATAAATTAGTGCCGTAAAAAAATTTAGTTTTTCATAAAGTTAACTTTAATTTTAAGTGGAAGTGCTCATAATAAACTCGCATTTTATTTCGTTAATATCATCTTATTTATCTTATTACTGTATTTTTATGTTCAGTCACTATTTGAATGTGTTTTTAGTAATCAGGAAGATGTGTTCATAGTTATTTAGGGTTAACTTGAATGATTTTGGGAGGCCGGGAACAAATTAATTGGTTTTCAGTTATTTCTTATGGGAAAAATTCGCTCTAGATACGAGCACGATCCGGGAACGAATTAATCTCGTATGTAGAGGTTCCACTGTATTAGTAGAAAAGATGTACATGTGTATGAATAACAAGTTTCTATCATGCTAAAAAAAAAACTGTTAATGTATTTTTTAATCAAATTAAGATGTTATACATATGAAAACAATTCTGGGTTCATTTCTTTTATTTACAACCCAGGTCGAGAAGATTCTACATAGATACTTGTAAAGTATTGTTTTAGAAACTCCTTGAGTTCTTATAAGTTCATATCAACCTTAAAACTTCGTTTTATTTCCTTTTTTTTTCCCTAGAATAATAAACTTTTAATCTTTTCGAAATGATAATTTCTTTGCAAATTCAGCTCTATAGATGTTAAATGTTCAATAAAAAGTCATAACCATCAGAGATTTTAATTACAATCAATAAAATACTTACATGTTATGAACTAACCTTGAGTTTGTTCTTTTGTTCTTGTAAATTCATATCCACTTAAGAATAATGAATTTCAAGTTTGTTTATATATCTTTTTTTTTTTATAGAATAGTTTTACAAACCTTTAATCTTTTTAAATCATTTATACTCGAATTGCAACTAATTTATATTAAGCACCAACAAAAAAAAGGCACAACTATTAAGGCATTTTATTTATAATCATAACAATTGTTATGAATTCTACCTAACACAAATCAAATACTAACAAAAACTCATTAATAACGATTTAAATTAAAATTATAACAATTGTTATCATGAAATGACAATTTCTATTCGAATTGCACCTAACTAATATTAAACACTAACAAAAAAAAAAAAGGCACAACTATTAAAGATTTTAATTGAAAACATAACAATTGTTATAGAAACCATAATAAGCTGCACTCTGCAAGTATTATTTTTACTTATATCCAACGCCGTTATGGCTTTAATGGATTATCACAATAATTTGCAATTACCTAAATGATTTGAACGCAACGTTAAGTCATTCATTATGTTATGTTTTCATTGTTTATAAAAAAAATTCTTATTACGAAAAACTCATGTTACTTAAAAAAAAAAAAAAACGAATAGCTAATACATGAGAGACCATCTTGATTTCTTGAGGTAACAACTGGAAAGAATCCCAGAATTGTTTTCACAGGCTTCATAAAAAACAATGTTTCGGTAAAGGCTCATTCTATTAACACACAAACTAATATAAGACCGGCTCTTGATTCTTTTTTTTTGATATTTTTGTTTAAAATGGAGATAGTTTTTTTTTCTGCAGTTAACTTGTTATTCATTCTTAAATGTATTTTCTCTGGTAACACGAAAATTATATAATTAAAAAAAACCTGGTGGAAATGGTTTCTGATTTGGTTTTATAATAAAAAAAAATTACAAATTAAACTGAAAAATTACTAATCAATTTCAATTATTCCTGCTACTTCAAATATTAGAAATTTAAGTTGGCTTATTGGTAAATTTTTAAAGTGCTAAGAAATCCCAACATTAACTTCAAAATCATGAATTATTTCCGTTACTGTTGTTGATGAAATACAAGATAAAACCAAATTCTTTCTCACCTTTGAACTGGTTGTTGCTTTTGTACATTGGAATTATGATATTCATTTGAATTTCTATGCGAAATGTTTCTTCTATAAAAATTATTTCTACCAGTCTGCTTACGGGAAACTCCTGAAGAAGTAGATGGAATGTTATCAGTATTTATTTGATTTGCAGCCATATTATCTTGATAAACTGTAAACATAACAAAAAAGTTAAAGGGTTTTGTAAAAATAGTTTAATATAGAAAAAATCCAATTTGCTTACCTCTATTTGGACGAATATTTGAATAATAGTTGCATGGCATATAATATGGTACAAAGTTTTGATTTCTCGCATAAGGGTACATTGGAGAACTATATTCTTGTTGATATGATGAACCGTAAAATTCCTGGCTACCTACTAAAAAATCTGGATTGTAATAAGTTTGGTTATAACTTGATTGTGGGTGTCCAGAGGAATTATAAGTACTATTAAATTGCTCATTAGTTTGATTCTGATTCCAACCAGCCATTGCACAACAAATAATAAAACTGTTCCTGTAAACAGTTAATCCCTGTTTTAGAAAAAAATTAATTTAAAAAAAAACTTAAAATCGTAACTTTTAAGTTATTTAAAAGAAACTAAAAGATTATATAAAATATTTAAAATTTCAAACACGAGTGAAAGAATAGTAGAAGAAAGCTTCTATGAAACCCAGATGGAGGAATGATTAGAGAGGTGAACACACGTCAGGTTATACGTACTAGAAACAATAAATAAATACCCTAAAAAGGATTATTCTGTCAAATATTACCTTGTAATTTGAAAATGTATTCTTTTGAATTACTTCATTTGTTATAAAATATATATTACTGCTTTCCTTTTTAATTTTGCCATCTCTACCTTTTTGTCTGAAATCAAATTACCAACTTTAAACATTAAAACAAGCAACAACAAAAAAAATGCTACTTTGGTATCTTCTGTACGTAATACATGTGATATGCAATGAATAATGTTAATTTGATGTGTGAACTAATATCTTATCAACAGATAATACAATATCATATTATTTTGTCTCATTAAGATTATTCACTTATGATAATAATGAACAAACTGTCATTGAATAATGTATTTGAAAAATAGGAAAAAGAACTGAAGCAATGTTTCTCTGAAGCTAATAATAATAATAATAATAATAACTTATTTATTTTCTTATAAAGTTATAAAGAAGTTAACAAACAATTGAAAAATCTGGAGTGGCCTACACTCTACTTTACTATAAGTAACTTAATGTCAAATTTCTTGAGTATATAAAACATAACGTCTCATTTAAGCATAACATAAATATCTAAATGGGATATAATTATTAGCATTGCATTCGTGATTGAAGGACACATCAATTTATAAGCTTATTTTTGTACATCACAAATAATTTATTATTTGCAAATAATTTCATTAGTATAACTACAGCAGTAATAACATTTTTGAAAAACCAATGTGAACATTTCTTGAAACGAAATATTATCCTACAAGAGAACATGGCTATTGTTCAAATAGCCAGTAGATTTCTTACATCGTTTACTTGACATCCTTCTACATTGAATATTAAAGTAAAATTTTCAAATTTAAACCAGTAAAATACCCTTTTTTTCTCTAAAAACATCTTAAACAGCGAAGAAAATGTTGTTTTAAGGTTTGTTAATTAAAGATGTAGGATAATTACATTTATTAATCTCTAAACGAAAGATTTCAATTTTGAATTATCTTTTACATTTTTGGTTTTTAACAGAATTATTATACTGGGAATTTTATGGCTTCTTAGTATTTAATAAGATCATTTTCCTTCCCCTTTGTCAAATAACATATATACGAATTTATCTGATAAAAAGATTTCACATAAACACGTGAAACAACAATCAATGATCAAACCACAATAAGAAATGGGAAAACAAGACTAAGATCTTTCAACCGTAACAAGCGGTCTTCGTCAGAGTCAAAAACCCAACTGAGTGTGTGTTATCATTTTCCTGCACAATATTATTCCTCTTACATCTCATATACGTCAAGAAACAATTTAAACTGTTCCTTTATAAAATCAATTTTATCTCAGCGGATTCGCTCAAAAAATTTCTAAGTCAATGTAAACAATGAAAAAAAATAGAAAAAAATCGACAAGTATAGCAGGTGATCTCTTACTCTAGGATAAACAAACAGTTTTTATAGCGTTATTGCTCTTTCCCGTAATTGAAACTTCATGATTTTTTTTTCATGAATTGCTAATTTTTTGTTCAATTTTTGGTCAAATTTTCATTATTTTTTAATGAGCCGTTTAGCGTCAAAAAAACATTTTCTGAAAACACAAATCGTACTGTAACGCCCCATTAGCGAATGTAATTTTAGAAAAAAATATCTCAACTCATTCTCCACATAATGTTCTATTTATAGGCATAGTTTCATTCTAGTCCGTCAAACAGTATGGCTTGTATCACTCTCACAAGGTTTGAGATTGAATTATAAGTCAAAATTTGTACATTTTATTGAAAAAAAAATATTTCCCGTCGTTTTAAAATTCTGAATATATTTTTCGTTTGTTCCGTTTGTAACCTCAAAGATAATTTCAAAATTTCAAAACTCTAGGGTTATCAGTTTAGGAGAAATAAATGTTTAAAAAAAAACGGTTTTTGGCAAAAAAAGTGACTTTCCCATCATGCATAATTCTTCCCAAACAATAGGGATCTTCGTCTTTATGAGGCCCATTTTTGTGTAAAATATCAACTTGATCCATCAAAGATTCTGGACCGTAGCGTGGTAACAAGCAATGCTAACACACGCACCCACCCACGCACCCACCCACCCACCCACGCACCCACCCACCCACCCACACACACACAGACATCATCGTAAAAACGTCATAAAACGACTTCTGGTACCTCAAAACATGTAATTCCGTCAAAATCTCGAGATCGAATTTTTTCACGATCACTATACTTTACTTATAGTAAAGTAATAAAGAACAAAATAAACTGATTGGATAAATAAAAGAAGTTATAATACAGTAAATAGAAATCGTTTCATTAATATAAAATATTTTACTTTTTAGATATTACGTAATAAAGTTTGTTTGTGAGTATGCACGCGTGTATGTAACTGTTTATGCATAATCGTAAATGTATGTTTATCAACAGGATGTCAAAAAAATGATAACAATTTATAATAATCAAATTTCATGTTTGTAGTTGCTTGTTTTTTTTTATTACAACTACCGAACAGGTAAGAAATAATCTATATATAAATTCTCTTCGTGGCTCTGTATGTATGTATGTTTGTACCTTATGCATTCGGCCTACAATGGACCTTTTTCAAAAATTCTTTTGCAAGGCACTTTCTATAGGTCTTGGGGTGGTTTTAGGCTATTAAACTCTGGGGGGGCAGCCAAACCCAGAACCCCTAGGGCCCAAAAACCTCAAAATTTGCCGATTTTGAGTTTTTGCATTTTTTCTCAAAAATTCATACCTCCAATCGCCGTGAAAATTTAGGAAATTATTAGGTATATCCCCGGGAAGGTTTATGTAAAGTTTTTTAAAATTCAGAGTTGTGGTTCAGGTAATATCCCAAAAATATTATAATAGATAAGGTTTGCTGTATAACCTGTTTGTTTACATTTTGACTTTAATTGCTAATGGCAGCCACAGGTAATTGATACGATTTGTGGGTTTAAAATTCGTGTTATTATATTTAACAGATACGACATATCACATTTAATGAGCTAAGACTGCTTTCAAAATTTCTTGATATATTGTTCGGCAAAAAATATTCCTTTTATTATTTGTTTAATCTAATCTATGAACTACCAATTGTATTAGACAATATTTATAATCAGTGTTAGATTATATCTTTTTTGTTTAATCTATAATTTTAATTCTGTAATAATTTCGTTTATCTCAAAAAAAGTTAAGTGTAACGTAACTATAGAAAATTTAAATTGTTTTCGTTTCATGTAATTTATTATTAGAGTTGGAATTAAATTGTTTCCCGGGTAAAGCCGGGTAGATCAGCTAGTATTGATAAGTGATACATAACAAAATGAAATAAAAGAGTGGAGAAACCACCCATTAGTGGTACTCCATATAAATTATTCTGATCACTGGAAATCAGTTAGTATTGCTCGGTAAATCTCGGGGTTAACCTCTTTTTAGCCTTCTGGTAGGGATGGTAGTAATTTGGCGAGATGATAATTGCTGAATTAAAGGGTTCAGGTTGGAGGGTAAAGATTTATGACATTTGCGGTACTGTGATCGGATTTCCTGATAAATAAAAGGAATTTTTAAATCGTTATGAATTGTATCATTAGAAACATAAAAGGGAGCTTTTACAATTTTTCGAAGGATTATAGATTGGGCTGTGTTTGTATTCTTTGAATGTTTGTAGGCTTGGCTGATCTCCAGATTTCTAGTCTGTAAGTCCAGATCGGTTTAAGTATTGTTGTATATATGAGGCGTCCAGTGTCAGAGGGACGAACCGTCACATTTTGACGGTTTTTGAGTTAGGCATGGAATATGAAAGACGCAACCCTCCTCTCTCTCTCTCTCTCTCTCTCTCTCTATATATATATATATATATATATATATATATATATATACAAAGATTGGAAGCGATATTGTCACTTATGACAAGTTTGTAGAAGCTCTAGCATAGCTTTCTGAGGTAAAATGGATAAACCAACAAAAGTCTCCACACAAATGAAGTTTTATTCAACGCGTTTCGAACACTTTGTGTTCATCATCAGGAAAACACTATAATACAAATTAAATCTAATTAGTTACAAAAAATTAGAGTGAAATAACAAAAAATAAAAGTTCAATTAAGAGAATTCAAGACATACCCAAGGAAGTGGTACTGACGGGTTGGTCAAGTGAAAACAACTAGTAGGAAACTGATCCTTTACGAAAGAGGATAGGCATATAGGAGATAAGGTGACAAAGGCTTCGGGTATCCTTGAAAGCCGTTAACTGAAATAGAGAAGGCCAGAACCAATAATTTAGAGGAAAGAAACTTTTTTTTTTATAAATTTATTTTTTAATTTATTCTTTGTGATTCTAGGAACAGGTTAAGAAATTTTGGACACCCTGGAATTTGATCATTAAGGCATAGAGAGGCAGAAGGATTATTAATGACGGCCTTGTTTATTTAGGCCTAGCATAGCTTGTTTTTTCACGTGTTGGGAGCCGATCAACTCTGGAGAATGAATGACAGATGGGCGACAAAATAATGATCTTGATTGTGATACACTTCAGTGACAAAATCATGAAAATTCGAATGGTATAATTAATGAACTAATGAATAATGCAATTAAGTATAATTAATTACAACACTAATGTCGTGGTCTAAATGCTTAATTCACATTATAAAGCAAACATTAGCAACATAAAAACATTCCTTGCTCCAGTAATGCATCATGTCAAGATTTTCCAAAATTAATTATTAAAAATCAGTTACTAATATCAGCAAATGGGTATTCAATGATCTTATTTTGTTCTTAATGCAATCATTTTATTATGTTTTTGTATGTTTATTACTATAAATGTCATAATTTTCATTATGTGGCTATTTTTCTAATTTTTTTTTGACATTTGAAAATTTTTTAATATGTTTTTTTTTTCAGTTCTCATAACAATGTAGGGGGTAATGAAATATTATAATTATGTGTTATAATAATGTTGTGTTACTTCTTGAGAGTTGGGAAACTTCCAAATTTTTAAATCTAATTATCTCAAAACTATAATTTGGCTAGCTCGCCCCTCTGACACTGGACGCCTCAATATTAGTCTTTAGTTGTGTAGAGTCAAATTTGATCTTTTGTCGAGAAGTCTGGATAGCATCTTATATCTTATTATATAAGTCTTGTCTGTGGATTCCACATCAGTCGTTTGTCAATGTATCATCCCTCAAGATAGCACTACAATAGTTATTTGTAGGGGTTTGGGTCATAATCCCGAAATTTAAAATCTCGAATATATTAAAATCCCGAAAGGTCAAAATCCCGAAAAGTCAGAATCCCGAAAAATATTACAGCGTTATTTTCATAAAGTATAAAAATTCTATAGATATTTCAATTTGATGGAAATCCGTCCATAAAATTTGTTTAAAAAAGTTTTTCAAACTTTTTATTTGAAATTTAATTTATTAGGGTGCCTCACTGGCTTAAAAACTATTTTTGCCACACGGGCAAAAGTCCTAAGATTTGCCCCCTCACAGGTGGTTGATAAATGTTAATCTATAAAATTCCAGAAAGTCCTCAAAAAATATTATTTTCATGTAATTACAATCAAGGATCTAATTTTAAACTTTATTATTTAGTCCCAGACATTCATCTTATTACAGTACTCATTGATACATATATTATATATATACATTATATACATATATAATGTATATATAATACATATATATATATATATATATATATATATATGAGTCTTATCAGCCTTTGGAGCGATTCACATCTTTTCCTGAAGACGAGGACATCGAAATATAGTAGTGAGTTCAGTGATTTCTTTTCTATGTGTTCTTTTAAAAATTCTAGTTTATATATATATAACAGATTCAATAATATATGGACCGTTCGATAGAATAGGTGTGTTCTCTATTCGGGGTTCGGTCAATTTTCCAGGATAAAAAATCAAACTCTCGTTGCCAACGTTTCGGTTTTATTTAAAACCTTTTTTATAGGCCTACAAACAAAGGATAATATGAAATCACATATCAACATCAAACATATACACAATTATTTAATCGGTTTCCGTGGTTTGTAATTATATTTACACATTGGCTTCTAATTGTATCACTGTTTTCCATATTTAGGGATGAAAAAATCTTTTCTAAATCTCCTATAATATCAAATGTAGGAATATCTTCTTTTTTGCCAACTTCAACTGCAAATTCTTCTCCTATTGTTTTATGTTTAAAAGTAATATTGTTTTATGTATCTGTGAAATATTTCTGCTTGTAAACTTATGAATATTACTTCTGTAAGTAATATTGTTTTATGTATCTCTGAAATATTTCTGCTTGTAATATTCATAAGTTGTAACAATCCATTTTCATATTGTGTATATATTTGATGTTGATATGTGATTTCTTATTATCCTTTGTTTGTAGGCCTATGAAAATGGTTTTAAATAAAACCTTTTCCATAGGCAGAAGTAAGAATTTTTTAACTAAGAAAATGAAATTTACATTATTTAAAGGAACAACAATGTTAACCGGACAAAACCTTTGACTAGACTTAGAAATTCTTACTTTTGCCTATGAAAAAGGTTTTAAATAAAACCGAAACATTGGCAACGAGAGCTTGATTTTTTATCATGGAAAATTGATCGAACACCGATTAGAGAACACGCCTATTCTATCAAACGGTCGATATATTATTGAATCTGCTATATATATATATATATATATATATATATATATATGCAGTTATCATCAAAGAAAATCAAAGATTTTACAAAACAAAAACATATAAATCAAATCATAAAAAAAATTTTAATTAAATAAACTGACTATGTAATACTTCGAAATAACCATGAATAATTAGTAATCATGGTAATACACAGATAATTATAATAATTAGTTAAAATGATCATTAACTTTATGAATATTGTTTTGAGCAAATAACTTTGACTAATTGGTAATTAAGAATTAGTCATAAAAATTCATTCTAACAAATTAGAATGTAATATGTTAATTAACTGTTAATTATTATTCAATATGAAATATCATACACAAATCACTTGAGTAAATTAGTAGAAATTATCAAAACTCTATTTAATTGACAAATATCATTGAAGAATTTCTAATTATGAATTAGAGTTGTTCGTTTAATTGAATAAATTATTTAAAATTATCAACACTTTAAATACATTATTCAATTGAGCAATAACCATAAATAAATTATAGTTATACTGATAGAAATTACGTATAAAAGAATTATGTTTATCAGGATCTTTAAAACATATTTCGATTGTAGAAAGAACTGTGCTTACCTAGTAATTATGAACTGACCATGTACATTTAAATTCTATAAATATCACCAAAACGATCAACTTGTGGTATTTGATATATTGATAATGGAAGTGAATTATTAGTACACATTTATTTGAATAAATTACTAAAAAAGATTTCATGAGTCAAACGTTATTTCATTGTATTATAGCTATGAATAATCAGAAATGATTAACTAACTCAAACACAATTAATTTGAAATGAACAACTATTAATACTTGGGAATTAGTAATATGTGTTTAAATTGAATATATTAGTTAAAATGATAAGAATATATCACTGGTGTTTCCCATTATACAAATAAGTATAAATATTCAGTAATTATGTATTAATAACACACATTCTATCTTAATAAATATTAGAAATGTATTCTTGAAACCCATTTTATCTTTAAAAGTCGGTTTTATTGATCACTAAACTATGAATAATTAGTTGACTTGACAACTTACTTCAAATGGTCGCCATGTTTAAAACACCATCTTACTGAAAACATAATCATCGATTATGTTGGTTTAATTTGAAGAAATTAGTTCACATGATCATAATATTTAAAACACAATTCGATTGTTCAAATAGATATGAATGATAAGTTCATATAACTTAGTCTCACACATTCCATCTAAATATAATATTAATGTAACCTGCATCTCTAAACCTCAACGTCATTGAATACATAATTTTGATTAATTAATAAACATTAATTAGCATGTACCTTTAATCTGAGTAAATAAGATAAAATGCTAAGCATATATAACTTGTGTTTCCCATTATACAAATAATTAGTTGATTTTATAACTTATTTCAAATGGCCGCCATGTTTAAAACACCATCTCACTGAAAAGTATATGACAATTCCTAATCCAGAATCATCAGTCATGTTGGTTTAATTTCAATAAATTAGGTCAGATGATCATCATATTTAAAACATAATTCGATTGTTCAAATAGATATAAATATTATTTCATGTAATTTAGTCATACACATAGCATCTTAAAACCTCAACTTCATTGAATACATAATTTTGAATAATTAATAAACATTAATTAGCATGTACGTTTAATTGAATAAATAAGTTAAAATAATAAGCATTTCATCAATAATATAACATTGAATAATAATTTATTAGATGTACGTTTAATCTCAATAAGTTAATATGGCCGACATATCTCAAACTTCACAAGCTGTGAATAATAAATTTGTGTAATTTAGTCATACACATTCTATTTGAATAAATTCTTTCAAATTATTAGTATTTTTAAGACACTAGGTGACAATGACTATGAATAATAAGTGGTTATAACTATCATAGTATGAAAACTTCACATACCTGCAGAACGTAGCTGTAGGCGACGCACGATCGTGATCACACCTAGCGAACTCCAACTGGGAAGACCATGGTCTAAGGGCCATGGGGTTTATATAACCTTCGACAATCATGCCAACTAATGGTTTAATTTTTTATCATTAATGTTACTTATTATCTCTAATTATGCTTTTATAATTTAATACAACATTAATTTATAATATTTGATTAGTTATGAATATTATTTATTACCTGATTTACTTTTTATAATTTAAATCGTCAGTGTCATCTTTTCAATTGGTTAAAAAGTATATCTGTTTGGAGATTAATCCGTTCATTTAGAAATATATCTGAAATAATTCAAACAAGTCTACACTAATCAATTATTATTTGAAATTATTGAAGAAATAAACTTAAGTATTTTAAAAATCCGAATAAATGTTCGCTTTATTCTAATAAATTAGTTAAAGTGATGACCCTGTTTAAATATCTATCTATTCAAGAAGTAATTTCAAATAATTTGTAAATCTGAGGAGGTTATGTTAGTTCCATTTCAATAAATCAGTTAAAATAATGACAACGCTTAGAAACTAATTATTTGAATAAGAACTTTAAATAAATTTCAATTGTAGATAAGTAATGCTCGTATAAATGATGACAATGTTCAGAATTCTTTCTTTTGATGAAATTACATATAATAAGTTGTAAATGTGAATACGTAATATTCGTTTGATTTGAATAAATGAGTTAAAGTGATGACAACGTTTAGAAGTCATAGCTTATCTGTTTCTGATTGAATAACTTCACATTTTTTCTTAATCTGAATAGGGAATGTTCAATTGATATCAATAAATTAGTTAAAATAATGACGGTTCATTGTCATCAATACAAAAGAATTTATGTTTAGCTTGGCTAGCTGTGAAACTAATGTTAAAAAATAATATCAACAGTTAATAAAATAAATTCACGGATAATGACTGACAGGAATAATTGTTATTGTGTTTTTTGTTCTTAAGTGATGAAAAGTGAAGTCTTATATGGCCCATGCTAGTGATATAGTATTCTTAAGATGAATCAAGATATAGACACAGTAAGTACATTTAATAAAACAGAAAATATTTAAACATGAAATATTCCAGTCATTTTATGTCATCATTTTTCTTTGTAACATTACCTTGCAACATTTATATTGACAATAATTTTTACAAAAGGTTAATTTTAAAGGACACTTTGACATTTTAATTTCTTCAGAAGTTTCTGTTTTATTTGAAATACTGTTTTATAAGCAGAAGTATTCAATGTTCGGAATTTTAAAGAAACAATAAGTGGTACTTATCTGTTATATGGAGGCCTCGTATTTAACAAATGTACTTATCGGTTAACAGGAGGATTTAACAAACAAATAGCAAAAAATAAAAAGTAATATTTCGTTATTTATAGATTCTAGGAGTGTTATTTTGTAATAAAGTGCTTTTCTTTGTCGACATAATAATAGTCTCCCGTCAACCTATAAGTACCTAATAAACTAAATAATTTATAACTTCAGGAATAGACACTTCACACAACTGTCAAGTTTAATCAAAATACTACAGTGTATAACTACAATGTAGTGTCGTTTATATTACACAATAACACATATAACACTAAATACAGTTTTCAAATGCAACGCTTTGTTTAAGCTGACAGTTGTGTTAACATTTATATTCCTAAGGTTATTCATTTTTAACCTCTAGGGTAATAAATAGCTTAATGCAATGTACATACTTCCAACATTTCATACTTCTGCATACCACCAAGATTTTAAATCAAAACATTGATTTCAGTTTGATTTGAAGCTTGAAAACTTACCAGTTCCTGGTAAATATAATTTCTTGTGTTATGTAACACTTTACTGTGAAAAGAAATCGTCTAAACCACAATATAGAATTAAAAAATTGAGACAAAGATCTTTCATAGAAAATAACAGGTCAGGTTTATTTTATATCAGGAATAAATATAAAAGATATTATTTATATAAATTCATTAATTTTCCTTACTTAAGTTGAATTATTTTTGCATTCTTCTTTGTTTTTAATGTGATTTTATTTGTAAAGTACAACAAAACTCACTGCCTTCTTTAATATTTATCTGAATAATTTGGCAAAAATTGTAATTAACACGTAAACATAAACAAAAACCTCTTTATCATGGTGATACCTTCAGTGCAAATATAACAAACTCAACAACATCCAAGCAGTTCTTTAATATAAGTAATGTACTTTTACATATAACCTATATAAACGAACATTTTGTAGAAATAATTTTCCAATTAAGTTCTTTTATATGTTTTTAACTTTCAATAAAAGGCTTTCTTCTCCAACATAAACTCCAAATAACATCTTGCTAATCAAAATATTAAAGAATGACTGGATGTCCTTCTTTATCATCAGTTTTATATTCACTAAAATTATTATCCTTTTCTCAATGAAACATCTCTAGCTATCAGTAAATCACTGGATTATTGGGATGGATTAAACGGTAACCTTTAATATTTCATAATAACCGACAAAAATATGTTCTTTACTTTTAGCATCCCATTTCGTTCTCTTTTGATCTGATAATTTTGCAAATGCTCGGCAACCAAATATTCTTAAATGATATAAATTTACCTTTTGTCTGATCAAGTTTTCTCTGGGGGTCAGCTTTCATGTCAGGAACAGCTTTTGTAGGTGTTTTGTTTTTAATATAATTTGCTGTATTGTGTGTTCAATATTTCCTTGATAAACTAGCTTGCTGTAACATATTTCGAGCCTTTTCAACTAAAGTTCTTTTGAGGTTCTCAGCTAATCCATTCTGTTGAAGACTATACGGTATTGATGTTTGATGTAAAATACCATTACTGGATTAACATTTTTTAGTCATTATTAACATATTCTTTCCTGTTATCACTGAAGAGTATTTTTATTTTACATCCTGACTGATTCTCAACTAAATTTTTCTTTAACTTCCTACTTACTATACATTATATACAAGAAACTTTTTCGACTGTAATCGTTAGTAAGTTTAAGACATAAAGTACTGTACCCCAGCTTCTTTGTGCTGTGAGTCCCCACAAATGAGAATGAACTATTTCCAATTTATTGTTATCTCTAGAACTAATTCCTTTAAATACTGCTCTTGCTTGCTTACCTTTGACACATGACTCACATTGTTCTTTACCAGATGGTTAAATGAAGTTGATTCCTTAAGTCATGCCTTGTTCTTTAAGTTTCATTGCTTTCTGACAAACATGGACAAGTCTAAAATGCCAAGTCCGTTCAATAGCTGACAAACTTGTGTTATAATTTATTTGTTTATTTTTATCAAGATATGACAGCTTGAATATTTCATTTTCTTTGTATTAATGCTCTACTTTAAACTCTACAACTGTACATCCTTCCTTATAAACTTGTTTTCAATGAAAAGCACAGCTAGAACTGTTATCTGTGATTGTACTCACTGATAATAAATTATTTGACAACTGAGGAACGTACGAGTATCTGTTATTCCAAATATCATAATAAATGTTTACATCTTGAAGTTTATCTTGTTGTTATCAGTTACAGTGACTTCATGAATTTCAAGATTATGTAATTTATCTTCCTTTCTGGTCATATGACACAAGCACTACTGTCAATGATCCATTCTGAATTATTTGTAGAGACATATGAAAGAGCTGATAACAATACTTCATCCTTTTCAAGTCCTTTATCACTAAATTTGTTCTTTTCTTTATTATCAGGATATTGACAGCATTTATAACCTCTATTTCGGGATCTTCAACATTGGACTGATAGGTCTCAATGATTGGCATGTAAAGGTTTTATAACCTTTTTTTAATAGAGCAGCTTATACGTAAAATACTAGTAACGATTTCTCCATGAGTTCAATATGCTCTGTTAGCCTATTGTGTAATATTACACCAATGAACTCGTTTCCAAACCCATCACTGAAGGCATCCAATTCCCTATTAAACTAATTTTAAATAGTTTTCTTAACAAACATAACCTGCGAGTTAACCCTTAATCTTCAAACGTCTCTTAAAGCTTTTTCTACATTTCCACCAACGTCTTTAAACCTCTTAGACACTCTTCTACCATCAGACAAATTTTTTCTCTCGTTTTTATCATCCTTTTTAGAGCTATTATAGTATGCTACCTACATTCAATGTTGTTAACTACCACTCACTATGTTAGCTTAATAAGCAATTGTTTTAATATTTTAGATTAATACGACTTTTCCAACTACTTTATTTCTTATAATGAATATGATCATACAAGCTACTTTATTGCTGTTGATCAATTTGATCATACTGTATACTTTTTTTTCTTCTGATCGATATGATCGTACTTATTATTTTATTGCTCTTGATCAATATGTTCGTACTTATAATTTTATTTCTTTTATCATATGATCGTACTAATTATTTTATTGCTTTTGATCTCTATGATCGTGCTAATTACTTTATTGCTTATAATGAATATGATCAATAAAGATATATATAATGTATATATAATGGTTTATAAAGAAACGTAGAGAAATTAAAAACACACACTTACAGTCTCTAATTTTCGGTTGAACCTTCTTCAGGAGAGATAAGAAAGGGAAACCAAGCGCACTGGTACAGAGACGATTGGAGACCGTCCTGGTTGGAGACGGGTCTCCAACCGTCTCTGTACCAGTGCGCTTGGTTTCCCTTTCTTATCTCTCCTGAAGACGGTTCAACCGAAAATTAGAGACTGTAAGTGTGTGTTTTTAATTTCTCTACGTTTCTTTATGTACATTGAACTGTATTTGTCCGTTTCGGATCGTATTTTCATCAAAAAAGTGTTTTAATGGTATATAAAGATATATAATGGTATATAATGAATATATACCAACCCACTTTATTACTTTTGATTAATATGTTCGTACCAACCACTTTGTTCCTTTGATCAATATGATCGTACCAACCATTTTATTGCTTTTGATTAATATGATTGTACCAACCACTTTGTTCCTTTGATCAATATGATCGTACCAATCATTTTATTGCTTTTGATTAATATGTTCGTACCAATCACTTTATTCCTTTGAACAATATGATCGTACCAACCATTTTATTGCTTTGTATTAATATGATCGTACCAACCACTTTAATGCTTTGATCAATATGATCGTACCAACCATTTTATTGCTTTTGATTAATATGTTCGTACCAATCACTTTATTCCTTTGAACAATATGATCGTACCAACCACTTTATTGCTTTTGATTAATATGTTCGTACCAACCACTTTATTCCTTTGAACAATATGATCGTACCAACCACTTTATTGCTTTTGATTAATATGTTCGTACCAACCACTTTGTTCCTTTGATCAATATGATCGTACCAACCATTTTATTGCTTTTGATTAATATGTTCGTACCAATCACTTTATTCCTTTGAACAATATGATCGTACCAACCACTTTATTGCTTTTGATTAATATGTTCGTACCAACCACTTTATTCCTTTGAACAATATGATCGTACCAACCACTTTATTGCTTTTGATTAATATGTTCGTACCAACCACTTTGTTCCTTTGATCAATATGATCGTACAAACCACTTTATTGCTTTTGATTAATATGATCGTACAAACCACTTTATTGCTTTTGATTAATATGTTCGTACCAACCACTTTATTCCTTTGATCAATATGATCGTACCAACCACTTTATTGCTTTTGATTAATATGTTCGTAACAATCACTTTATTCCTTTGAACAATATGATCGTACCAATCATTTTATTGCTTTGTATTAATATGATCGTACCAACCATTTTATTGCTTTGATCAATATGATCGTACCAACCATTTTATTGCTTTTGATTAATATGTTCGTACCAACCACTTTATTGCTTTTGATTAATATGATCGTACCAACCATTTTATTGCTTTTGATTAATATGTTCGTACCAACCACTTTATTGCTTTTGATTAATATGTTCGTACCAACCACTTTATTGCTTTTGATTAATATGATCGTACCAACCATTTTATTGCTTTTGATTAATATGTTCGTACCAATCACTTTATTCCTTTGAACAATATGATCGTACCAACCATTTTATTGCTTTTGATTAATATGTTCGTACCAATCACTTTATTCCTTTGACCAATATGATCGTACCAACCACTTTATTGCTTTTGATTAATATGATCATACCAACCATTTTATTGCTTTTGATTAATATGTTCGTACCAATCACTTTATTCCTTTGAACAATATGATCGTACCAACCACTTTATTGCTTTTGATTAATATGTTCGTACCAATCACTTTATTCCTTTGACCAATATGATCGTACCAACCACTTTATTGCTTTTGATTAATATGATCGTACCAACCATTTTATTGCTTTTGATTAATATGTTCGTACCAATCACTTTATTCCTTTGACCAATATGATCGTACCAACCACTTTATTGCTTTTGATTAATATGATCGTACCAACCATTTTATTGCTTTGATCAATATGATCGTACCAACCACTTTATTGCTTTGTATTAATATGATCGTACCAACTACTTTATTGCTTTGATCAATATGATCGTACCAACCATTTTATTGCTTTTGATTAATATGTTCGTACCAATCACTTTATTCCTTTGAACAATATGATCGTACCAACCACTTTATTGCTTTGTATTAATATGATCGTACCAATCACTTTGTTCCTTTGATCAATATGATCGTACCAACCACTTTATTGCTTTTGATTAATATGTTCGTACCAATCACTTTATTCCTTTGAACAATATGATCGTACCAACCATTTTATTGCTTTGTATTAATATGATCGTACCAACCACTTTATTGCTTTGATCAATATGATCGTACCAACTCACTTTATTGCTTTGATCAATATGATCGTACCAACCATTTTATTGCTTTGTATTAATATGTTCGTACCAATTACTTTGTCCTTTGATCAATATGATCGTACCAACCACTTTATTGCTTTGATTAATATGTTCGTACCAATCACTTTGTTCCTTTGATCAATATGATCGTACCAACCACTTTATTGCTTTTGATTAATATGTTCGTACCAATCACTTTGTTCCTTTGATCAATATGATCGTACCAACCACTTTATTGCTTTTGATTAATATGTTGTACCAACCACTTTGTTCCTTGATCAATATGATCGTACCAACCACTTTATTGCTTTTGATTAATATGATCGTACCAACCACTTTGTTCCTTTGATCAATATGATCGTACCAACCACTTTATTGCTTTTGATTAATATGTTCGTACCAATCACTTTGTTCCTTTGACAATATGATCGTACCAACCACTTTATTGCTTTGATTAATATGATTCGTACCAATCACTTTATTCCTTTGATTCAATATGATCGTACCAACCACTTTATTGCTTTTGATTAATATGATCGTACCAACCACTTTGTTCCTTTGATCAATATGATCGTACCAACCACTTTATTGCTTTTGATTAATATGATCGTACCAACCACTTTGTTCCTTTGATCAATATGATCGTACCAACCATTTTATTGCTTTTGATTAATATGTTCGTACCAACCACTTTGTTCCTTTGATCAATATGATCGTACCAACCACTTTATTGCTTTTGATTAATATGTTCGTACCAACCACTTTATTCCTTTGACAATATGATCGTACAACCACTTTATGCTTTTGATTAATATTTCGTACCAACCACTTTGTTCCTTTGATCAATATGATCGTACAAACCACTTTATTGCTTTTGATTAATATGATCGTACAAACCACTTTATTGCTTTGATTAATATGATCGTACCAACCACTTTATTCCTTTGAACAATATGATCGTACCAACCACTTTATTGCTTTTGATTAATATGTTCGTACCAACCACTTTGTTCCTTTGATCAATATGATCGTACCAACCACTTTATTGCTTTTGATTAATATGTTCGTACCAACCACTTTATTCCTTTGAACAATATGATCGTACCAACCACTTTATTGCTTTGATTAATATGATCGTAACAATCACTATTCCTTTAACAATATGATCGTACCAATCATTTATTGCTTTGATTAATATGATCGTACCAACCATTTTATTGCTTTGATCAATATGATCGTACCAACCATTTTATTGCTTTTGATTAATATGTTCGTACCAACCACTTTATTCTTTGATAATATGATCGACAACCATTATTGCTTTGATTAATATGATTCGTACCAACCACTTTATTGCTTTGATTAATATGTTCGTACCAACCACTTTATTGCTTTTGATTAATATGATCGTACCAACCATTTTATTGCTTTTGATTAATATGTTCGTACCAATCACTTTATTCCTTTGACCAATATGTTCGTACCAACCACTTTATTGCTTTTGATTAATATGATCATACCAACCATTTTATTGCTTTTGATTAATATGTTCGTACCAATCACTTTATTCCTTTGAACAATATGATCGTACCAACCACTTTATTGCTTTTGATCAATATGATCGTACCAACCACTTTGTTCCTTTGACCAATATGATCGTACCAACCATTTTATTGCTTTTGATTAATATGATCGTACCAACCATTTTATTGCTTTTGATTAATATGTTCGTACCAACCATTTGTTCCTTTGACCAATATGATCGTACCAACCATTTTATTGCTTTTGATTAATATGATCGTACCAACCATTTTATTGCTTTGATCAATATGATCGTACCAACCACTTTATTGCTTTGTATTAATATGATCGTACCAACTACTTTATTGCTTTGATCAATATGATCGTACCAACCATTTTATTGCTTTTGATTAATATGTTCGTACCAATCACTTTATTCCTTTGAACAATATGATCGTACCAACCACTTTATTGCTTTGTATTAATATGATCGTACCAATCACTTTGTTCCTTTGATCAATATGATCGTACCAACCACTTTATTGCTTTTGATTAATATGTTCGTACCAATCACTTTATTCCTTTGAACAATATGATTGTACCAACCATTTTATTGCTTTGTATTAATATGATCGTACCAACCACTTTATTGCTTTGATCAATATGATCGTACCAACCACTTTATTGCTTTGTATCAATATGATCGTACCAACTACTTTATTGCTTTGATCAATATGATCGTACCAACCATTTTATTGCTTTTGATTAATATGTTCGTACCAATCACTTTGTTCCTTTGATCAATATGATCGTACCAACCACTTTATTGCTTTTGATTAATATGTACGTACCAATCACTTTATTCCTTTGAACAATATGATCGTACCAACCATTTTATTCCTTTGTATTAATATGATCGTACCAACCACTTTATTGCTTTGATCAATATGATCGTACCAACTACTTTATTGCTTTGATCAATATGATCGTACCAACCATTTTATTGCTTTGTATTAATATGTTCGTACCAATTACTTTGTTCCTTTGACCAATATGATCGTACCAACCACTTTATTGCTTTGATTAATATGTTCGTACCAATCACTTTGTTCCTTTGATCAATATGATCGTACCTACCACTTTATTGCTTTTGATTAATATGTTCGTACCAATCACTTTGTTCCTTTGATCAATATGATCGTACCAACCACTTTATTGCTTTTGATTAATATGTTAGTACCAACCACTTTGTTCCTTTGATCAATATGATCGTACAAACCACTTTATTGCTTTTGATTAATATGATCGTACCAACCACTTTGTTCCTTTGATCAATATGATCGTGCGAACCACTTTATTGCTTTTGATTAATATGTTCGTACCAATCACTTTATTCCTTTGAACAATATGTTAATACCAACCACTTTGTTCCTTTGATCAATATGATCGTACAAACCACTTTATTGCTTTTGATTAATATGATCGTACAAACCACTTTATTGCTTTTGATTAATATGATCGTACCAACCACTTTGTTCCTTTGATCAATATGATCGTACCAACCACTTTATTGCTTTTGATTAATATGTTCGTACCAACCACTTTGTTCCTTTGATCAATATGATCGTACCAACCACTTTATTGCTTTTGATTAATATGTTCGTACCAACCACTTTGTTCCTTTGATCAATATGATCGTACCAACCATTTTATTGCTTGGATTAATATGACCGTGCCAACCACTCTATAATTATTGATGGATATGATCGTACTAAGTACTTTTTTGCTAATGATCGATATCATCGTACTGATTATTTTATGGCTTTTGATCAGTATGATCATATCGACCACTTTTAGTGTTCTTGTTTGTGTGATTCTCCCTCTCACTCTGTTCATTTCATTCTCTCTCACCCTCTCTCTCTTTCTCTTTTTGTCTTTTTCCATTTACCTATCCTTCTTTCCTTTTCCTTATTCAACTTTTTGTTCATCTTCTGTTTCTTTTGCCACCTTGTCTCAGCTATATTTGTTAATTCTCTAATAAATTAGTTTGTAGAAATAAAATTCAAATTTATAATAAATATTTTAATTACAAATAAATGAAAGAATGAATATAAATATACAAATAAATATCCAAACTACAGATGTGAATAAATAATATTTGGTTAGTTCTTCGAGTGTATAGTCCTTGTTGGCAGAGGGGGATTGAATTGGTCGAGGCCTTAATGGTGGAAGCCTGTAAAATGAGTTCGAGTTAGTGAATTTTTAATTGTAAGTATGGCAACACTGGTTACAATGTGTTATAGATATGAAGATATCATAGTATATTGTGTGAATCATCCGAAAACTAATGGTGGACAGCTGGAACACTATATGGAGTTAGTGTATTTATAATGAAGGTAGCGGCAACACTGACATTAATGCTTCTATAAAAACTATATTAAAGGAACCAATATTCTGCATTTAGTCTTAATGGTGGATATCTGAAAAAAAACATGTTATTAGTTGTTTTTTGTATTTAAATGAGTATCAACACTGATATTAATGCTTTCTAAACAATAAAAAATCACTGTATTCACTTTTCTACATTCCGTATATATATATATTATATATATATATATATATATATACTTAATCATATCCCTGTTCAGTCTTCTCGGGTTACTTTAAGAGCTTCAGAGGAGGTAATTATCTGTCTTCTCAAAGCTCGCTCTCCTCCTGGCCTCAACTTGTACCGTTAATTTAATTTCTTTTTTTTTTTTTTTTTTTTTTATTATTTTTTTTTAATTTGTTTATTGCTTCATTTACTATTCTTCTCCTTCTGTTATTTTTATTTGCTTTTATTTGTCCTTTTTAGTTATTTTTCTCTCTGTAGTTAGTAGCTTACCTAGGGCAGCCGGCAGAGTGCGTGCGTGTTCGTTTGCATTCGGCCTACCACTCAGTTAGCTTCAGCTACTCAAAGGGACTACTTCTACCCGATGACGACGACTGTCGAAATATCGTTGTGAGTCTTTTGTGTGTGTCTTTATTTGTTTTTTCTCTTTCATGTGTTAACTATATATATATATATATATATTATATATATATATATATAAAGAAGCACTCCAGAGAACCAATGTAATATATAATTATACATGTAAAATTGGAAACTGTGAGTTCCAGAACTCCAATTACATTGGTTCTACGACAACGACATTGTCAAGGAGGTTAACCATGCATCTTGCAGCTGGAGCCCCCAAAGAACATACATGGAATAGTCACCAAGTAAAGTTAACAAGAGAAATTCTCAATAGTAATACCGAAATAATTAACCAGGAGAACGACCATAACAGACTTCTTATTATAGAGGCGCTGCACATCCTAGATAAGAAACCATCATTAAATGCCCAGGCTAGTGGATTTAACAGGACATTAAAGTTATAGGGGGGGGAAAAAGCGAGAGGTGAATGAGAAGCCTGGAGGAGGTAACACTGATATCACCAGTTGAAACTGCCAATCCAACTGTAGCATCCAACAACAGCACTCTTCATTTTCAACATGTTGTTTTTCTTTTTAGGTTTATAGTTTGTAATTAGATGTTATTTAGAATTTACATTGATAATGGTTATTGAATAACCGAAACCGGTCTGTTTTTATTTTATTTTTCATAGTATAGTGTAGTGATTAGTGTAAAATAAATATTGATGAACTATAATACCAAATCTTTTGGTGAACTTGTTTATGTTCTTCCCTGTCAATGGAAGTCCTTAATAAGAAGATTGGAAAAAGTATCTAGGAAATATGAGAAGATAAAGATTGGCTAACAATTTAATGAAATATATATATATTAATTAAATGAAACGGTCAACGGACTTTTAAATAAAGACCAATTAAAAATAAGATAGCACACAGGTAGACACAGGAATAACTCACTTCTATATTTCGACCATCGTCGTCATCAGGAGGCGAAGAGTCACGCAGGAAGGCATAGCGGTGACTAATATAAACATTATAATTATAAACTCATAAATCATAAAATATAATATAAACTCATAAAACAGAGTTGCCGCTCTGCCTTCTTGCGGGACTCTTCGCCTCGTGATGACTTCGATGGTCGAAATATAGAAGTGAGTTATTTCCTGTGTTCATCTGTGTGCTATCTTCTTTTTAATTGGTTTTCATATGATCAAACCCTTAACAAGCGGTCTTCACCTTCGTTACGGTTGAAAGATCTTAGAATTGTTTTCCCATTTTCATATTATGGTTTGATCATTGATTGTTATTTCACGTGTTTATGTGAAATCTTTATATATATATAAACTAACTATATTGGTACAAAGAACACTCAGAAATAAAACAGAAACTCACTACTATATTTCGATGTCCTCATCATCAGGGAGATGGTAGTGAGTTTCTGTTTCATTTCTGAGTTCTTTGTGTCAATATAGTTTATTTGGTTCGTGGAATCGTTTCATTTATATATATATATATATATATATATATATATATATATATATATAGATAGATACAAAACTAAAGTTTATCGGGACTCGGTCAGTTCTTCAGGTTCAAATTAAACTTCCATTGCCAACGTTTCGGTTTTTATTTAAAACCTTTTTCATAGGTAGAAGTAGAAATTATGAAACAGAAAAATTAAGTATTACATTACAAATTTATTTTACAAAGAAAAATAATATGTGGATTTCAACAACAACAACTGTAGTTTGAATGAACACGTGACTCTATAAACTGCAGTTGTTGAAATCCACAGATTATTTTTCTTTGTAAAATGTTGTAATGTAATACTTAGTTTTTCTGTTTCTAAATTTATACTTCTGCCTATGAAAAAGGTTTTAAATAAAAACCGAAACGTTAGCTTTGAGAGTTTAATTTGAACCTGAAGAACTGACCGAGTCCCTATAAACTTTAGTTTTGTTTCTATTTCACTGTCGATACTTTTATCTATATATATATATATATATATAAAATAAATTCAAAACGAAGGAAACACACAGAAAGACACAGATATAACTCACATCGATATTTCGACCATCGTCGTCATCAGGAGGTGTGAAGAACGAAGAGTCCCGCAGGAAGACAGGGCGGCGACCTGTCGCGACCTGAGTCGCCGCCCTGTCTTCCTGCGGGACTCTTCGCTCTTCGCACCTCCTGATGACGACGATGGTCGAAATATCGATGTGAGTTATATTTGTGTCTTTCTGTGTTTTCCTTCGTTTTGAATTTATTTTATTTAAAAAAGTCCGCTGGACCGTTTCTTTTAATTGTCTATATATATATATATATTAGTGTACTTTGGTAGCAGACCTTCGGATATACATGCTTTGTTATCCTGTTTGTTATCCTTCTTAGCAGAGCTTTGTGGTCTGCTCAATACCATTGTTGTTGATGGTGGTCGACTACAATTGCAGACCACCTCAACCGTTGTTCTAACAACGAAAAAAAAAAACTGTTTTTCGGCAAATCGAAGTTCTCGAGAAGAAGCTTATTGACAGGAACTACTCTGTCGTGTTTAACAAAGCATGTATATATATATATATATATATATATATATATATATATATATATACCGTGATAAACGAAAAACGGTCCGGCAGGACAGATTACACTTAAAATGAACTGTGACACATAGATAGATGTGTGACTGTGAGGTCTTGGGTCATCTAGTAATTCATGTAGCTGTCATGTTATTATTATATAAATCAAATATTATGGAGTAGTTTATTAGGATAAGTTGGTTTTTTTATGACCTTTTATTTAAAATAACACTGAGATATAATTTTTGTTCCATTTTTATGTTGTCACATCGCATGAAGTCTTTTTTTTGTAAAATGGGAATTTTTTTTTCAATGGTTGGCTTACCTGGCTCAGAAGCATTTCCTATGCACAATAGCCGGTCCAGATTCGTCATACTCCTGTTTTGATATCCACATTTGCTGGAAGGTAGACAATGAAGCTAAGATAGAGCCACCAATCCAAACAGAATACTTTCTTTCTGGCGGTGCAATGATTTTGATTTTCATTGTAGCTGGTGCAAGAGCGGTGATTTCCTTTTGCATTCTGTCAGCAATACCTTAAAGAAGAAGACAACAAATTAGTAATGAAGTGTTTTACCATAGAATGTAACATAAGATGTAGGGGTATAATGGAGTGATTATGCGGCCCTAGTAGCCTCTAGCATTCAATTCCGACTTTCGGCCTTCGCGAGGCTATCCTGTTAACCTGCTATATGCAACATATATTATAGCAGGTTATTATTGTTCACACTAATTTTGAACAATATGGACAAAAGCGTTGTTTGTTGATGCAGCTCTAAACCAGACGGAGCATCCATAAGACATTGCTGAACAAACGATCCCCTTTATAGACAAAGCCCTTGACTGGATCGCAAGAATTCATTGATTTGAAAAGAGAATACAGATTACATATCAAGTACATTCCCAGCTTGGATTTATTATAGAGGTTTTGTTTTGAATGTTAATATAGACCAGCTATTCTCAAAGGGGTCCATGTGGACCCCCTGGGAGTCTATGGGACTTCATGGGGGGGTCTATGATCACCAAGGGGTCTATGGATATCTCTTTAGTAAGAAATAAATTTATAAATAAAAAATAAAAATAATAAAAATAAATGAATAAATAACTAAATAAAATGAACATAATAATATGTATTTATATTAAATAATAAAATAATATTTATAAATGAATATTAAGGTATTCGTATATTAATAAAAATAATAAGTAAATATAAACTAGATTTGGGGAGGAAGTGAGCATGAGTAATGAAAAAGTATGTTTTGATAACTTATAAAATATGTCCAATATTTTGATATGAGAGTTTAATTCCGAAATTAAAACCCCCCACCATACCACCTACTAGAGTTGGGAATTAGTCGATTGAAATTACGGTAATATTATTTATTATTATTATTCTTTCCATTGACTTTAAAATATAAATATAATTATTAATATTTCAGTTTCTTTCATCTTTACAATTTCCTCTAATTTTTACTATTACTATGTATTTTAAAATGAGTCGTCTGTGGTAGCCATTGCACACACACACACACACACACACCCACACACTTTAATGCAGGCAATATGCGGACATGGTGCAAACAGAGCTTACCTCCATAGGTTTCAAATTGAAAATTCACCCTCCTGTAGCTGTGACAACAACACGCAACAAATATGGACGCATATCATAATAGACTACCCCCAATATGAAAGAGAAAGATTACCACTCAAAAAGAAAATCATACTCAGTTCAAAATATACATGGCCCCCTTCAATGGACAAATTTGTGACAGACGAACTCATCCATGACTTTACGACATTCCTAAACAATATAGACTTCAACCAACTTTAAAAGGAATCCTTAGTCAAAATGCATGTAATATAATAAATGGAGCATGCAGAAGAATAAATAAATAAAAAAAACTCACACACACATACACACACAATTAGATGTGTATATTTATATATATTCCTTAGGTAGGGGGTCTATGAAAAAAAAAAATAAAATTCCTACAGGGGGTCTATGGAAGAAAAAGTTTGAGAACCCTTGATCTAGACCAGGCGTGGGGAACCTGCGGTCTTAAGGCCGCATGTGGCCTTTTGAACCATGAAATGAGGCCTTCTACAGTTTGTTGAGAAAAATGTTTAAAAATATAAATAATTACAATTCTGTAATAAAAACAAACATAATAAACACAAACATAATAAAAACAAAAAAAATTTTGATATTTAGGAAGGAGACTATTTATCTATCAATACTTGAAAAGTTTCATCTTTTAGAAAATCATTGCCTGAGTTAACAAAAGTAGTAAACTCAGGACACTGTTGAATCTTTTGAAAGATGCGAAACAGTTTTAGATGCACTGATTGAGTAATATAATGATATAATATAATTATATGAGAATTTGCTTATTCATTCGTGGTGGCCTTTTGGGGAAGTGGGCGGTACCAAAATGGCCATCCACAAGGGAATATTGAGTACCTTGTGGGAGTAGTTGTAGTTGTGTATGTCCTTTATGTCTAATTTATATGTCTTTCGTCTTTGGTTTGATGTCTATCGTGGATGCCCGCCTCCGCGAGGTCCACCTTGGGCGCTTCGCGGAATCCAGGGGGATGGGCTGTAATGTCGTTCCGTCTGTATTCCGTGGAGTGATTAAAGGGCACCACGTAAAAAACATCAATCTGCTTTGCTTTGTTCCGTGTTATGACCGAAAGGTTTGGGTACACGGTAATAGATCAAAACAGGTTAAAGGTCACCGTCCACCTTGGGCTCTTCGCGGAATCCAGGGGGATGGGCTGTAATGTCGTTCCGTCTGTATTCCGTGGAGTGGCTAAAGGGCACCACGTAAAAAACATCAATCTGCTTTGCTTTGTTCCGTGTTATGACCGAAAGGTTTGGGTACACGGTAATAGATCAAAGCAGGTTAAAGGTCACCGTCCACCTTGGGCGCTTCGCGGAATCCAGGGGGATGGGCTGTAATGTCGTTCCGTCTGTACTCCGTGGAGTGGCTAAAGGGCACCACGTAAAAAACATCAATCTGCTTTGCTTTGTTCCGTGTTATGACCGAAAGGTTTGCGTACACGGTAATAGATCAAAACAGGTACCAAAATGGCCTTTATTGCAAGAAAGGTTCCCCACCCCTGATCTAGATTCTAAAATAAGTCCCAGATACTTATTAATAAGTAAAACTACTTATTTACTTCAATAACCCAGCTGTAGTTTTCTGACAGACTCACCAGGATACATGGTAGTCCCTCCAGACAACACAGTATTGGCATACAAGTCCTTTCTGATATCCACATCACACTTCATAATACTGTTGTATGTTGTTTCATGGATTCCGCACGATTCCATTCCTAAGAAACTTGGCTGGAACAATGACTCAGGGCATCTGAACCGTTCATTGCCAATTGTAATAACCTGAAAAGAGCCAATAATATTAATAATTGAAAGGCATGACTATGATAACTCTAATGACCCATGACCAGTGCCAAGCCGTACACTGCTGTTAGACCCTACCTCTCTAATTACATCACATTTCTTACTATACCTCTTATTATACTACGTATACCATTGCCTAGAGTCAAAAGTATTCTAGAATATACTTGAATTTACCACAGTAGAAATTATTCTACAATATAACGTATTCCACAGCCTAGAGTCAAAAGTATTCTAGAATATACTTGAATTTACCACAATAGAAATTATTCTACAATATAACGTATTCCACAGCCTAGAGTCAAAAGCATTCTAGAATATACTTGAATTTACCACAAGAGAAATTATTCTACAATATAACGTATTCCACAGCCTAGAGTCAAAAGTATTCTAAAATATACTTGGATTTACCACAATAGAAATTATTCTACAACATAACGTATTCCACAGCCTAGAGTCAAAAGTATTCTAGAATATACTTGAATTTACCACAATAGAAATTATTCTACAATATGACGTATTCCACAGCCTAGAGTCAAAAGTATTCTAGAATATACTTGAATTTACCACAATAGAAATTATTCTACAATATAACGTATTCCACAGCCTAGAGTCAAAAGCATTCTAGAATATACTTGAATTTACCACAAGAGAAATTATTCTACAATATAACGTATTCCACAGCCTAGAGTCAAAAGCATTCTAGAATATACTTGAATTTACCACAAGAGAAATTATTCTACAATATAACGTATTCCACAACCTAGAGTCAAAAGCATTCTAGAATATACTTGAATTTACCACAAGAGAAATTATTCTACAATATACGTATTCCACAACCTAGAGTCAAAAGTATTCTAGAATATACTTGAATTTACCACAAGAGAAATTATTCTACAATATAACGTATTCCACAGCCTAGAGTCAAAAGCATTCTAGAATATACTTGAATTTACCACAATAGAAATTATTCTACAATATAACGTATTCCACAACCTAGAGTCAAAAGCATTCTAGAATATACTTGAATTTACCACAAGAGAAATTATTCTACAATATAACGTATTCCACAGCCTAGAGTCAAAAGTATTCTAAAATATACTTGATTTACCACAATAGAAATTATTCTACAACATAACGTATTCCACAGCCTAGAGTCAAAAGTATTCTAGAATATACTTGAATTTACCACAATAGAAATTATTCTACAATATGACGTATTCCACAGCCTAGAGTCAAAAGTATTCTAGAATATACTTGAATTTACCACAATAGAAATTATTCTACAATATAACGTATTCCACAACCTAGAGTCAAAAGCATTCTAGAATATACTTGAATTTACCACAAGAGAAATTATTCTACAATATACGTATTCCACAGCCTAGAGTCAAAATTATTCTAGAATATACTTGAATTTACCACAATAGAAATTATTCTACAACATAACGTATTCCACAGCCTAGAGTCAAAAGTATTCTAGAATATACTTGAATTTACCACAATAGAAATTATTCTACCATATAACTTATTTTAATTTATTAGAAATCCATTATTGAATAGAAAGTTATTGTAAAAGAGGATACTATTCTTGAATTGAAAAGTAATCTAGAATAAAAAAAATATTATAGATTAGAGAAGTATTCTAGAAAATACTTGAATTCACCACAATTCATCAAAGAACCTCCGATTTCGAGATTACGTTTAATAACCTTTTTCTTTATTAAATCGTCTATCTACTAATAAAATAAAGTTGGAACATCTATATATTGTTTGTTGGTTATTGAACTATTAAAAAGGTTTAAATGAATCAAAAAGAACTCCTGAATTTAATAATTTGAAACTATGTTATTGTAGAATTTATTCTATCATTCTTAATGTTTTAAATACATGAATATTGTTAATAACACTGAGGTTAGTATGATTTATATTAGAAATAGGTAAAACCGTCATACCTCGTAAGATGATCATGGAGTTGGAGCGCTTTCGGACGTTGTCCATCCTTCGATCGCAACAAACCCACTGAGCTGTTATATAGGGGGTTGGTTATCTGTTAAACCCACTGCTATCCTGATATTATTATTTTAATTTTTTTTTGGTTTTTAGCTATTATCTAGTTTGGGTTTTTTTATATTTTTTAACTTTGTCATCCTGCCTGTCCAGTCGTCTTTTTATTTTTATTAGTGATTTACATAAAATCTATGTAAATGTCATTATATTTACTAAATATTACCAATTATCGAATTGGTAATTTATTTGTTCATTTATTAATTTACCCGCATTTTTATGTTTATATATTTCTATCTGTTCAGTTATAAGTTGCTTCAATAACAAATCGTTAAATAACTAGAATAAAATCAGTTTAAATAATATATTTTTTTAATATTAAAAATAACCTAATAAATTTTAAAATTATAATAATTAGGTTAATTCTTCAATTAATTCTGATTAATAAAAAATAATATATAATAATATATTATTAATCAGGATAGCAGTGACTTGACAGATAACCAAAAACCGAACACTAATTATAACAACTCAGTAGGTTTTTTGCAATACGGAGATGGATAACGTCCGAAAGCGCTCTAAACTCTATGATCATCTTACGAGGTATGACGGTTATTTCTAATAAAAAATAATTTATTATATATTATTAATCAGGATTAGCAGTGGACTTGACAGATAACCAACCCCCTTTATAACAGCTCAGTAGGTTTGTTGCAATCGGAGATGGATAACGTCCGAAAGCGCTCTAACTCTATGATCATCTTACGAGGTATGACGGTTTTTCTAGTTTCTATTCTATTTTCTATTTCTAATATACAAAGTAAGGAGTGTTTTGTGGACCTAAGTAAGTAAAATCAAAATAATATATATTTTTTAATATAAAAAATAATCATAAATTATAAAAATTTATAATAATTATAATTTTTAAAAATTATTAATAAAAAATAATATATAATAATATATTATTATATCAGGATAGCAGTGGACTTGACAGATAACCAACCCCCTTTATAACAGCTCAGTAGGTTTGTTGCGATTGAAGATGGATAACGTCCGAAAGCGCTCTAACTCTATGATCATCTTACGAGGTATGACGGTTTTTCTATTTTCTATTTCTAATATAAAAAGTAAGGGAGTGTGTTGTGGACCTGTCCATCAGGTAGTTCGTAACTCTTCTCCAGAGAGCTGGACCCAGCAGCTGTTGCCATCTCTTGTTCAAAGTCGAGAGCTAAATAGCACAACTTCTCCTTGATGTCTCTTACTATCTCTCTCTCAGCAGTTGTTGTAAAGCTATACCCACGCTCTGTCAATATCTTCATCAAGTAGTCTGTGAGGTCTCTGCCGGCCAAGTCCAGCCGAAGGATAGCATGTGGTAAGGCGTATCCTGCAACAATAACTCAGTCACCAATATATCTCTAGCAGCAGTCCCTAAATTGTTAACCTCTTCATTTATGTTTATTATTCCAAGGTGACATTAAATATTAAATTAATTTGTTAAGTGTAGTTTCAATTGTTTTTAAAAAAAGGTAAGTGTTTTTTTTTGCTGAAGATGGTGGATGTAACACCGAAACATGTCCAATAATACATGAAAAAATTATGATGATTTAATTTTTATGTTGAACTCGGAATTAAAGACAAAATTTCCTAATTTCAAAAAATATAAGACGAAATTGAACAAAGTGGAAACAGACATCCAGTTTTTCGATATTTCGACCATTGTCGTCATAAGGAGGTGTGAAGAGCGAAGAGTCCCGCAGGAAGGCAGGGCGGTGAGTCACCGATGTGAGTTATGTCTGTGTCTTTCTTTCGTTTTGAATTTATTTGATTTACATATATGTATATAGTACAGAAGTAGACGGCACTGTGTGATCTATATACCTTCATAGATGGGCACCGTGTGGGTGACTCCGTCCCCTGAGTCCAATACGATGCCTGTAGTTCTGCCAGAAGCGTACAAACTCAACACTGCCTGGATAGCTACGTACATAGCGGGAGAGTTGAATGTTTCGAACATAATCTAAACAAAAAAAAAAAAAATTAAAATGTAAGTTAATAAAGCATTATTAGTCTTACAGAGTTTGAGAGTAATATTATTGTTTCCGGCAAAGTATAAAAAACCGTAATTCTATAGAATGTTTTTAGGCAAGATATGATATGAGAATTCTAGGGAACGATTGAAAAGAGTGACGCTCTTAAAGTGGTGATTAAAAGAGTGACAAATCAAAAGAGTGACGCTCTTAAAAAAGGTGATTAAAAGAGTAACAAATCAAAAGAGTGACGCTCTTAAAGTGGTGATTAAAAGAGTGACAAATCAAAAGAGTGACGCTCTTAAAGTGGTGATTAAAAGAGTGACAAATCAAAAGAGTGACGCTCTTAAAGTGGTGATTAAAAGAGTGACAAATCAAAAGAGTGACGCTCTTAAAAAAGGTGATTAAAAGAGTGACAAATCAAAAGAGTGACGCTCTTAAAGTGGTGATAAAAAGAGTGACAAATCAAAAGAGTGACGCTCTTAAAGTGGTGATTAAAAGAGTGACAAATCAAAAGAGTGACACTCTTAAAGTGGTGATTAAAAGAGTGACAAATCAAAAGAGTGACGCTCTTAAAGTGGTGATTAAAAGAGTGACAAATCAAAAGAGTGACACTCTTAAAGTGGTGATTAAAAGAGTAACAAATCAAAAGAGTGACGCTCTTAAAGTGGTGATTAAAAGAGTGACAAATCAAAAGAGTGACGCTCTTAAAGTGGTGATTAAAAGAGTGACAAATCAAAAGAGTGACGCTCTTAAAGTGGTGATTAAAAGAGTGACAAATCAAAAGAGTGACGCTCTTAAAGTGGTGATTAAAAGAGTGACAAATCAAAAGAGTGACGCTCTTAAAGTGGTGATTAAAAGAGTGACAAATCAAAAGAGTGACGCTCTTAAAGTGGTGATTAAAAGAGTGACAAATCAAAAGAGTGACGCTCTTAAAGTGGTGATTAAAAGAGTGACAAATCAAAAGAGTGACGCTCTTAAAGTGGTGATTAAAAGAGTGACAAATCAAAAGAGTGACGCTCTTAAAGTGGTGATAAAAGAGTGACAAATCAAAAGAGTGACGCTCTTAAAGTGGTGATTAAAAGAGTGACAAATCAAAAGAGTGACGCTCTTAAAGTGGTGATTAAAAGAGTGACAAATCAAAAGAGTGACGCTCTTAAAGTGGTGATTAAAAGAGTGACAAATCAAAAGAGTGACGCTCTTAAAGTGGTGATTAAAAGAGTGACAAATCAAAAGAGTGACACTCTTAAAGTGGTGATTAAAAGAGTGACAAATCAAAAGAGTGACGCTCTTAAAGTGGTGATTAAAAGAGTGACAAATCAAAAGAGTGACACTCTTAAAGTGGTGATTAAAAGAGTGACAAATCAAAAGAGTGACGCTCTTAAAGTGGTGATTAAAAGAGTGACAAATCAAAAGAGTGACACTCTTAAAGTGGTGATTAAAAGAGTGACAAATCAAAAGAGTGACGCTCTTAAAGTGGTGATTAAAAGAGTGACAAATCAAAAGAGTGACGCTCTTAAAGTGGTGATTAAAAGAGTGACAAATCAAAAGAGTGACGCTCTTAAAGTGGTGATTAAAAGAGTGACAAATCAAAAGAGTGACGCTCTTAAAGTGGTGATTAAAAGAGTGACAAATCAAAAGAGTGACGCTCTTAAAGTGGTGATTAAAAGAGTGACAAATCAAAAGAGTGACGCTCTTAAAGTGGTGATTAAAAGAGTGACAAATCAAAAGAGTGACACTCTTAAAGTGGTGATTAAAAGAGTGACAAATCAAAAGAGTGACGCTCTTAAAGTGGTGATTAAAAGAGTGACAAATCAAAAGAGTGACGCTCTTAAAGTGGTGATTAAAAGAATGACAAATCAAAAGAGTGACGCTCTTAAAGTGGTGATTAAAAGAGTGACAAATCAAAAGAGTGACAACCCAGTCACTTTAACTGCAACCCAGAGGGTCAATGCAATATCGACATTTCTGGGGGTCCACTATATATTTATGGGTGTCCACATGGACCCTAGAGGAATGATGTAATATTTCTGGAGGCCCATGATATATTTTTGATGTTATCATCTGCGATATGGCTGTTTAAGCTGGGTGCGCGATATAACACCAAAACAGGCCCATGATATATTTCTGGAGGGGTCCACGATATATTTTTGAGAGTCCATATGGATGATAGAGGGTCAAAGCAATATTTTTAGGGGTATACAGCGATACTTTTGTGATCCTGACAGTTCCAGAGGAAATTAAATATTACCAATATTATGATTTGAAGAAGACAAGTAAAACAATCCATATATGAATTGTATACGCATATTTGAATATCCATATATCCATTCATATCAATGATCAAACCACAATATGAAATGGGAAAACAAGACTAAGATCTTTCAACCGTAACAAGCGGTCTTCATCACAGTCAAAAATCCAATTGAAACACTAGATGCAGAAAACATCTGGTGAGGGGTTGAAAAGAGTGGGGGGGAAGAGTGGTATTTTAAAAGGGTGAAAGTTTAAAATACCACTCTTTACTAATAGTAAAGTAAAAAGTGTTAATTAACAATTCCAAATACAAGCTTTTAGTATGCAATTATGAATTTCACAATTGCTCAAGGTCTATCTCTCTATCTCTCCCTATATATTATATATATATATATATATATATATATAATATATTATATAAACACGTAATTTCACATAAACACGTGAAACAACAATCAATGATCAAACCACAATAAGAAAATGGGAAAACAAGACTAAGATCTTTCAATCGTAACAAGCGGTCTTCATCAGAGTCAAAAACCCAATTGAAACACCAGATGCAGAGAACATCTGGTGAGGAGTTGAGAAGAGTGGGAGGGAAGAGTGGTATTTTAAAAGGGTGAAAGCGCAGGAAAGGACTAATGTCCAGAAAGGGATGTTTGGGGAAACAAAGGAGTACAGTAAGAAAGAGTAAAAAACTATCCGCTAGCTGTCAACCCTCTTAGAAGGGTTGAATCCATTCATAAGGATTAGGTTAGGTTAGGACTTAAGTTATGGACTTAACCTAACCTATGGACTTAGGTTAGTTTGTAGTGGCAGTCCCACAAGGGAACACACGTAGGCCAAGCATTGGACCTTTGTGATACAACACAATGAAGATTGATTCTACAGTTGGAGTCCTAAATTTTGCCTAACTCAAATGTATTTAGAGTAGGGATCTTTAACGAGTACCTGACATCGTACAGGCTCGGGACCGACAGTTTAACGTCCCTTCTCCGAGGGACAACGTGCTCAGTTTATTCACCTCCCGCGT
>JAPFBL010000640.1:162500-168539 GCA_026182355.1 Hermatobates lingyangjiaoensis
TATATATATATATATATATATATATATATGATCAAACCACAATAAGAAATGGGAAAACAAGACTAAGATCTCTCAAACCTAATAAGCGGTCTTCGTCAGAGTCAAAAACCCGCTTGTTATGGTTGAAAGATCTTAGTCTTGTTTTCCCATTTCTTATTGTGGTTTGATCATTCATTGTTATTTCACGTGTTTATGAGAAATCTTTATATAATATATATATATATATATATATATATATATATATATAAAACAGATTCAATAATATACTCGTATTGACCGTTTGATAGAATAAGTGCATTAGCTAATCGGGATTCGGTCAAATTTTCTAAGTTCAAAAATGAAACTCTCATTACCGAGGTTTCGGTTTTATTTTAGAACCTTTTTCATAGGCAAAAGTAAGAATTTTTTGACTAAGGAAGTGTAAGATGCCTTCCCAGTAATGAACATTCTACATTGGAAGCCCTAAATTTTGCTTAACTCTAGTGTATTTAGAGTAGGGATCTTTAAACAGTAAATGGTCACGTATAGGTTCAGAGACCAAAGGCTTAACACCTGTCTCTGAGGGACTACTTTCTTAGATTTATTCACCTTCTAAGTGAATAAATCAAGGGCCGGAGTGGGTATTGAACCCTGGATCTACCAGTCCTAAGACGAGCACATTACCTCTGGTCTAACCTCCTCTTGGCTAATCTCTCTCACATCTCACTTTTCACATTGTTCATATATTTTTCACTTTTCACTCTCTCATATATTTTTTAAATCACCTTCTCCTTTCCTCTCTCTGTTTATCTTTACATCTCTTCTACTTCTTTACTCTCTTCCTCATTTATTCATCTCCCATATACCTCACTTTTCACAGCTCTCATACTCAATTCGTAATAATCTCAATCTCTCTATCTATCCCTTTCTTTTTCTATGTCTTCCACCTCTTATGGTCACTCCATCTCCCTCTCTCTCAGTCTCTCTAACCATTATCTCACTCTGACATTGCTTTATCGTGCAGCCTCTTATACACTCCTTCCTTTCTCTCTCTCTCTCTCTCTCCCTCCCTCTCTCACTCACTTCCATTTCACTTACGACATTGCTTTCCTCCTGTACTCCCTCCCTCCCTCTCTCCCTCCAACTCACTTCTAACTTTGCCTTCTTCATACACACTCTCTCTCCCACCCTCTCTCTCTCGCCTCCATTTCAATTCTGACATTCTTTCCTCATACACCTCTTTCTTCCTCCCTCCCTCCCTTTCCCTCCCTCACTCTCTCCCTCCATCTCACTTCTAACTTTGCTTTCTTCATACACTCTCTCTCTCTCACCCATCTCTCTCACCTGTATATAACTTCTGACATTGCTTTCCTCATGCGCCTCTTATACACTATATTCTCGTCTTCTCTCCCTCCCTCTCTCTCTTTTTTTTCTCTCTCTCTCTCTCTTTCTCTCTCTCTCACACACTTCTATTTGCACCTCCCACAGAACTTTACTCTCTTCCAAAAATTCATCTCCCGTATATTTCACTTTCTACCGTTTTCCTTGGTTCCTCTCCCCCTCTTGCTCTCTCTCTCTCTCCTTCTCCCTCTCTCACTTTCTTTTTCAACCTGTACCACTATGTCCCCCTCCCTCCACTCTATCTCTATCTCCATCTTTGTCACACCACTATCTCACTTTTGACATTGCTTCCTCATGCTGTCTCTCATACACTCCTCCCTCACTCTCTCTCTCACACACACACACACACACACACACACACACACAACACACACACACACATATATATATATATATATATACATAAAAAGATTTCACATAAACACGTGAAACAACAATCAATGATCAAACCACAATAAGAAATGGGAAAACAAGACTAAGATCTTTCAACCGTAACAAGCGGTCTTCGTCAGAGTCAAAAACCCAACTGAACACTAGATGCAGAAAAACATCTGGTGAGGGGTTGAGAAGAGTGGGAGGGAAGAGTGGTATTTTAAAAGGGTGAAAGCACAGGAAAGGACTAATGTCCAGAAAGGGATGTTTGGGGAAACAAAGGAGTACAGTAAGAAAAAGTAAAAAACTATCCGCTAGCTGTCAACCCTCTTTGAAGAGGCTATTGCCCTCGTGACGAAAGTATCAAGTTTGAAGAGACCGTTACTAATGTTTATAATATTAGATCTATTAAATTTAATTAGAGACGATTCAATAATATTTCTTAACAACATTGATTTTTCATAGGTAATAAATTTAGCTCCTGTCCAATCAATATGATGATTTCCATTTTTTATATGCAAGAATAAGGCACTACTTTTTTCCTGTCTACTTACAATATATTGGTGTTGTTTTACACGTGTCTTTAATGATTTACCAGTTTGACCAATATAAATTTTATGGCAATTTTTGCACGGAATTTTATAAATACCAGCGGACTCCAATTCGCTGGGAGAGTTTTTTATTAACATATTACCCACGTTATTACGATTAGAAAACACTATGTTAAAATCAAGTTGTTTAGCTAATCTTGGAAGGGGGTCCAATGATTCGTGGTATGGCAAAACTATAGAATTTGATAATAATAGGGGCTCTGTTGAAGTATTAGAGAAAGTTTTTTTAGCACCCTTCAAAGCTAAATCGATATAAGAAGAGGGGTATTTTAATGAAAAAGCAATTGACCTAATGTTATTAATCTCTTCATTAAGAAATTCAGGAGAGCATACAGACACCACCAATACAATGCAGACATAACATACCTGATACCTCGGCCGCCCCACTATCGACGGGAAGACAGCCCTAGGTGCATCATCCCCTGCAAACCCCGCCTTGCACATTCCACTTCCATTGTCCACCACCAAGGCTGCCAGGTCCTCGTCAGTCATCCTGTAACAACAAAACTTCCAATCAGTTGTGACACAACATTACTCGTCCTTTTTACTATGCCTTGGTATATCTGCACAAAAGTGGTATGTTCCAGCACATACGCAACATACCAGGGAGTCAAATCTGCCATACTACTCTGTTAGTGCAATATCCTAAATACAATTTAGGATATTAATCCTTTAACACTAATTTAGGATTTAATAATCCTTTTACTTGTATTTACATGTAAAATATAATATAAGACTGCTTTGGAAACCGACAGACGGTCATGAAAAACATTCTATACACTTTAAGGGCATAAGTGAAAAATTACTTTTTAGAGACCGCATAATGATGATTTTATTGGTTTTAAAAAGAAGCATTTGTGAGACTTTAGTCTTTAAAAACGACCTATTTGAGACTTAAGTCTATAAAAATGGCCTATTTGAGAATTTAATCTTTAAAAAAGGCATATTTGAGACATTAGTCTTTAAAAACGCCCTATTTGATGATTTCGTCTTTAACAAAGATTTATTTGAGGATTTGGTCTCTAACAACGCCCTATTTGAGGATTTAGTCTTTAACAACGATTTATTTGAGGATTTAATCTTTAAAAAAGGCATATTTGAGACTTTAGTCTTTAAAAACGCCCTACTTGAGGATTTCGTCTTTAACAACGCCCTATATGACGATTTAGTCTTTAAAAACGACCTTTTCAAGAATTTAGTCTTTAACAACGATATATTTGAGGATTTAGTCTTTTAGAACGCCCTATTTGAGGATTTAGTTTTTAACAACGACCTATTTGAGGATTTAGTCTTTAACAACGATTTATTTGAGGATTTAATCTTTAAAAAAGGCATATTTGAGACTTTAGTCTTTAAAAACGCCCTACTTGAGGATTTCGTCTTTAACAACGCCCTATATGATGATTTAGTGTTTAAAAACGACCTTTTCGAAGATTTAGTCTTTAACAACGATCTATTTGAGGATTTAGTCTTTTACAACGATTTATTTGAGGATTTAATCTTTAAAAAAGGCATATTTGAGAATTTAGTCTTTAAGAAGGTCTATTTGAGGATTACGTCTTTAAAAACGACCTATTTGAGAATTTAGTCTTTAAAAACGGCCTATTTGAGGATTTAATCTTTAAAAAAGGCATATTTGAAGATTTAGTCTTTAACAACGAACTATTTGAGGATTTCGTCTTTAAAAACGACCTATTTGAGGATTTCGCCTTTAAAAACGACCTATTTGAGGAATTAATTTTTTAAAAACGACCTATTTGAGGATTTAATCTTTAAAAACGACCTATTTGACGATTTAGTTTTTAAAGACGACCTTTTTGAGAATTTAATCTTTAACAACGAAGATTTGAGGATTTAGTTTTTAAAAACGACCTATTTGAGAATTTAGTCTTTAAAAACGACCTATTTGAGGATTTAGTTTTTTAAAAACAACCTATTTGAGAAATTACACCAAAATGTTTGAGAATTAGTTTTTGAAAAGGGCATATTTAGTGAATTTTGGGTATTAAAGTGGGATATGAAGATGAATTAGTGTTATAAAAGGACATACTAGTAGTAGTAGTAGTAAGGCGGGTAGATCTAAGATCTGGCAAGTAGGCCAGCCAAGTGGGCCCTTTTTGGCATCCCCATGTATCCCGGATCCTACTCCTAGGAGAATCTTCCTGATCTTTCTATGTAGAAAGGACATACTAATTGGTTATTTTTAGACAAGTGACTGAGATACAGTATGCAAGTGATCTGAAATAGAGTCTAAAGCGTGCATTTAATTGCAAGAGAAAAGGAGAGCTTGTTAAAAGACGTCGGTCATCGACTCCCGCAGCTCGACACGCTCCCATTGCTGCTATGGAGCGATGATTCTGTTTTCTAACTGATCCCAAATGCTCCAGTGCGCATGACCGAACAATTTTCTTGACAAGCTCTGCTATTGCTCTCTCTTTAATCGCTTTCAAAGTAATTACCACTAATTATCCTTCATCAGCCACCTCATCACCTTTAACAGCTTTTATCCTTCATATATATATATATACTTTAACACAGAGAAAAGAACAGAGAAAGACACTACAGAACTCACTTCGATATTTCGACATCCGTCGTCATCGGGAAGAAGTGCGAAGTACTCGCGTTGAGAAGCAAACTGCTACTGGCTTCCAGAGTAACTCGTGGAACCACCGCAATGCTGCCCCCCAGCGGAGGAGAAAAAAAAATAGAAATCCCTCCAATATTTATTTATAAAACAAGATAAAAATTATATAATACGAAATAATAATGAAAACAATAAATAATAAAAATGCAAAAAAAAAAATTAACGGTTCAGGTTAAGACCAGGAGGAGAGCGAGCCCCAAGCAGGCATATGAATACCTCTTCGGAGGCTCTAAGGGTGACATGGAAATTAGACTCGGAGATTTGTTTGCGGATTTGTACCCTGATATATATATATATATATATATATATATATATATATATAAACTAGAATTTAAAAAAACACATAGAAAGGAAACCACTGAACTCACTATATATTTCGATGTCCTCGTCTTCAGGAAAAGAAGTGAATCGCTCCAAAGGCTGATAACGACTCTATATTATTAATATATATAATAATTAAAGTTACAGCTAGAGAACACAAGAAAAAGGACGAACACCACGAATCTCGTGGTTTTTATATATATATATATATATATATACTGAGTTAGCTTCAGCTACTCAAAGGGAACTTCTACCCGATGCGACGACTGTCGAAATATCGTTGTAGTCTTTTGTGTGTGTCTTTTATTTGTGTTTTCTTTTCCTTGTGAACTATATAATATATATATATTATATATATATATATGTAGTTCACACAGGAAAGAGAAAAACAAATAAAGACACACCAAAAGCTCACAACGATATTTCGACAGTCGTCGTCATCGGCAGAAGTAGTCCCTTTGATTAGCTGAAGCTAACTGAGTGGTATATAAATATAATATTAGTTCCCACAGAAGAGAAAAACAAATAAAGACACACACAAAGACTCACAACGATATTTCGACAGTCGTCGTCATCGGGCAGAAGTAGTCCCTTTGAGTCTGAAGCTAACTGAGTGATATATATATATATATATATATTTATGGATTATTTTCCACAATGAAAACAATTTTTGAAACAATGCTCTAGGGCCTTTCGTTAACACATCTTCAG
>JAPFBL010000641.1:0-140601 GCA_026182355.1 Hermatobates lingyangjiaoensis
CTCAAACATAATTTTGAAACTCAAACAATAGTCAAAACCCGACTGCGGCCGAATACGAACAGATTATCCCATTCCCCATTATGTATTATGGGAAAATTATTTTTGGTTTTCGACCAAAAGTCTAGAACGAATTAAGTAAGATCGAAAACCAAGGTACCACTGTATAACCTATTCGTAAAATAAAGCAAATAAAAAGAAATGTTTATATCTACAAGAAGTATACACATAAGGAAAGTATATTAACATTGTATGATCGTGACTCAAATTGTTATTCTATAACAATAGAACTAAGATATTTTGTAAATCAACAATAAAGAATTAAAGTGTTGAAAATTTGAGTGATCCCTACTCTAAATTCAGTAAATTAAAATTTAGATCTCGATGTAGAATCAAATCGGTAATGTGGATCACCCATAACTAAAATTGGGTGTCACGAGCCTACTATATGAGCCCATTTTACACTCTCAGAACAACACTGAAGACAAAAGCCTACAAGTGTGGCAGTTGAAAAAAATACTAACGACGTGTATAATTCAAAGTAACTGCAAAGTGATTGACTTTGCAAGGAAAAGAAATTTAACTAATTACTTAGTTCAGAAATATCGTGCCACAAAACCTTATGATATGTTAATGTCATTAAGGGAAAACATTAGCCATTCAGAAATCATCAGTCAACAATAAATTGAAGATCTAGTGTCAACACACTAAGCACACTTTCAATTTGGACTGATCACAGTCGAAAGGTCCAAACAGTAATGCAAACACATGGCATAACTTCCTATTATTAATAACACTTTTATTTTATGAAATAAAATGTGTATCACTAATGTAGATTTACAAATGTTTTAATTTATATCTTTAAAAAATTAGATGACTGTACATTACCATTAAATGAACTTATTTATTTCAATTAAATGAACATGGCCTATTCAGAGTAACAAAATTATTTTAAGTTATTTCTGCAATAAATAGAGTTTTAACATTGTTATCATTTAACCAATTTAGAGAAAAATGAGATTAATTTCAATAAATAGATAATTAAACCTTGTCATTATTTCATTCATGTAATTGGTTTAGTTAAATTTCACATTCCTTATACAGATAAGCAAATAATTTAATGCGACTTCTTCAAAAAAATTAGAGTAAAACGTTCTCATTATTTTTACTAATTTAGAAAAATAAAAGAAGACTGCTTATTCAGATTTTGAAATTATTTCTTCAATAAAAACGAGATCTAATCATTGAATTAACAAATTCATTCAAATTTTACGAATTTTAGTTATTCAGATTAAGAAAAATTTTCAAAATAAATCTTAAAAAATTTGTTACAAACATTGTCACTATTTTAACGATAATTTAGTCGAACTAAACGAAATTCCTTATTAAGATTAACAATTTAGTTAATGTTATTTTTTCAAACTATTCGAGTTTGAAACATGGTCATGTTAATATACATGCGAATATTTTAACTAACTCATTCAATTCATAACTTGTGCAGTCCGTTATTGCGTGGTATTTACTCATGATGGGGGGGAAATACATCTAGTAATAAGTAAACATTTATTACTTACAACTTTGATCATGTTTCAGTATATTGTCATGTTTTGCTAAGGTATATTAAGGTATACATTACTTGCATCATTTATCATACAAATTCTCTAGTTCAAAACCTCAACAGTTCAATTCAACATTTATATATTGTATTCAATTTCAAATAATTCACTCTGATGTTCTTAAAGAACACAGATATGCATATTTTTTAGATGTTAAGAAACTCGTTGTTAGTTTCATATTAAATTTTGCATTGTGTGGACACGTAATTCTTGAATTCCTCCAATAAATTTATTCAAATTAAACGAACATGACTTTTGAATAGACTTTAAAACACTGTTACCAATTTAACTACTTTACTTCTTATAAAACAATTCATTAAAGAAACTATTAAATCATTGTAGGGTAAAAATAAAAGTTGAGTAAATTTCTATTCCCTACAATGAGTAAATTTCTAGTTATACCACATAATAACTGATTGCACCACCCACCCATTCACACACCACATCATCTGCATCCATTTATAATCATTTTGTTGTTGTTATTTTGTTGGGAGTATTCTTTGTATCATCGTGATCATTATTGTTGCTTAGTGTTACATTAATTTGGATTTGGCATGGTATTGTGTTTTCCTTATTGCCATCATTATTAATTATTTGTTTTTACTGCATTCTCATAATTTAATAGGAATTCTTGTGTACCATTAAATATGTTAATGCATGTAATGCCTTTTGGTGGACCATGTTGTTGCAAAAAAAAAACCACTACATCATCAAAAAATACCTCATAAAACGGCTTTGAGGACCTCAGAACATGTAAATCCGTCAAAATCTTGAGATCAATTTTTCTTCCTGATTACTATACTTTACTGATAGTAAATTAATAGGTGTTGTATTGTATTTATTATAAAAGTACGTCTTACCTCGTCCATCGGTGTTATCGCAAATTATCCGAAATTAATTCATGTTTTTACTAACCTCTGTGGTACTAACAATTTCTTATATGGTCCGAGTCCAATTTAGTTTAAAAATCTCATTCCAATACTACTTCCATTTGTAAAGAATACTCTTCCTTCAAATTTCTGTTAGAAATTTGTCTACTTAACTACTATGAATGGATGATTTGACATGATCTTCTGTCTAGAAGAGGGGGAAACCTTTGGATCACATTTATCTGAATTCGAGCCAATCACCTTGAAAAGGATAAAGGTTTTTGCCCAATCATACATAAATCTATAAAAGTGAGGAATACTTCTCTAAGTACATTTATGAAGGTCATTAAAGAACTTAAAATCTGAAGTTGAATTTAGTTACAACAATGGGATATACAATATAACAGGTATGGAAGAGTACTAGTCCAATGAGATTTAGTGCAGCTAGATTAAAACAAAATAAATAAATCAGTCAATTTCGTTGTCAACGAGTTTGTTATTATGTTTACTTATAGTAAACATAATACTCTCCAGATTTTTATTAATGTTATAAAACATTAAATTGAGAAGTTATATAATTGTTTTTATTTCAAATTAATATACTTTTTATTAATATGCGAGTAATTCAATGAGTTGAATGACCAACAAACTGGTATGTCACGAAGGGAATTCAAATTAAATAAACATGTCTAAGAGGAAGGATGCACGGTTTCTAGAAAGTATAATCTATTTTCACATTAACGATTGTCAATATTTATATTTTTAAGAGCTTGTAAAATTCTTTCAATGAAAAACAGCAGAGGGTGTTCTAATCACCAATTCTAAACATTATTTCAAGAGAAAAGATATTCAATACATTTTAATCTTAAATTGAAACCGTAATTCTAGCTAAGTCAACATTTTTAATTAAAAGAATATTAATTTAGTTCACTGTCTCAATGAGAATTACTAGTTTAATAAATGATTATTAGTATGACTTGGTTAATTAAATTCGTTACAAGTAAGTTTGCAATATGTTAAGCTATAGTGAAGTTCAATTTAAAAGCACATTTATTTCTTTACATAAGGATACCATTTTTTCAACATTTTTTGACTAAATACTCTTGATCGAGTAAACTAGTGACCACTGAATTTGAACTAAATTGATACAATTTAGAATATTTATGCTTAAAAGAAAGGAAGTTTCTTTCTGTATGTAGTAACAGTATTTTACTTTTGAAACTTCCTAAAATTTCTTTAGTTAAATATGTATAGTTAAATTTAAATTAGTTCTTTTTAGTTTAATTGATCAAGAGTGTTCCATTCTAAATGAGTCTTCGTGAAAAGAAAACTGATATGATATTGAACTTCACTATTAATCTCAAACCCAAGAGAGATTAATTTATTTGACTAAGTCATTCTAAACATCATTTATTGAACTAGTAATTGCCATTAAGACATTCAATTAATACTATACACTATTAAACTAAATAATAAATAGAACTTATTCAAATTAAACTAAGCTTACTTAACTAAATACCTATTAGAAATTTTCAAAAGAGAAGTACTCGTTATAATCCCTAAAAAGTTACTATATAAAGAAACCCCCTAAGTTATAAATGTAAATATTTGATTATTGTATCCATTTATTTAAAATTCAGTGGCCAGATAGTTCCATTGTTGCAGCTTCTAATTTTGCATATCTCTCAAGGACAAATGCGGGAATATTTCTTTGTATTAAATAGACAGTAGAAAACAAAGGCATTTCCCAAGAAAGTACAAACCTATATTTAGAATTGAATTGCTAAAGAATAAGGGTTAAAATTCATGAAGTAAAGTACTGAAATTTGCCCACTTAAAAGTTTACTGCTGTATAAATAAAGTACATATGAATGTTAAATATTTTGTCTTGATCTATTATAATTTTACTATTATAATTATAATTTTATTATTAAAATTATTATAATTTTACCTACTGTCAACTGTTGAAACATGTTATTGGAATCCACTGTTAATTAAGTATTTATTGCATTATATTATCTATTTAAGTTTACCTTATTTTATTACTTCAGTGTCATAATAATAAGGAAAAAATTCATAACAAGTTAACAGTAGATGTCCTGTGACTATAAAAAAAATCTGGAGTGGCCTACACTCTACGTTACTATAAGTAACCTAATGTCAAATTTCTTGAGTATATAAATTATAACGTCTCATTTAAGCATAACATAAATATCTAAATGGGATATAATTATTAGCATTTCATTCGTGAGGTAGTACAGATAGTGATTGAAGGATATATCAATTTATAAGCTTATTTTTGTACATCACAAATAATTTATTATTTGCAAATAATTTCATTAGTATAACCACAGCAGTAATAACATTTTTGAAAAACCAAAGTGAACATTTCTTGATACGAAATATTATCCTACAAGAGAACATGGCTATTGTTCAATTGCCAGTAGATTTCTTACATCGTTTACTTGACATCCATCTACATTGAATATTAAAGTAAAATTTTCAAAATTAAAACAAGAAAATACCATTTTTTTCTCTGAAAAACATCTTAAACAGCGAAGAAAATGTTGTTTTAATGTGATTTGTTAATTAAAGATGTACGATAATTACATTTATTAATCTCTAAACGAAAGATTTCAATTTTGAATTATCTTTTACATTTTTGGTTTTTTACAGAATTATTATACTGGGAATTTTATGGCTTCTTAGTATTTAATAAGACTATTTTCCTTCCCATTTGTTAAATAACATATATACGAAGTTTTTCTGAGTGAGTGTTATCATTTTCTTGCACAATATTATTCCTCTTACATCTCATATAAGTCAATAGACAATTTAAATTGTTCCTTTATAAATATCAATCTTATCTCAGTGGATTCGCTCAAAAAATTTCTAAGTCAATGTAAACAATGTAAAAAATCTGGAGTGGCCTACACTCTACTTTACTATAAGTAACTCAACGTCAAATTTCTTGAGTATATAAAACATAACGTATCATTTAAGCATAACATAAATATCTAAATGGGATATAATTATTAGCATTCCATTCGTGAGGTAGTACAGATAGTGATTGAAGGACATATCAATTTATAAGCTTATTTTTGTACATCACAAATAATTTATTATTTGCAAATAATTTCATTAGTATAACTACAGCAGTAATAACATTTTTGAAAAACCAAAGTGAACATTTCTAGATACGAAATATTATCCTACAAGAGAACATGGCTATTGTTCAAATAGCCAGTAGATTTCTTACATCGTTTACTTAACATCCTTCTACATTGAATATTAATGTAAAATTTTCAAATTTGAAACAGTAAAATACCCTTTTTTTCTCTGAAAAACTTCTTAAACAGCGAAGAAAATGTTGCTTTAAGGTGATTTGTTAATTAAAGATATACGATAATTACAGTTATTAATCTCTAAACGAAAAATTTATATTTTGAATTATCTTTTACATTTTTGGTTTTTAACAGAATTATTATACTGGGAATTTTATGGCTTCTTAGTATTTAATAAGATCATTTTCCTTCCCCTTTGTCAAATAACATATATACGAATTTTTTTTCACTGAGTGTTATTATTTTCCTGCACAATATTATTCCTCGTACATCTCTTATAAGTCAATAATATATTTTCATTTTTCCATTAGAAACATCAATTTTATCTCAGTGGATTCGCTCAAAAAATTTCTAAGTCAATGTAAACAATGTAAAAAAATACAAAAAATTCGACAAGTATAGCAGGTGATCTCTTAGTCTAGGATAAACAAAGAGTTTTTATATCGTTATTGCTCTTTCCCGTAATTGAAACTTCATGATTTTTTTTTTGTGAATTGCTTATTTTTTGTTCCATTTTTGGTAAAATTTGCATTATTTTTTAACGAGCCGTTTAGCGTCAAAAAAACATTTTCTGAAAACACAAATCGTACTGTAACGCCCCTTTAGCGAATGTAATTTTAGAAAAAAATATCTCAACTCATTCTCCATATAATGTTCTATTTGTAGGCATAGTTTCATTATTGTCCGTCAAACAGTATGGCTTGTATCGCTCTCACAAGGTTTGAGATTGAATTATAAGTCAAAATGTTTACATTTTATTGAAAAAAAAAAATATTTCCTGTTGTTTTAAAATTCGGAATATATTTTTCGTTTGTTGCGTTTGAAACCTCAAAGATAATGTCAAAATTTCAAAACTCTAGGGTTATCAGTTTAGGAGAAATAAATGTTTTAAAAAAAACGGTTTTTGGCCAAAAAAGTGACTTTCCCATCATGCATAATTCTTCCCAAACAATAGTGATCTTCGTCTTTATGGGGCCCATTTTTGTGTAAAATATTAACTTGATCCATCAAAGATTCTGGACCGTAGCGTGGTAACAAGCAATGCTAACACACGCACCCACCCACCCACACACACACAGACATCATCGTAAAAACTTCATAAAACGACTTCTGGGACCTCAAAACATGTAATTCCGTCAAAATCTCGAGATCGAATTTTTTCACGATCACCATACTTTACTTATAGTAAAGTAAAAAAGTTCTGACTGAAACAGAAAATACAGCAAGGGAGATGGTCAACTTTTTTTTTTTAAGAGAAGTACAATAGAAGCTAACTACTGGGAAATAAACTATAAAATATAAAAACAATGTAAAGAGGTTGGCAAAACAATGAAAATTAGATTATCAGCAAAGCTCTTGGCTTTACCAAGGTATATAGATTATTAATTAACAAATAATGAATTGATGAAGCTGGATTTTGGAAATTAGAATAGTTTTTAATTTGACTTCGACGGCTTCTTGTTTTTCTCTATGCCTAGAGAGATAGAAGGAAATAAGGTTATGACATAAATACTTCTCCTAGGTATTGAATAATTTTACTCGCCAAAGTTGGTATTATAAAACTACTCTATTTCTGGTCAATGTATGCACTCTTACTGCTTGAAGGGGGAACTTCACATGTTCTAGAATATGATCATATGATTTGTACAAATATCAATGTTGAATATAGCTCACTGAGGAGTACGTGCAACAGATTAACTTAGAGAACCTGAAAACGAGTATTTCCGTTTAAAAGTGGATACCGAAATATTGACCCGAATGTAATAATACACTTTATACTTAAAATTGGACCCACTTCCGAAGCTTGATGTTCTTTTCTAAGGTTCATAACATAGTTAATAAATTAATTGAAAATTCCCTTGAAAGTAATTGGTAAGTTTAAATTGAAAACTCTCTTGGTACGTCATGAACAGTTTTAAGTTACTTTAAATGATAAAATATTAAATCAAGTGCAGATTGCATGTAAATAATGAGCATCAATACAAAGTGGGCTGCAAGTAAATTATTAAGAAAGAAAGATGGATATTTGTTACGAAATATTATCGAAACTTTATAAATTGTTTGTAACAGATCAAATGAAATAAATATTAGTAGTGGTTTATTTAACTTATACACAGTACATAATAGCCTTGTCTTGAGGGTTTACACCATCTCACAAATATTGTCCACAAAGAAACTTTACTTCAAACGAAAAAAATATTTTTTCTGTTTATAATAGTTTAGTTATTTTATGACTGAAATATAAACCTGTATTACTTATCTGAAATTCTTATTTAAAAAACAACATATTTCCGCACCTACACCATTCCTTTCTTATTCCCGAGTAACACCGTATATTTCTGCTAGTAATTAACATAAGGTAAAAATAAGGTCATAAATAATTTTAATTTAATAATATTTAAATTATTAAATCCCCCTAATTATTTAATGTCCTATCTTTTCGCCACCATGTCTTCTTCACATGTTTCTGATGCTATATGTTTGCTTCATCTGAGCTCTTCATTCTATTATAAATAAGTTTTATTCAATAATAACTACACAAAAAAATGCTAAGTCCCTTTTAATTTGCACTGAATTAATTAAATTATTATTATTATAACTATGATAACATTAAATTAATAATTAATAATAATATCAAATTATTTCTCATCCTAGAATATGAGATTGCAGTACCCATGCTAATATTTCGTCTTTATGTTTAAGGTATCCTTTGAAGGACAAGAAAATGACTTTGTAAACATATTCCATAATTCCTAATAGAGAATTAATTTTATAAAATAACAATAAATAAATAAAATATAAATAGCAACAAAGTAATATTTTGTTGTTTTAGATTATAGGATTGTTATTTTGTATAATAAAGTGACTTTCTTTTTATTTTGATTTAATAACCGTCTTTAAATGAGTGGCTTCCCTTACCCGATAAGTTCAATATGGTAAGGCAATTCCATCCTTCTAAGTATTGGATAGCTTATCTTGTCTGAGCTCCCGTTGTTTTTGTCTGCCCTTACAAGAAGGTAAGTTGACTTCTAAGGTTTTCTCTCCCGAAATACCCTCCCGCCTTTTCCCTTTTAGTTAGTTTCAGTATCATGGCAAATTTTAAAGAGTTTGTTCATCTCTACAACACTTTCTTCAGGGCCAGACCTCCAGGAAGGTACTTTGTTTTGGTTGAGTAGACGTTGAGGGAATAATAACACGCTGTTCAACAGAACAGTAATCAAGAGGCTGTTTTCAGATAATAAACTGTTGTAAATCCAATGCAGTTGAAATTTAGCTTATATACTCTACAATATAGGAAGGACAAAATATATGTACCAGTTTGAATAATATGTACCTTATTATTATGTACCATAATAATACATTTCGTAATATACATAATAATAATATTATGTATCATAATAATACATTTCGTTATTATTATTATTATTCAAACAGGTGAATCTGGGACAGACTGCTAGTAATGAGAAAAAAGTAAAAGAACACTTCTTAACAGGAATAAATATATATTTGAGTACATCATAATATGGACAATAATTTGCAACAACAATAAAAACAATCTTGAAAATGTACTTTACAAATTCACTTGCTTTAACTTTTCCTCTTAAACCCAAAGATTCAAAATAATTTTAATTTTTACACCTGTACAATAAGCCAAACTAATAAAAACTGTTCACTATCAATAATATATCCATATAAAAATAATATTCATCTGATATAAATTCATAATGACGGTAAAAAGAAGAGAGCATACATTTAACACATTTTAAACCTAAAAGCTTATCAAAATAGAATATAATCACAGCAAAAGCAGTTACCCCGACAGTCAATACTGCTACATTTGCAAAGTCAATGCCTCCATATATTCAAGAGTTTTTGCAACATCTAAATTAACTGAAAATAAATTTTATATGAAATGTGATGACAATAAAATAAGTTTCAAAAAACATTGCAATAATTATGAAAAGCAGACTACATTACAGAAACAAATAGCATCTATTTGAATGTATTGCCCTGTGATTTACAAAGTAATTTTGGTAAACTCATATCTAAAAAAAAGGTATCACAATAACTAGAAAGCACTGCAGCTTTGTCAAGTCCTATCAGCCTTAGACTAATTGCATGAAACATATACATACTATACATAAAAAAAACATATACTTCTCTAACAAGGAACATTTAAAACATACTTCTAGTTTTACTAAAAAAATCTATAGGGAGTATTCAAAGTCACATATTTATAATAAATGACAAATTCAATCAAAATAACCTAAATTTCCTTGAAATGAAAACAATTTTATTTGTATACAAAGATCATTGTGATCTTTGACAAATAAACAATCTATTGTTAGTTTTTTGTAACATTTCAATTATTCTTGTAAATGAAGTCTGTGAGAAGGTAGGCGATCATTAGTAAAGAGATAAAGACTAATTTTCAAACATATAATCCCCTAACGTTTTATTCATTTCAATGAGTATTTTCAAAACCAAAAAAATATCAGTATTCAGCCTTTATTTGAATTGTAATCAAAGTCACAAAAGTAAATATTCGCAACAATGTCAATTCAACAATGAGACAATTCAACAATTAACTTGTTTCTTTAAGAGTCTCAATTACAGATTTCTTATATTTATATGTTTAATTTAGTAATTAATATTTTTTATAAATTGAAAGCTGGTTCCTGCAGGTAATTTACATTAAAACTTTACTAAAAAAAGAAAACATTTGCTTACTAAAAGTGTTTCGATAAATTAATTTATCAAGTAATTCATTTCCTTTCACATCACAACAAAAATACATTCAATTCTTTTTTTTTGTAATTCCATTTTATAAATGAGTTGAAAATATTTCAAGAGTGTAATAGTTATTCGGACATTAAAATACTGTACTTGTGAAGGCAGTTACTATATTGTATTTAGTTAAGCCTAGAAATTCTGGAAAAAGTCTTATTAGCTTTTATTAACAAAACAATTCGGCTCGAATACTGCGTGTTTGTTTTTAGGTCGAGTTGTTGTGCATAATTTACAGCTATTATTGAAGTACCTTGTTAATTACAGATATTGTTATTCTGAGTGAGAGGGGTATAGTTAACTAGAATAAAATACAAATACTGTTTAAAATGTTATTAAGAATCAAAAATTGAAGAATTGAATTTCATAAGTTCAATTATCAAGCCAAGATAAATAATTTAAATATTAAGGGTCAGTTAGTTATATAGCCAGTAGAAAATTTATTATCAGATCTGTTTAAATGATAATGTTTTAATGACGAACCCAATAAAAATTTCGTTACAAACCAAAAATGGACGATTTTAAAATTAGTCAAAATATTTATACATGGTAATGCGTTTTTCTAACAATGTTGTAACTCAGACCCAACTGGACTGAGGAAGACTATAATTATGTTATCAGCACGTTGGAAGGATCATATCGAGTCCAATCCACCTCCAGTCAGTTTTGTGGCGTACAGATGCAAAACCTGAACACAAAAAATATCATCACCTCATATATAATTATTTAACAATACCAGTATCTAGATTCCAACAATTATTGCCTTAATTAGAAGTTAACAAAAACCTCATACAACAATTTTTCAACCTTTGAAAGATTCTTCATTCGCTATATTCACTTTTTTAATGAAAAAATATTCAAGAGAGTCAACTTGCCTGGTAAATAAAGGCGTACTGGTCCTTGGTTTGAACAGCCCCTGCACGGTCCCTCCTGATAGCGTAGACAGTAGTGGGCACATCGATGGTGCGTTTGATCTCGAAATGACGAATGAGAATGTCACAAGCAATGAGCGTGCCAGTCCGACCTGTGCCTGGACTACAGTGAACAACAACCGGCGAGTGGCTCTCCTTGCTGCGCATGTACGAACGAGCTTCGATTAGCATCGCAATCATAGAAGACTGTTCTCGAGGAACTCCCGTCACTGGCCAACTCCCATACCAAAGGTGCACCACTTCCCGCCAGAGATTGCTCTTCAGATTCTGAAAAACCATTACTCTTCAAATAAACTTTCCTCCTGAAAGGTATCCAAAAGTACTCTCATATTAATAAAGCCATAATTTTGGCAATAGTCAAAATAATGGTAATAATAAATAATGGTCACTTTTTTAACCAGTCGGCATTAAACAGTAAGAAGCAAGTAGTAAGAATAATGTTTAAATAATTTTACCAACATTTGCACATTAAATTGAATTAACTTATATGAATATAATAAGCATATTATTCATTTCTGTTTGATGAGATCTGGAAGGTAACAAACACAAATATTTCAGATATAAACACACTTTCTATTTACTTCATCGCTTCCTGTAAAATATTTCATGAGGGACATCGTAACTGGCAACATATAGTCAAATTATTAATATTTCGTTCTATTAAATCGCTGAAAACATTATCCCTATTGGGATATCTTGATATCGCGCTATTATCAATAGCCAGAAAATTAATTTTTTTTTAACTTTTTCCTGCTAGAAGTATAGAAGATGGCCACTGCTTCTGTCATCAGTAGACACACTTTCCTTTGTAATTTGTTAGTGCTAATTTGGCAAAATGTTTCATTTTAAAAACATGCCACTGCCATTGGTTTATTACAGTATTAACAGCAATTTTGTTGAGCTCAAAATGTAGATTTTGAGTTAAGTCCTCATGTTCTACCAAAGACTTTCTCTCACTGCTTTTGCAACCTTATCCAGTGTATCAGTTACATGGCTTCTCTAGTTTAGTCTTTCATCTAAAGAGACTTCATGATTTTTAATATCTCTGAGAGTTCTACCTTAGTATACTATTTGTTAATTAATTTTAGTTTTTGTTAAATACGAACTCTTTGGCAACTACTTTGTTTGTTATTTATCCTTAAGGTATAAGGATTGTGTTAGCTAGATTTATATTCAAACCTTATCCCTTTCCCCATCATTCTCCAGTTGAAAGATTATACAGTATAATCTGAAAGGCAGTATCATTAAGCGTTCTTCTTCTTATAGACTGCATATCCGTGCGCATCGTAACCTTGCTTATTGTGAATATTTAGAAAAACCTACAACTAATCACCACAATAGTACACCTCACTGAGGACAACCTTTAGTGGACACAACTTTCCAGTACTGGTAGATTCTACACTAATTAATCTTCGTTTAATAGTACTAATTTATTCTTTACCACTTGGATTAATACTTCTGTATATTATTAATTCGAAGAGGAGTTGTACAATTTTTTTCTATATCATAGAAGCAGCTCAGAGTGATTAAAGCCATAAGAATTGTCCCACTTTGTTAACTAATGTTTACAAAAATGTTTAACGCTTTAAAAATGTTCATCATTTATAAAATTTAAACTTTAGTAATAATATCACGTCCTAAGGTGATCATAACTATAACATACAAATATCCGGAGTGGCCTACACACAACTTTACAATAATTAAATATAATACTCGTATCAAACTTCTTGGGTTAATAATATATAATGTCCCATTTAGACATAATATAAATATCTAAATGGGACCTGCTTTTTATTCTTTCATTCCTGAAGGTGGTACAGATAGTGATTAAACCAGTTTTCAATATACGTACTTATTTCTGCATATCATATTACTTATGAATATAACATCATTAGTATAACTACAACAGTAATGACACTTTTGTGAATCAAAAGTGAAGATTTCGTGTTACGAAATAATCTCTGACAAGAGAATTGTCTTTTATTCCTATAGCCAGAGGATCTCATAAATGACTATCTGTAACTACTAATATTTGTTCTCGACTGACCTTTAGCTGTAAATTGGATATGACATATTTCTCTTTGACTTCCCTCTTCTTGAGAGTGACCTGTAGATCTCCAAACACACGGTGACAGTCAAGGACTTCAGAAGGAGGTAGGTAGTCGGCGCATTTCTCCTAAATTATAGTTATTAATAGAGTATATCTATAGAATAAGCATTTGGGCTTGCTCAAATAAAATGCATGCATGAATAACGATAATAGATTATAAATCTACACTAAACAAAAAAACCAAAAGGAATCCACACTGTAAACATACAGTTATTCCATTTTTTAGGATTATTTCAGTTGATGCTTCAAAACAAACTTTTGAAGCTGTCCTGATTTGTACATACAGTTAGAATGCTTAAGTAATATTATGCAGGTTACTTCAGTGTTATTCTGTATTTGTTTTTAGCAAAATTATGACGAAGAAAAATATATGCATACAATAAAAAAACTAAAACTGAACTATACATACGAGGGCGGAATGATAAGTCAGTGACTTTTTGAATTTTCCGCGCAGTTACTCCAAATGCAACAGTGCTGTCGTTATCTGTTAGTGGACAACTATCTAATTATGAGTCAACTACCAGGTGCAGTCGGTGTTTGATAGTCATTCAAAGCAGACAACCTCGTGCATTTTTACGAAAATGGAAAAAAGTGAATTTCGTGCGCTGATTGAGCATTACTTTTTACATAAAAAATCCATCACTGAAACTAAGCAAAGACTTGATAAATACTATGGGGACTCGGCACCATCAATTTCAATGGTTAAGAAGTGGTTTACAGAGTTCTGTTGTGGTCGTACTAGCACTAGTGACGCCGAAAGTTTAGGTCAACCAAAAGAAGTGATCACGCCGGAAATCGTCGATAAAATCCATGAAATGATATTGGATGATCGGAGAATAAAAGTGCGAGAGTTGGCTCATGCTGTAGGCATCTCAACTGAACGGGTACATCATATTTTACACGAATATTTGGACATGAAAAAACTCTCCGCGAGATGGGTGCCGCGATTGCTCACACTTGACCATAAGCGCAATCGTGTGACCACTTCAATAGAGTGTAGCGATGTTCAGCCGTAATCCGGACGAATTTTTGCGCCGTTTTGTTACTCTGGACGAAACATGGATCCATCACAACACGCCAGAGACCAAGGAACAATCGAAACAGTGGGTTGCTGTGGGCGAACGTGGACCAAAGAAAGCCAAACAGAGTCTGTCAGCCAACAAGGTCATGGCCACAGTTTTTTGGGATGCCCGTGGTGTTATTCACATCGATTACCTCGAGAAAGGTACAACGATCACCGGCGAATATTATTCAAAGCTTTTGAACAGATTCGACGTTGATTTGAAGCAAAAACGGCCTCATTTGGCAAAGAAGAAAGTGCAGTTCCATCGAGACAATGCACGTGTGCACACTTGTCTAGTCACGATGTCCAAAATCTACGAATTGGGATACGAACTGCTACCCCATGAAGCATATTCTCCTGATTTAGCCTCCTGCGACTATTTTCTGTTTCCAAACCTAAAGAAATGGCTGGGCGGTAAGAGATTTGAGTCGAATGAACAAGTCATTACCGAAACAAAGACGTATTTTGAGAGCTTTGAGAAAACGTATTATTTGGAGGGAATAAAAAAATTAAAAAACGCTGGACTAAATGTATCAAGCTAAAAGGTGACTATGTAGAAAAATAAAATGTTTCTTTGCCGAAAAAATCTTGTTTTATTCAAAAAGTCACGGACTTATCAAACCACCCTCGTATATTACTTTTCATGAAATTTCGAGTTAGTAATATGATATTTACTTACGATATCGATTATGATTACGATATTTCTAGAAAAATATAATGAAGTATAAATTGACTTTAAATTTTAGCACATAGTATTTATTTATACGTCAAGATAAGGTCTAAGAGTTATTTTTGTTGCACTGATACTCAGACGCGAACATAATTACTACTGTTAGAGTCTCCAACAAGTAACCATGAGGAAGAAAATGGTCGTCAAATTAATATTTAGTGTTATTACGGATTTTAGTTTACAAGAATTAATATTAAAAAAATCTGCAGTTGCCTACACTCAACTTGGCTATAAATAAACGTAAGACACATTGAAAAATTTTTTTGGAATAATGTTTGATCGAGTACATGTTAAAACACCTGTCAACACTGTGTAACCCCCTCTCAACACTATGTAACCCCCTGTCAACACTATGCAACCCCCTCTCAACATTGTGTAACCCCCTCTCAATATTGTGTAACTCCCTCTCAACACTATGTAACCCCCTCTCAACACTATATAACTCCCTCTCAACACTATGTAACCCCCTCTCAACTTCCAAATCTTCTTAGTCTTAGCTTTTCTGTCTCTCTCCCCATCTATATTGTATATTTAAGCAATATATAAGTTTTACTTCCCAAGTGGTTTAAGCTTATTAAATTTAGTTTTGTGCCCAGACCAGAGTAATGTTTGAAACGTAGAATTTTGTTTTCTGAGCAGTTGTTTTTAATTTGTGCTTCGGTGATTAAGTTCCAAAAAAACTTTTAAAAATGACTTTTTAAGAGACCTTTTAAAAGGATGACCAAGTCCAATAAATCATCTCTCCCTATCATTAAAAAATTTGAGGAAGGAGTGATTAAAACTATAAGAATTGTCCCACTTTGTTAACTAATGTTTACAAAAATATTTAATGCTTTAAAAATGTTCATCATTTATAAAATTTAAACTTTAGTAATAATATCACGTTCTAAGGTGACCATAACTACAACATCCAAAAATCTGGAGTGGCCTACACACAACTTTACTATAACTAAATATAATATCAAACTTCTTGGGTGAATAATATATAATGTCCCATTTAGACATAATATAAAGCAATTACAACAGTTGGAAGTACGGCATGGAAATATTTTTATACTTTTAAACTGCAGAAGAGCTATGGTCTGTTGTGACTGGTAACGAAAAAAAGGACAATAAGGCGAGAGAAAAAATTTGTCTGATCGTAGAAGAGTGTCTATACACGATATTAATGAGGTTTAAATCTTTTAGCGGAGACATGGAAAAAAACTTGAGGAAACATATGAAGATGAAGGGTTAACTAGCACATTAGGTTTCTAAAATTAGTTTAACAGATCATGAGTCCATGGAGAAATACATAAGTAAAGTTACACCGATATCACAAAAGTTGGATGTCATCGGTGCTGGGTTAGAAGACGAGTTCATGGGTGTAATATTACTCAATGAGCAAACAGAAGATTTTGATCCCATGATAATAGTCATGGAGAACTCAAACATTAAAGTTAATAGTGATTACATGCGAGCCGCTCTACTACAAAATAATTATAAAAATGCAGAACGTAATACGTCTGCGTTGCATAACAATCATCGAGACTGATCAACCCTAAGTTGTAGGTGCCGAAAAGGAGGTCATAACTCCTATCAATGTCCTGATAAAAGAGAAAAGAACAAGTTTAGCAATAAAGATAAGAAGAACAGGAAACCTGAAAAGGAAAAGGATGGGGTACTGTTAGCAGTTTTTTCATCTGTCTCGACAAATAATTCAGAATGGATCATTGACAGTAGTGCTTCCTGTCATGTGAAAGGACTGGAAAAATAATATTAATCCTGAAGTTCAAGAAATCACTGCAGCTGGTAACAAGATGTGCTCTGAAGGAAGAGGAGATGTAACATTGGTAAAGACATTAAAATAATGGACACTCTGTATGTTCTTCAGTTGTCATCTAATTTATTATCAGTGAGTAAAGTAACAGATGAAGGTTTAACTGTAGTTTTCAAAGAAAACAGTTGTCAAGTTTATGAGGAAGGATCTACAGTTGTAGGGTCCCAAGTTGTGCATGTATGTAACGAAAAGGAAATATTTAAGCAGTCAAATCTTGTTAAGAATGAACAAGTAAATTATAGCCTAAGTGACTCCTCAACAGTTACTTAATGTATTTGGCAGTTAAGTCTTGCCCAGGTTTGTTAGGCCCCATGACACAAAGAAGCTGGCGTGGATCAGGTTATGGCTTAACCTTTACTGATGATTACAGTCGAAAAAGTGTTTTGCATACAATAAAAAGTAAGTCAGTAGTTAAAGAAAAATGTAGTTGGGAATTAGTCAGGATGCAAAATAAAAATACTCCGCACCGATAATAGGAAAGAATATGTTAATAATGACTTTAAAAATGTTTACCCAGCAATGATATTTTACATCAAACATCAATACCGTAAAGTCCTCTACAGAATGGATTAACTGAGCGCCTGAACAGGGATTTAGTTGAAAAGATTCGAACTTGTTAGAGGAAGCTGGCTTATCAAGGAAATATTGGGCAGAAGTACTTAAACGAGCAAATTATACTATAGACAGGACACCTACAAAAGCTGTTCCCAACATGACTCCGGAGGAATAGTTGCCAAGTATTTGCAGAAGTCCTGTAGTACTTACCGGATTTAAAGAATAATAACAATCTCCCATTTAGACATGTATATGAAAATTAATTAAATTTCTGTTTATTCTACTAAATCAATTTTGTTTTATTGTTCTTCACGGAATGGAAATTTCACAGTTTATTTTTTATAAATTACTAATTTTCTGTTCAATTTTTTTTGAAAAAAAAATCATTGTTTTTTATTTTCATAATGTTCTAAAAAAAATTCTGAAATAACTTCGGTTAAAGTAATATTTAAAAAAATACCTCAACTCATCCCCCAACATAACGCTCTATTTCTAGGTGTAATTTCATTTTGTTCTATCAAACGGTATGGTCTGTATAAAAGAAAAAACATTTTTTAAATGGATTTATTCTGTTTCTTGTGAATCATAAAACCGAATAATGTGTATATTTACTTATACATAACAAGATTTCACATAAACACGTGATATAACTATCAAAGATCAAACCACAATATGAATTGAAAAAAAAAAAAGACTAAGATCTTTCAACCGTAACAAGCGATCTTCGTCAGAGTCAAAACCCAACTCAGTCAAACCAGTTGGGGTTTGACTCTGACGAAGACCACTTGTTACGGTTGAAAGATCTTAGTCTTTTTTTCCCATTTCGTATTGTGGTTTGGTCATTGATCTATTTATACATATAAGTAGAAGTGGTCAAAATGTTTTTCATATTTCGGATGAATGACTAGTAGTTTTTGGAGCTATCTGATTTCCTTCCATTGCAAAAATAACACTTCACACATTGCTGCTATTTCTCACTACCTCTTACGTAAAACCGGATTTTCCATTCATACTGCCATAACAACTAAAAACCGAATTAGACTTACTGCTGGGAATGACTCGATCAAACTCTCAAATATAAAGACAAAATGAGCACAAAATAAACTTTCTGTTAAAATTGTTAGTAATTCTGTTTTATTAGTTATGTACTTGTTGAAAATATCAAAATTAAAGTCCTTTAGTTTCGAATTTTTATTCGAAAAATACACATGTCAGTAATATTACTTATGTAAACATACATTCAATTTATAAAGGCATATGAAAATATTTATATTATAATTGTATAATATCATTAGAATCTGGGGTTCCCGGGAAAGTTAGTGAAGTAAAAAGAGTTCTGCGTCAAAAAAAAGTTTGAGAAACTCTGATCTACACTATGAGGCTCATTATCGTATAAAATATTTTGATTAATCAAAAATGGGGACTCTAGCGTCTACATAAACTTTGGGATACGTACCCAACTATACACAAGACATCATCGAGAAACGTCATAAAACGACTTTGAGGGACCTCAAAACATGTAATTCTGTCAAAATCTCGAGATAGAATTTTTTCACGGTCGCTACGCTTTAGAAAAGTAAAATCAATTAATTGTTAACGAGTTTGATGTTACGTTTGCATATAATCCCAATTCAGTGCAGAAGGATTTTTTTACTATAAGATCTTTTTACTTACCGTAAAGTAAAAATTTGTGTGGGGGCAAAAATTGAGAATCGTGGCTTAAAAGATCTTTAGTTATTGCTATGAGCTTTGTATTGATCAAAACGACAGAGCTGCATGCTCCCAGAATATGTCTAGAACAAGACGGTACTAAACTGCTGTCGTTTCCAAGTGATTCTTAACGTGGATTTTGTAAAGCTCAAGTTGTTGGGAGAGGCAGTAAGGATAAGTAGGCAAGGGATTTGAATACTTAGAGCCTACTCAGGGTAGAATATATGCATCAATGTTGCCACTCCACCCGTAGATTCATTCACTCTTACTAACAAAGCTCTTAGGAAAATTAATATTAATTAAATCAGTTTTCTTAAGAGTGTCTAAATTTGATTAAACAGTTGAGTAATTTTATTCCAGTCTTTTATGCCTAGTACTGTTATAGAGGCAGGAAGTGAAACCAATTTGTTACTTGACTATCATTTTAGCTAGAAATGAGCCATACCATTGGATCACTTGCAACGAGGTTAAAAAAGATTGGTCTGGCATCAACAGATGTGCTTTAACTTGAACGGAAAATTAGTGCATAATCTAAAGGACAGAGACAATGTATGTACAATGACAATAAAAGTCGCTTGATAGCAATCAGAGAGAAGAGCTTTACACCATTAAGCAGCACTAACCACACCGGACTCATAGAGGTCCGTTAGCATGATGACCATCCGACTCTGCTGTTCCCAAATCATTTGCCAAAAATCCGACACTGTATCAGCCATAGGGCCTTGGCAGGCGATGTAGAATTTCTCCTCTCCTTTAGGTCCCTAGAAGAAGCAAAGTCTTCATTATTATGCTGAATATCATCAAGAGCTGTAACACTGAGTCACCATCATTTCATTTTATCCGAGTAAACAACTATTATCAAGGCACTAGTTATTTGAGAGTTAAAAATTCTGAGAAAAATGTAAAATGTTATATCAAACATAGGCGCTCAGAAATGATTTATTTGTTATTAAAAAATATATTGTAATAAAAAATAAATGTATGATAAAATCAGTAATCAAATTTTATTAATGTAAGTTGGTCATTTAAATTTTTACTTCCTTCCACAAAGGAAAAAGACTTCTGACTATGTTACAGGAACAACCAAATCACATATAAATTATTTTATGTGCAAGTTATTTCTGAAATTTAAAGCATCACAAGTTATTTATGTATAGGATTAAGCCAAAATAGTATAACTTAATTTACAATGAGCATATTTTACAACTAAAAATGATTATATTAATCAAAACGAATCACATTAAAAATAGCTACAATGAACTTCTTAGAACTCAAATACTTAACAGTTGAAATAAAACCGAGATACATAATTAAATATGGCCATCACCTAAAGCATAGGCTTGGAAGCTGGAGATGATGGTATTATAAAATAAATAATAGCTTTATAGATAATTTGGTTAAGGCATTTATCAATAATATAGTGATCCCGAAAATAAGAATTAACCTATTTATTATTTTTATTTAACGAAGTAGCAGATATTATTCATAGATCAGTAGGGCAGACTTTTTGGGTACACATTGTACAGAACTATGCACACAAAAGAAACTATATATGAATAGGATTTTATAAATGGCCTATTTTTTAGAAACAAACAATCACAGGAAAGGGTAAGACTACAGTGACGAAACACTTTTCAAATGTATAATTCAGACGGAAGGTTAATAAATGAGTTTTGAACTTGACTGGACGCTATATGTTTACACGGACCTTGACAAAGTTGGCATTGATATAGGCAGCGGAAGAGTGAGGGTCGCCTCCTCCCAGGGACACTCTCGTCTCCGGCAGCGGAATCACATTGGCATATCGGTTCTTGGATTCAACTCCTGCAGGCAGTTCGTCCGGCTTGACTGTCACCAGAGGCACCAGAGAGAATTCTTCGTCAATGTGCCCACGATTGGTGACGAAGCTGGCCAATGTAGCGAAGTTAACAACATGAGACACTGCACCCTAAAAGTAGAAAAATTACATTTACAACTCACATATATGTCAACACATCGTCATTAAAAGAGCTGATTCATAGCCCCACCCAACATTAGCATTTTGGATTGACAAGTTTAGCTTTCAAAAGTCCTCCAGCGAACACCAATATCAGCAGCTTGCTGTCTAAGCCTTTTGGAATTGTATTTGTTAAGTTTCCATCTTTTATATTAAAAAAAGAGGTCGTACAAAATAAAGTAAACAAATACACAAAAAAACTACTGCGCAGGATATTCACTATCAAATGAATAGAAATAGTACAGCTGGGTATGGAGCGTTAGTTTGCCAACTACAACGTTTAAAGTAAAAAGCCAATGCAACTAGAGTTTCTCAACCTTATTGTGGTTGAATACTGCTGGGAGGAGCATACGAGTACAATAGCCACTCTGCACTAGAAAAAATGAAATTACAGCAAAATGTTAACAATACTCTATTTTTTAGTACAGCATAAACATGCGTGACTAAAAGCAGGATCTCTGTAAATGAAACACAAATTCTAGTACAAGATCCATATTTAACAATAAATTACAGTCACATCCTTCTTCAGTTTTATGTTCACAAATTTTAACAAAAGTTTTACGTACTTTTGAACCATTCAACATTAAAGAGAAGTAGAACGGCTCTAATAATAGAACTAATCACAAATCATTTCTTGACCTCTTTTCACATTCTCATTACCCATTCTCTGTAGAGAACTTCTTTCCGTACATCTTCAAAGTTAATTGCTTTATCATAAGTTTGAGATGAAAATCAGCAACAGCACTACAAGCATTATTTCGTGCATATATAATGTTCTTATTTATTCTAATAGTTCTTTCTGTTCTTTGCAAATTTTTTTCGCATACGTTTCAATAGTTTCTTCAATAACTTAATTATCTTTTCTAAATCTGTGTTGTACAATTTTTATAATTGTAATCACTTTCGCTAAATTTTACAACTTTTGATATTATAATATCATTAAGTTGGGAGACCCATAGTCCAAAGTTTGAGCCACTGCAACTAACCGTTGCAATATCACATCTTCGAGCCTGCAATCTCGAATTTGTGTCCTTTTAGGTTGCTCATAATATAGGACCTTGGAATCAAAATTTTTTTATCTTGTTAGATCTATTTTTATCATATATTTGTATAAGTGGGCGGCAAATCTTCTTTGAGACAAATAGAATTGAAATATGCAGCAGCTTCTGCATTCAACTCATTTCTGCTGATTGCCTGGAATTTCCTCGCTATTATTCGTTGGCCTAGAGTTAATTTCAGCAATGAATCAGCCAGAGACATGTAAACAGACAAACAAAACTACTAAGCAACAATTTTATTAAACACTAACACACCAAAAAACACGCTTTCGAACACACATTGGTCACCTTTAGGCTAACCTATAAGTTAATAAAGTATTTATAATTACTAAATATAATAAGTATAACAGAAATGAAGTAAGAAGTAAACAAGAGCTAAAGTGAAAGTTAAAAGGTAGGTTCTAGCAAGGTTGGACGTTCTAGGTTGGACACTCAATTGTTGCCAACCCTACTCGAATCTTACTTCTCTAACAACTTTAAAACTTTTTTTGAAAATTATACTACTTGAGATAGCATTACGATCGGAATTCTGTATATTAAGGCTAGGATATTGTCTTTAATGTACAGGGCTTCCAAAATGACTAATCTATTGGTGTCATTGTTACATTGCAGTGCCTATGTTCCTTCAACCAACATTTCAAACAAACATGGTAAGTTTGATCCATGCGCTTCTTCGGTATGTTTTTTGGATGCTCCTGTCGAGAGATGTATCATCAGACGTCTTGTGAGCTTCGTTGTAGTCATCCCAATATAGCTAGAATTCCGGGTGCTCAGTCATCTGTTGAGCAAGAGTACTGGTATACTAGGTTTTTTTTAATACTAAGGAGCCATAAATTTCCCTGTATAATAATTCTATAAAAGACCAAAAATGTTCAACATAATTCAAAATTGAAATCTTTTGTTTGAAGATTAATAAATGTAATTATCGTACATCCTTAATTATAAATGATCTTAAAACGACATTTTTTCTTCGATGTATGTGATGTTTTTCAGAGAAAATTAGAGTATTTTTCGGTTTTAAATTTTAAAATTGCACTAAAATATTCAATGAAGAAGGAGGTGAAGTAAACGATGTAAGAAATCCACTGGCTATTTGAACAAAGGCTATGTTCTCTTATAGGAGATTATTTCGTATAAAGAAATTTTCACTTTGGATTTTCAAAAATGTTATTACTGCGGTAGTTACACTAGTGAAATTATTTGCATCAGCTGTGTGATGTACAAAAATAAGCTTATATATAGATAAGTCGATCAATCACTATCTGTAATACCTCAGGAATGAAAGACTAATAAACATCTCCCATTTAGGTGTTTACATTATGCTTAAATGAGACATTATATATTATATACCCAAGAAGTTTGATTTTAAATTTACTTATAGTAATGTTGAGTGTAGGCCATTCCAGATTTTTTACTTTACTATAAGTAAAGTATAGTGATCGTGAAAAAATTCGATCTCGAGATTTTGACGGAATTACATGTTTTGAGGTACCAGAAGTCGTTTTATGACGTTTTTACGATGATGTCTGTGTGTGTGTGGGTGGGTGGGTGGGTGCGTGTGTTAGCATTGCTTGTTACCACGCTACGGTCCAGAATCTTTGATGGATCAAGTTGATATTTTACACAAAAATGGGCCCCATTTAGACGAAGATCCCTATTGTTTGGGAAGAATTATGCATGATGGGAAAGTCACTTTTTTTGCCAAAAACCGTTTTTCTTAAAACATTTATTTCTCCTAAACTGATAACCCTAGAGTTTTGAAATTTTGACATTATCTTTGAAGTTACAAATGCAACAAACGAAAGATATATTCAGTATTTTAAGACAACAGGAAATATTTTTTTTTCAATAAAATGTAAAAATTTTGACTTATAATTCAATCTCAAACCTTGTGAGAGCGATACAAGCCATACTGTTTGACGGACAAGAATGAAACTATGCCTACAAATAGAACATTATATGGTGAATGAGTTGAGATATTTTTTTTTGAAATTACTTTCGCTATAGGGGCGTTACAGTCCGATAACTGTTCTCAGAAAATGTTTTTTTGACGCTAAACGGCTCATTAAAAAATAATGAAAATTTGACCAAAAATGGAACAAAAAATTAACAATTTATAAAAAAAAAAATCATGAAGTTTCAATTACGGGAAAGAGCAATAACGATATAAAAACCCTTTGTTTATCCTAGACTAAGAGATCACCTGCTATACTTGTCGAATTTTTTGTATTTTTTTACATTGTTTACATTGACTTAGAAATTTTTTGAGCGAATACACTGAGATAAAATTGATGTTTCTAATGGAAAAATGAAAATATATTATTGACTTATATAGGATGTAAGAGGAATAATATTGTGGAGGTAAATGATAACACTCATTAAAAAAAAATTCGTATATATGTTATTTGACAAAGGGGAAGGAAAATGATCTTATTAAATACTAAGAAGCCATAAAATTCCCAGTATAATAATTCTGTTAAAAACCAAAAATGTAAAAGATAATTCAAAATTGAAATCTTTCGTTTAGAGATTAATAACTGTAATTATCGTACATCTTTAATTAACAAATCACCTTAAAACAACATTTTCTTCGCTGTTTAAGAAGTTTTTCAGAGAAAAAAAAGAGTATTTTACTGTTTCAAATTTCAAAATTTTACATTAATATTCAATGTAGAAGGATGTTAAGTAAACGATGTAAGAAATCTACTGGCCATTTGAACAATAGCCATGTTCTCTTGTAGGATACTATTTCGTTTCAAGAAATGTTCACTTTGGGTTTCAAAAATGTTATTACTGCTGTAGTTATACTAATGAAATTATTTGTAAATAATAAATTATTTGTGATGTACAAAAATAAGCTTATAAATTGATATGTCCTTCAATCACTATCTGTACTACCTCAGGAATGACAGGGTAATAATGATATCCCATTTAGATGTTTACGTTATGCTTAAATGAGACGTTATGTTTTATATACTCAAGAAATTTGACATTAAGTTACTTATAGTAAAGTAGAGTGTAGGCCACTCCAGATTTTTATATTTTTACTTTACTATAAGTAAAGTATAGTGATCGTGAAAAAATTCGATCTTGAGATTTTGACGGAATTACATGTTTTGAGGTCCCAGAAGTCGTTTTATGACGTTTTTACGATGATGTCTGTGTGTGTGTGGGTGGGTGCGTGTGTTAGCATTGCTTGTTACCACGCTACGGTCCAGAATCTTTGATGGATCAAGTTGATATTTTACACAAAAATGGGCCTCATAAAAACGAAGATCCCTATTGTTTGGGAAGAATTATGCATGATGGGAAAGTCACTTTTTTTGCCAAAATCCGTTTTTTTTTAAACATTTATTTCTTCTAAACTGATAACCCTAGAATTTTGAGATTTGGACATTATCTTTGAGGTTACAAATGGAACAAACGAAAAATATATTCAGAATTTTAAATCAACAGGAAATATTTTTTTTTCAATAAAATGTAAAAATTTTGACTTATAATTCAATCTCAAACTTTGTGAGAGCGATACAAGCCATACTGTTTGACGGACAAGAATGAAACTATGCCTAGAAATAGAACATTATATGTAGAATGAATAGAAATATTTTTTTTAAAAATTACATTCGCTAAAGGGACGTTACAGCACGATTTCTGTTTTCAGAAAATGTTTTTTTGACGCGAAACGGCTCATTAAAAAGTAATGAAAATTTGACCAAAAATGGAACAAACAATTAGCAATTCATAAAAAAAAAACTCATGAAGTTTCAATTACGGGAAAGAGCAATAACGATATAAAAACTGTTTGTTTATCCTGGACTAAGAGATCACCTGCTATACTTGTCGAATTTTTTATATTTTTTTACATTGTCTTAGAAATTTTTTGAGTGAATCCACTGAGATAAAATTGATATTTACAAAGGAACAATTTAAAATGTTTATTGACTTATATGAGTTAAGAGGAATAATATTGTTCAGGAAAATATTAACACTCCAGAAAAAATTCGTATATATGTTATTTGAAAAAGGGGAAGTAAAATGATCTTATTAAATACTGAGAAGCCATAAAATTCCCAGTATAATAATTCTATAAAAAACCAAAAATGTAAAAGATAATTCAAAATTGAAATCTTTCGTTTGGAGATTAATAAATGTAATTATCGTAGATCTACACGTATCGTAGATCGTATAATTAACAAATAACCTTAAAACAACATTTTCTTCCCTGTTTATGATGGTTTTCAGAGAAAAAAAGGGTATTTTCTGTTTTAAATTTGAAAATTTTACTTTATTATTCAATGTAGAAGGATGTCAAGTAAACGACGAAAGAAATCCACTGGTTATTTGAACAATAGCCATGTTCTCTTGTAGGAGAATATTTCGTTTCAAGAAATGTTCACTTTGGTTTTTCAAAAATATTATTACTGCTGTAGTTATACTAATGAAATTATTTGTGATGTACAAAAATAAGCTTATAATCTGATATGTCCTTCAATCACTATCTGTACTACCTCAGGAATGAAAGGCTAATAATTATATCTATTTAGATGTTTACGTTATGCTTAAATGAGACGTTGTGTTTTATATACTCAAGAAATTTGAAATTAAGTTACTTATAGTAAAGTAGAGTGTAGGCCACTCCAGATTTTTTTTTTTTTTTTACATTGTTTACATTGACTTAGAAATTTTTTGAGCGAATCCACTGAGATAAAATTGATATTTATAAAGGAACAATTTAAAATGTTTATTGACTTATATGAGATGTAAGAGGAATAATATTGTGTAGGAAAATGATAACACTCACTCAGAAAAAATTCGTATATATGTTATTTGTCAAAGGGGAAGGAAAATGATCCTATTAAATACTAAGAAGGAATAAAATTCCCAGTTTAATAATTCTGTTAAAAACCAAAAATGTAAAAGATAATTCAAAATTGAAATCTTTCGTTTAGAGATTAATAAATGTAATTATCGTACATCTTTAATTAACAAATCACCTTAAAACAACATTTTCTTCGCTGTTTAAGATGTTTTTCAGAGAAAAAAAAGGGTATTTTCCTGTTTTAAATTTGAAAATTTTACTTTAATATTCAATGTAGAAGGATGTCAAGTAAACGATGTAAGAAATCCACTGGCTATTTGAACAATAGCCATGTTCTCTTGTAGGATAATATTTCGTTTCAAGAAATGTTCACTTTGGTTTTTCAAAAATGTTATTACTGCTGTAGTTATACTAATGAAATTATTTGCAAATAAGAAATTATTTGTGATGTACAAAAATAAGCTTATATATTGATATGTCCTTCAATCACTATCTGTACTACCTCACGAATGGAATGCTAATAATTATATCCCATTTAGATATTTATGTTATGCTTAAATGATACGTTATGTTTTATATACTCAAGAAATTTGACATTAAATTACTTATAGTAAAGTAGAGTGTAGGCCACCCCAGATTTTTTTTACATTGTTTACATTGACTTAGAAATTTTTTGAGTTAATCCACTGAGATAAAATTGATATTTATATAGGAACAATTTAAATATTTTATTGACTTGTATGAGATGTAAGAGGAATAATATTGTTACATGTAAAAAAATCACCGCCAATAAACATAAATAAATTATCTTTGTCTTCAAGGGCATGATGGATTTGTCTCATAAAATGCTTCAATAAATCTATATATTGCACTCTTGAGCAAAACTTAATATCAGTTACAATTACATTATCATTGTGAATGTAGTACCTTTCCATGATATTGAAATGTGACGAATGGACTCTTTTCTCAAGAAAGAGGACTTATGTTTGTTGAGAAATATCCAGTTTTTTTTTTACAATTCTAGTCTAATAGTTCATATTTATTATTTTCAAAAATTAGAAGCTACCAACTATAAAAGATTTAAATTATATTGAATAGCTGGCTTTGACTTCGATTTGATTATGTAAACTAGCTAATTACTAATATATTTTTTTCTCAATATACATTCATAGCAAACTTATAACAGAGTACAGAAGGTAGGAAAAGGATAACACTCACTCAGAAAAAATTCGTATATATGATATTTGACAAAGGGGAAGGAAAATGAACTTATTAAATACTAAGAAGCCATAAAATTCCCAGTATAATAATTCTATAAAAGACCAAAAATGTAAAAGGTAATTCAAAATTGAAATCTTCCGTTTAGAGATTAATAAATTAATTGTCGTACATCTTTAATTATAAATCATCTTAAAACAACATTTTTTCTTCGATGTTTATGATGTTTTTCAGAGAAAATAAGGGTATTTTCCTGTTTTAAATTTGAAAATTTTACTTTAATATTCAATGTAGAAGTACGTCAAGTAAACGATGTAAGAAATCCACTGGCTATTTGAACAAAAGCCATGTTCTCTTGTAGGAGAATATTTCGTATCATGAAATTTTCACTTTAGTTTTTTAAAAAATGTTATTACTGCTGTAGTTATACTAATGAAATTATTTGCATCAGCTGTGTGATGTACAAAAATAAGCTTATATATTGATATGTCCTTCAATCACTATCTGTACTACCTCAGGAATGAAAGACTAATAATCATATCCCATTTAGATGTTTACATTATGCTAAATGAGACGTTATATATTATATACTCAAGAAATTTGATATTAAGTTACTTATAGTAAAGTTGAGTGTAGGCCACTCCAGATTTTTTATAAGTGCAATTGTAAAATTGTTTCAACTTGACTGAATACTCGTGGTATGAGGGACCATGCCATTATCACAAGCCTTTTCATGTGTAACTGACTTTGCCACCATTGGCTTGAGGAAACCATGAAAATTCCACCTTTTTGCGAATATTTATCATTTGATGATGCGTAATATATTCCTATTATAGTTATTATTGTTACATCATTGCAAATAGAGATTGCGGCCAGGAATAGCAGAAAAAGTTCTCCGTTTTGAGTAAGTTTTTCAAAGTTCTTTGTTGAGTTAATTATTTTTAATATTATAAAATTATTTTATTATATTTATTATTTTATTTTTATAATATAAATTTTAAACTATTTTAACGTTGTATAAATAAAACGTATTTGGTATTTTTTAATATTTTTGAACCTGGTTATCGTTCAGAACATTAGAAGAATATTCTACACCAAAAAATATGCTTACTACCCTGAATATAGTGCTACATTACTATTACAATTGCCAGTACTTTACTATTCACCCTGTTACAAAAACAATGATCTTCTGATCTTCTAGTCTTATGTTAAAAAAGTTTAAATAAGATAACATCCTTAAATTCTCTTAATAGAAATAATACCTTAGGCAGAGGTAACAGCACCCATTCCAATTGAATTTATACATTTCTAACATACTGTAAGACCAAACCAAAGCACTCTTTACTCACCGGATCATCGAAGGCCGGGTTACCGTAAGATCTTTTTGAAGTTCGCATTGCCTTTCTCCGAACGCTATTATAAACAGAGATATTGTCCAAACTGTAATCTTCCAGAGACACTGGGGTGCATCGTTGTCCGTAGTTGAAGCCTTTCTGTCGTTTTCTTATGATGAGCTAAAAACACAAAATCTTTCTACAGAACTACACAAATGATTTTATGGAAAATTTAAACTAGTCTTTTCTCAGGAAATGCAAAAAACATCTAGGTGATCCGCACTTAATAACTCCGAGATAATCAAACAATTTATCAAACTTGTTGACAATCTATACTGTTATAAAAGAAGCCATGTCAGTCTGTCCGTCCCTCACAATTGTAAACAAATCCGACAAGTGTAGCAAGTCATCCACTCTTCCAAGATGAATTTTCAGTTTTCATAGGTGTAATGCCCTTGGCCATAATTGGAAATTTATGAACATTTTTTTGTTGATTGCTAATTTTAGGTTTAGTTTTTTGACAAAATATAGATCGATATTTTTCATGATCAATATGATTTACTTAAAGTAAAATAAAGATTTGAAATTTTTGAATGAGTTAATATGATATGTAAGTAGAATAAATATAAATAATCAACTCCTTGTAAATAATTACAGAGAAAAATGATAATGTTTAGTTCAAAACTCTTTTATAAATAGAAAATTGAATTATTTTTTTAACAGTATCCCCTGTTTCTAACATGTTTAATTGTTTGCATTTAATGGTAACATTCTTCCATTAAGACAAGAAGACTAATAATGATCACACATGACGATATAATGTTTCTACCTATAATGAAGTAGCAATTCTAATACCCGGAAATGAAGAGTTTAGTAATGGTACCTCACGGATGATAGTGACCAAATTTAGAGGTGATCCAAATAATGTATAACTTGGGGTTTTTAGTGATTCGCACAGGTCTTACGATTCATGTTTTTTCCCCAGTGGTCAGGATGGCTGGCGTCTTAGCTTTGCAAACTTGCAAACAAGAGAGACTACAACCAAGTCCATGAAATAATACAGTACTATTCTTACAGACTTATGAAGCGAGAAAGTTCTATCAACATTTTACCCCATGGAAACCGTTTGCTTCAGTAGTATTGTTTAAACTAATTCGCAGAGATCCAAACTGCAGACTTAATTATTTCAGAAATGGTCAAAACAATTTAAGAGCAAAAATTTACTTGTGACTTCAAAATGTATTGTTTGAAGGAGATGCAGGCCAGCCAGGAAGGCGAATAGTCCTGCCAAGTTCTTTTGCTGAAGGACCAGGATTCATTGTTAAACATTATCAAGATCCAAAGGCCATTGTAATAAAAGTGTATAACTGGCATTGAGATAACTGGCAGTGTATAAATTGAAGCAACTAGAGCTAATGAAATATGTACAATCTGGAGTATTCAATAAGATGATTGCACGTGTGAACACAATAGAGTCCCAAAAGGGGGTTCTCGCTTCATTGCCATTTCCTATTCATAATGCAAGATAATTCTGATGCACAGAAAGAAATTTTTAGTATTTGTTGTATTTGCCGAACTGCCGAACCAAACAACGAAAACACATTTCGACTATGTACTTGAGTCAAAAAACATGATTCACTGACTGTGTAGAGCTTCCAATCCAAAGTCACTCTGCAAAGCTAACGACAAATGCTCTAAGAACTACCCTAAAGATCTTCGTAACCAAACTGTCACGGGGAATGTCCCTACTCTTAAATTGAAGGTTTACATTGTTATCTATTCAAATACAGTCAGTTGAGTTCTAGCATTAAAAGGTGTTGCATTGCCATTCTCTCATCCTTCACTTAATGCACCTGATAGGACTCGAACCTACGCTCTCAAAGGGAATCTGATTTCCAATCCAACAGGAATTAGTTGGATTGGAAATCAGATGGAGATCCCCATCAGAACTGCTCATGAGAAGGAAATTGAGAGATTATATTCCCGCCTTTGATAAACAACTTCTACCAAGAACGAACCGACCATCAGTTGTTATTTCCAAGTTAAAACAAAGCCAAACAGTATGAACGGCTTATAATGAGAGTTTAAGTAAACCTCTACAACGCCTTGTCAGTAATCAACCTGTCTATGTAGAAAAAGGCAAACTTTGGGAGAAAGGAAAATTTTTCAAAAAAGGATCCTGACAGAGACGTGATTTGACGAATCTGATAAGACTCAGTGTATGAGTTCAATAATAATAATAACAATAAAATATCAGATCCATCTCAATTAATGATTTCAAGTTTGTTATTGCCTATCAAATTGATATAGTCAGAATATAACAAATAAATCATTTAATTTATCAGCTAATATTACATCTGCAATAGAACTTTATTACAATAGAACCAACATTCATTTGAATATCAATAAGTTTGTTATTAAATTTACTTAGTAAAGTTGAGCGTGGGTCGCTACAAGTTTTATTACTCTTTTCTTAATGCCTAATAAGTCTATTAAATAATATTTCTAAGTTAATACAAACAAATCCAACAAGTGGGACAGGTTGGGGAGGGATTATAAAAAGATGAGGTTCGCGTATTTTAACCTATACTGACTAATTCAATGGTTTGATATATATATTTTTTTGTCACTACTTACTAATGTTATGTCAATGCACTATTCAAAATTTCATGGTTATACTTTTAGTAATAAACCGTAAAATAAACTTATTATGATGAGGGAGGCAGTAGAGAAAACGTGAGAACTAACTGTATATTACCAGAAGCATGGACACTATGAGAAGACAGAGAGCAGCAACTGAAGACATGACGATGGCAGCTACTAAAGAACTGGTCGAGTCTTGCGTCTCTTCTTCAGGATCCATATCCTCAACAGGGATTGAACGCGATGCAATCTTCTCCACACGGACAACCTGCCAACAAAGAAACTGAATTCAAATGACAGAATTACTTCTCAATCCTACAACATTTTAGACAAAACTGTAGAATTTATATCCCTTCTAACCAAACAAATTGCCCTATAAGCTTTTCTGGAAAGATAAAAATACTTGTTCTTCAAACCGAAAATGAGGACTTGCATATTAGCTACCAGCTCACCACTCAACAACTCGGGTAAGAAATATATAATTTCTTACCTTTTATATATAATTTCCTCCCATTAAATAAACTGTTCTAATGACCTTATTACCATTACACAGGAACTCTCACACACACACACACACACATATATATATAAAAAATCACTAAAGCTTAAAAAAGATAATACCATAAAAATCACTGAAGCCGATAAATCTAAAGTACCAGTAATATTAAATAAAAAAGATTACGTCGATAAAATAGAGAAAAACAGTTGGGTTTTTGACTCTGACGAAGACCGCTTGTTACGGTTGAAAGATCTTAGTCTTGTTTTCCCATTTCTTATTGTGGTTTGATCATTGATTGTTGTTTCACGTGTTTATGTGAAATCTTTTTATATATATATATATATATATATATATATATATATATATATATATTAGTATAAGTGGGCAGCAAATCTTCTTGAAGACAAATGGAATTAAAGTATGCAGCAGCTTCTGCATGGAATTAAAGTATGCAGCAGCTTCTTTCTCATCTTTCTCTTCTTTCTCCACCGAATGATAGTAAGAAAAATCGAGGCCATCAGCAAAAAGGTCGTCAATGCAGAAGCTGCTGCATACTTTAATTCCATATATATATATATATATATATATATATATATATATATATACAAATATACAAAACTATAGTTTATCGGACTCGGTCACTTCTTCTGGTTCAAATTAAACTCTAATTGCCAACGTTTCGGTCTTTATTTAAAACCTTTTTCATAAGCAGAAGTATAAATTTTGAAACAGAAAAACTAAGTATTACATTACAAATTATTTTAAAAAGAAAAATTGTATTTACTATTTAGTAAATTATTTAGTAATTAATAGTATTTACTATTTTTCTTTGTAAAATAATTTGTAATGTAATACTTAGTTTTTCTGTTTCAAAGTTTATACTTCTGCCTATGAAAAAGGTTTTAAATAAAAACCGAAACGTTGGCAATTAGAGTTTAATTTGAACCTGAAGAACTGACCGAGTCCCGATAAACTATAGTTTTGTTTCTATTCCACGGTCGATACTTTTATCAATATATATATATATATATATATATATATATATATATATATATATATATATATATATATATATGAAAAAGACAACACATAGAAGAAACGAGAAAACTTACTAGATCGATATTTCGAACTGAAGTTTGTTGTCAGGAAGAGAGTAGAAGGGAAGAAGAAGAGGTACTTGCGTTCACGTGAACCAGTGGAATGCGACTGATACACGTGAACGCACGTACCTCTTCTTCTTCCCTTCTCCTCTCTTCCTGACGAAGAACTTCAGTTCGAAATAACGATCTAGTAAGTTTTCTCGTTTCTTCTATGTGTTGTCTTTTTCATTCATTTATCTGTCCGGTTTGGACTGTTTAGTATTTTCATTATATATATATATATATATATATATATATATATATATACAGTTAAATGTACATAAAGAAACGTAGAGAAATTAAAAACACACACTTACAGTCTCTAATTTTCGGTTGAACCGTCTTCAGGAGAGATAAGAAAGGGAAACCAAGAGCACTGGTACAGAGATGTTTGGAGACCAACAATGTTGCCACATACGCGCCCGGTCACAGAGAATAAGGTAGACAAGAATAAATTTAAGATTAAATTAAAATAGGAATATGAAAAATAATAATAAACACAAAAACAAATAAAATAATAAAAACTGAGGGATGAACAGAAGAAATGATACAAAAATAAAAATTAAAATTTATGGACTAAGCTTTAATAAAAAATAGAGAATAAGACTTAAAATAAAAAAATATATATATGTAGTAATTTGTATTTAGATGATGTAATTGTTAAAAAGAATTCAATTTCTGCAAGCTAAAAAACCAGATAGATTATGTGGATTATAAAAGATGTGCCAAGTATGTTTCTGTGTTACAAACCGGATAAGGAAAGAAGTGAAGCCCATCTCTGAGCCAGAGGGAGATGAAGAGGCTAGTGAGCGAAGGATCGATACGGCCTTGCAAGTCAGTGAGACTGACTTGGAGACTGGACTCATCGTCATCGAGGACTCCTTCACGGCAGTTCTGGCCCGCCACTACCACCTGTCTGCCCAGCACCTCCCTGAAACAGACTCAAAGCCTAACTTCCTCCTATCTCTCTTTCATACCAAACAGCTAATCCATTCCAGTATAATCTTGCATTCTTAGCGTATAAGTGAGTTTATTTCTCGACCAACAACCAACGAGATTTACAAGCAATATTCTACGTTGGAGCTGCGCAGTTCTAAGCCAGAGGTTGTATCATGCTTGTCAATTTGTGCTTAACTAATTTCAAAGTTTCTAGTATGTCAGTTAGTTAGTATGTATAAGATAATAATTGTTTGACACCGTTCTTAACATTGAAATTAAATTTAGTAAAAAAAAAAAAATATCAGCCCTACTGGATTATAGGGTGATTTTTTTCCGAATACTTCGGACAGAAGTGTTCTTACAGGCTGTTAGCGTGGGAGGAAAGAATCTTGTCTTAGTTAGTGGTCTCATGTCTGATGTATTTTTCTATTAATTTCAAAGTTGGAAGCTCAATTTTCAACCATTTCAACAGAAATTGTTGGACCTAATGAATGTATCTAATTCATAATGATAGCTAAATAAAAATAAAACAAAAAAATCATTGTTTGTCGAGAAGTTTGATTTTATGTTTACTTATTGTAAATTGAGTGTAGGGCACTCCAGATGTTTTAGCTATGCCAAGATAAATTAAGTTAATTTGCAGAATAAATATATTTCTTGGACGTCTGGTTTGTTTAATATCAAGAGTGATTCACTTTATATGTTAACCATTTGAAACCGTCCAGATACTTGATAGCATATCTCTGTAGTACTGGACAGCTGATAACCGTCTGACAATAGCTTCAGACTTTTTTTGACAAGTAACTGGTCATTAGAGTTCTTTCAATAAATATGTAATGGAGGTAACGACTATAGAAAATATGGACCAAAAATCAAGACAGAATTGTATCACATAAAAATTCTCTTATGCCGAGTATCAATGAATCAAGTATGAAATTTTGCTTGATATTTCATCATGAAATGGTTAATGGAGTTGTTCTCAACCAAACGGCTATGACAAAATCTGGAGTGACCTACACTCAAGTTTACTATAAGTAAACTTACTATCAAACTTCTTGGGTGTATAATATATAACGTTCCATTTCAAAGTAAAAATTTCGTGATACGAAAAATCTCCTACAGAGAACATGGCTTTTGTTCAAATAGCCAGTGGATATTTTACATCGTTTATGCTTGACCTATTTTCAAATTAAAAAAAGGAAAATACTCTTATTTTCTCTGAAAAATATCATAAACAACGAAGAAAAAATGTCGTTTTAAGATAATTTATAATTATAGATACAATAATTACAATTATTAATCATCAAACGAAAGAGTCCAATTTTGAATTATGTTTTACATTTTTGGTCTTTTATAAAATTATTATTCTGGAAATTTTATGGCTTCTTAGTATAAAACAAAATCATTTTCCTTCCCCTTTATCAAAAATCATAGATAGCAATTTTTTCTGAGGGAGTGTTATCTTTTTCCTGCCTGCTGTACTGTGTTATAAGGTTGCTATGAATGTATATTGAGAAAAAATATATTAGTAATTAGCCAGTTTACATACACAACTCAAAGTCGAAGCCAGATATTCAATATAATTTAAATCTTTCATAGTTGGGAGCTTCTCATTTTTGAAAATAATAAATATGAACTATCAGACTAGAATAGTGAAAAAACTGGATATTTTTCAACAAACATAAATCCTCTTTCTTGAGAAAAGAGTCCATTCGTCACATTTCAATAACATGGAAAGATACTACAATTCACAAAGATAAAGTACGTAATTATAACTGATATTAAGTTTTGCACAAGAGTGCAATATACAGATTTATTATAGCATTTTATGAGACAAATCCATCATGCCATGGAAGACAAAAGTGCTTTATTAATGTTTATTGGCGGTGATTTTTTACATGTAAAAATTTATTCCTCTCATATCTCGTAAGGGTCAATAAATTATTTAAAGTTTTCCTTTTATAAATATCAATTTTATCTCAGTGGATTTGCTCAAAAAATTTCTAAGTCAATGTAAACATTGTAAAAAAATATCAAAAATTCGACAAGTAAAGCAGGTGATTCCTTAGTCCAGGATAAACATACAGATTTATAGCTTTATAGCTTTTTCCCATAATTGAAAATTAATGATTTTTTTTTCCAAATTGATAATTTTTTTATCAAATTTTCATGATTTTTTAATGAGCCGTTTAGAGTCAAAAAAACATTTTCTGAAAACAGAAATCGTTCTATAACGCCCCTTTGAAGAATGAAATTTTAAAAAAAAATTATTTCACCTCATTCTACACATAGTTTTCTATCTTTAGGCATAGTTTCATTTTGATCCGTCAAACGATATGGCTTGTATGGCTCTCACAAGCTTTGAGATTGAATTATAAGTCAAAATTTTTACATTTTATTAAAAAAAAATATTTCCTGTTGCTTTAAAATTATGAATTTATTTTTCGTTTGTTGCGTCTGTAACCTCAAAGGTAATGCAAAAATTTCAAAACTCTAGAGTTAACAGTTTGTGAGAAAAAAATGTTTTCTAAAAAACGGTTTTTGGCAAAAAAAGTGACTTTCCTGTCATGCATAATTCTTCCCAAACAATAGGGATCTTCTACTCTATTGGGCCTATTTTTGTGTAAAATATCAACTTGATCCATCAATGATTCTGGACTGTAGCGTGGTAACAAGCAATGCTAACACACTCACCCACCCACCAACCCACCCACACACACACAGACATCATCGAAAAAACTTCACAAAACGACTTTTGGGACCTCAAAACATGTAATTCCGTGAAAATTTCGAGATCGAATTTTTTCACGATCACTATACTTTACTTATAGTAAAGTAAAAAGGTGAACTGTGTCACGACAAGTGTTATATTGTGCCAGTGGCACATAGTTATGAATATAATGTGTACATAGTTCAGCAAGCCAAGCCAGTCCAGTGTCAAGCGTAGAGTTCATTTCTTTCTACGTATCCCCCTGGAATTTAAGAATGATGAAATCTTTCTCTTATCATTTGAAGAAAATGGATTTATTACTCATCTAAATATATTCATTTACGTTGGGATTTTCTGTTGATCTGGGGATATTAAATGAGGGAAATTTTAAAAAACTGAGGGGTAGGATAGTTTTGTCATTGGTTAAAGTAGAGTACAGTTAGGAGGTTGGTGGAGCAAGGTAGTGAGTGGGCTTACCTCTTCTCCTCCATGAAGAGTTTGACGATGGCTTCCCGCAACTCGGACTGAAGCCGGCAGACCTGAGCCCCACCAGTCCTCATCACCAGCCGTAGTACCACGCCCTCGTCGCTTCCAACTCCATCGTCAGTGTCTGCAACCCAGTCAGCACTCTTACCTTCACCAACCAGTATTAACAGCCAACACTTTCATCAATCCTTTCAAACCAGCATTTTACTAGTCCAATCAGTAGAAAAACCAACGCTGTTTAGACATTATCATATTCTTTCCAATACCTACTGTATAAATGTGAATGTTCATTTGACTGTGCGGTGAAGTCCCGTTCAGCAACTAGTAAACTACTGCTTTTGCGAATCCCTAAATTACCTGATTAGAGCATTTAGGGATAGCCTAATTACAATTAAGCATAATTAGAAGTAGTTATTTGCCTTCAATATATGACTGGCATCATCCTCTACTACTTCATATCTAAAAACTGTGTGATCAGACAGCCCATGTCTTAACTTTTGAAACCCCTACCTCATGGCAATAACACTTATTCATACCATTTCTTAATCGTTCGAATGCTGATTGATAGAAAACAAGCAATTTCTAAGAAAATACCAATACCGAGAAAGAAAAACATAAGTGTTTACTTTTAAGAATTATAATTAGACAACGATTGTAATAATTATATTTTTCTATAGACTAATAACGTCATTATTTCATTCAAAATAATACCATTAAATATAAAGCATAACATCTACTCTAATACACCAAGATGATAGAAAAAAAACCACATTGCAACAACACAATATCCCGTTATAGATTTGTGCATTGTTTGGTTACTCTCATTTATTAAAATGTCATTTATTTTATACAATAATGACTAATCAATTTTAAAAATGATTTTTTTTATGTTCTCTACTCATAATTATGCACATTAATTACATATATGAACATCTTTCTATGCACTACAAGCATAACACCACCATTTTGTTGTATATGAGTCGACATGGATAAAGCCAGGTGCACGCCAATAGTAGCCTGCAGTAGTGCAACAGTGAAAACGATTTTCAAAGCTACATTTAAGGGTTTCACTATTACATGAACAACACACTTTTGACCGATTAAAATTGAAACAGAAACCCAAGTAAACAGTAAACAACAAATGAACAACGTCATCTGCTGAGCAGATTTGCAGTAAGTTAAACACAAATACTTGGGGACTAGCATTAGACGAAATAGTACACAGATTACTAAGACCCAACTAGTCTTATGTGTTTCTCTCAAAGACAGGGTTAACTTCCGAATTCTACATGCTCTATAAGTTGCTCATTAATTAATTGTATTGCTTATACTGCTATATTTCACTTACGACGACTTACAAATGTTCCACAATCAATTGCCCGGTAACACATTGGATATTCTAAATATTAAACTCTAGTAAAAAACAAAGTGTTTCTATAACAATAACTAAGTCAACTAGAACTTGGCTGTATAGAGGTACTATACAAAAATCCACAATATACTAACTGCACTTAACCTAAGTAAATGCATGATCAAACCCATAGAGAATTAATTTATTTAATTGACATACTTTGTAGTCACTATATCAATCTTCATGGTAAAAACATAATCAAAATAAATAAAAATCACTTAAGTGATTTCATTTATACTAATGTAGCTAAAACTATTTGTCAATTGTAATAAAAATATGATTGTTATAGAACAATCTGAGAAGGTACATTGTCACTTACAAGTGAAATATTTCCAATTCCAGTATTATGAATTTACTGCTACCAGTGAACGGAGAGAGACAAAGAATACATTTTATGTTTTCTATCGTTACAATATATACCAACCAAATAAAAAGTGATCATGCGCCTAGCAAGGGTCAAAAATCTACTAATCGTACTGTTATATTTTTATATATATATACACTTTAACACAAAGAATAGAACACAGAAAGACACTACAGAACTCACTTCGATATTTCGACATCCGTCGTCATCGGGAAGAAGTGCGAAGTACTCGCGTTATGACGACGACGGATGTCGAAATATCGAAGTGAGTTCTGTACTGTCTTTCTGTGTTCTTTTCTCTGTGTTAAAGTGTTTATTGTCCACACGGACCTTTCTTTTTATTCGAAGTTATATATATATATATATATATATATATATATATATATATATAGAGAGAGAGAGAGAGAGAGAGAGAGATGATCAAACCACAATGTGAAATCTTTATATATATATAGACAAAGAAACATAGAGAAATCAAAAGAACACACTTACAGTCTCTAATTTTCGGTTTGAACCGTCTTCAGGAGAGATAAGAGAGGGAAACCAGTGCGCTTGGTTTCCCTCTCTTATCTCTCCTGAAGACGGTTCAAACCGAAAATTAGAGACTGTAAGTGTGTTCTTTTGATTTCTCTATGCTTCTTTGTCTATATTGAACTATATTTGTCAGTTTTGGATCGTATTTCCAACGAAAAAGTGTATATATATATATATATTTATGAATAATAATCAAAATAACAGTTGATGTAATAGATGGATTAATTTACCACAGTGAAACAAATTTGGAAACAATGCTCTAAGGCCTTTCGTCAACACATTGTCAGAGAGCAAGTGAACTAAAAAATAGTAAATACTTGTTAACCTGGTTGATTGAAGTTTCTAGAATTGTTGGTAACCCTGAATGTGTTTAATGATGAAGTCTTCATCAATAATTAAACCGATGGCTTAAACCATCTGTTTCATTATTCCGCTAATCAAAACTTCATCCAGCTTATAGAGTCCTAGGCTATTGTTCATTAATTTCTCATAAAAGTTCTTTATAAGCGCACTTTCCACAATATTTCTTCTTCTTTACGAAGACACAAATATTAATTCATTTGCTTCATTCCAGTTAATCCATATGATTACTGTTTCTTATGTTCATGAACAAGGCACTCTTTCGTCTTCTCTTCTGATGGAATATTTGTGTTGTTTTATCCTTGTAAGAAGACCTTTGCTCATCTGTCCAATGTAAGACATTTCACAGTCAGTAAATGGTATCCTGTATACACAACAGTCCTTTCTTTTTGGCTTATTATTGACAAGTCTGTTAAACAAGTTACCATCATTACTGAACACAACAGAAACGTCCAACCTTTTCATAAATGAAGGCATATCTTTCAAACAAGGACTGTATGGAGTGACTAGCAAATTCCTGACAAATGACTAACATCAGATGTTTTCTGTATCTAGTGTTTCAGTTGGGTTTTTGACTCTGACGAAGACCGCTTGTTACGGTTGAAAGATCTTAGTCTTGTTTTCCCATTTCTTATTGTGGTTTGATCATTGGTATATATATGTATTAATTTACCACAATATTATTATTGTGGTAAATTAGTCCATCCATTACATCAAGTGTATATTATCAAACAGGATATATATATATATATATATATTCCTAAATTTTGGTAGCAGTCCTTCCTTGATACACACATTATTGAAAATGACACCAAATTTAGCTGATACCTGTTTCTTAACAAGTTTCTCAATTTTTTCTAACTAACACTCTCGTTATTTCGTCTACACAATAAAGTACATCTCCTATGGTCGACACGTTTCGAATGATCAACATTCATCATCAGGACGTGAATAAGATCTAATGTGAAACCTGGTTTATTATATACACAGAGAAGGTAGAAGGGGGGTTGTTTTCCATAAAGTTTAAGAATAGTTGGGCGTTAATCTGTGGGGTGAGTGGCCTCCCGGCTTGCGTCGCTAGGAGTGGCTAGAATTTTTGAATTCCTTAATATTCAGGTGGAAAATAGTAGCCGTATTTTGAAGCTGTTTAGTTCACATCAAGGGCAGCCAGAAACCCTTGCAGGTAGCGACGCAGGCCGGGAGGCCACTCACCCCACAGATTAACGCCCAACTATTCTAAAACTTTATGGAAAACAACCCCCCTTCTACCTTCTCTGTGTATATAATAAACCAGGTTTCACATTAGATCTTATTCACGTCCTGATGATGAATGTTGATCATTCGAAACATGTCGACCATAGGAGATGTACTTTATTGTGTAGACGAAATGATGAGAGTGTTATTTAGAAAAAATTGAGAAACTTGTTAAGAAACAGGTATCAGCTAAATTTGGTGTCATTTACAATAATATATATATATATATATATATATATATATATATATATATTCCAACCTTAAATCCATTTTCACTCATATTTCCAACAGCCCCTGTGCTAGCAGAGGGATGCAGCGATGTGAACGCCGTAACTGCCAAACCTGTCCCCTAATTAACTCCAGTCCTTACTTTACTTCCCCTCTCAGTAACAACTCCTATCCTGTTCCTTCTGATACCTCTTGCACTTCCTGTAACTGCGTTTACCGTTTGGAGTGTACTCGATGTGATGCTTTTTACGTTGGCTTGGCTTCAACCAAGCTGAGCCTGCGTATGAACAATCACAGGGCGTCCGTTGGTCAGCGCAGAGACCTACCCATAGCTATCCATGCTAATTCCCATGACCTCCCTTTCAATGATTGTTTCAGGGTACAAATCCTCAAACAAATCCCCGAGTCTAATTCCCATGTCACCCTTAGTGCTTCTGAAAAGGCTTTCATATGCCTCCTTGGGGCTCGTTCTCCTCCTGGTCTTAACCTGTACCGTTAATTATTTATTATTTGTTATGTTATTATTATTATTATTATTTCGTATTTTATATACTTTTTATCTTGTTTTCTAAATAAATATTGGAGGGATTTCTGTTTTTCCTCTCCTCCGCTGGGGAGCAGCATTGCGGTGGTTCCACGAGTTGCTCTGGGGGCCAGTAGCAGTTTGCTTCTCAACGCGAGTACTTCGCACTTCTTCCCGATGACGACGGATGTCGAAATATCGAAGTGAGTTCTGTAGTGTCTTTCTGTGTTCTTTTCTATGTGTTAAAGTGTATATATATATATATTTGTAAAATTTGGGAGCAGTCCTTCATTTAAGCATATTTCATTGAACAACTGACCGTATTTCACTGATGTCATTTTCTTCACTAGTTTTTCAATGTTTCTGAATGCTTTCTTCTTTCCTTCATCCAAATGATGGAGAATGTTAATTAAGTGGGTACCGACATGTTTCGACTGGCTTCCAGTCATCTTCAGGGTAAAGAACCTGAACCTTACCCTTAAGATGACTGGAAGCCAGTCGAAACATGTGGGTACCCACTGAATTAACATTCTCCATCGTTTAGATGAAGGAAAGAAGAAGGTATTCGCATTCAGAAACCTTGAAAAACTGGAGAAGAAAATGACATCAGTGAAATACGGTCAGTTGTTCAATGATATATATATATATATACTGTTTGCTAAGTTTGTTTTTGAGGCCTAGGTCTTTAAATTGAAATACTCCTTTTCGCCAACGGTTTGATGTATTTTTACATCATTCTCAGGACTACAAAAAAACAGATTAGGTTACAATATGTTCAATATCAATATTTAATTTCATATTGGACATCAAATTATATATTGATTTTGAAAATATTATATCTTAATCTTTTTTTTGAAGCCCTGAGGATGATGTAAAAATACACTGAACCGTTATCAAAAAGGAGTATTTAAAATTAATGACCTAGCTCTCAGAAACAAATTTACTTCTACAACACTGTGAAGACGGCTCCAACCATCTTTGTACTAGTGCTCTTGGTTTTCCTCTCTTATGTCTCCTGAAGACAGTTCAAAGAAAAAATTAGGGACTGTAAGTGTGTGTTTTTAATTTATCTACACTAAACTTCATTTATCCATTTCGGATTGTATTTTCACCGACAATTCTCTGTGAATGAATTTTTAGATCATATCTACATCTTAACCTGAAAAGTTACAAGATATAAAAGAAAAAAAAAGTTACTAGCAAGGTATTGAAACCATAATATGTTAGAAACACATATTAGAAAACCTAATACAAAATATTTTAGAGAAAATATGAAAACAAATAGTCGATTACAAAGTCCGCTATAAATAAAATATTTAAATTTTATTTCTCATTTAATTTTTAAATACATTTTTATTTAAAATTTTTTAAAAAAAAAGTTTATGACTTCATATAACGTTTCAAAGTTTCAAGAAATTATAAATGTATACAAATGGTCCATATCGTTGTATACGTTTTGATATTCTCCTACTAGTGATGAAGTTTTCTTACGGAACTATTTTTTATATTAATATTTTTTTACTTTACTATAGTGAATTACTATAGGCTATTTACTTTAAGATCTGATAATTCTTCATTTGTTTTGACTTTATTCTATTGGTTCAATGAAGAACTCAATGTTCAATTGGTTCAATTCAAGTTATTAATAGTAATTATTTCCAACTCTCACAGTTATACACTTTCACACCAGAAACCTGTTATAGATTTGCTAACCTGTTCCAGAGACGAAATGTTCGACTCATTTGTTATTTGGCACCCACTATAGTTATGTGAGAACCACATACTAGGGTTATAGTAAATTCTATAATTATTCTTTCTGGAAATAATGCATATGCCCATAAATACCAAATAAATATTTTTTTTTATTTGATACTTTAATTTGTACAAATACGAATTCATTTGAATATGAATCCATATAGTCTTGGATATTATTCTATTCAGAAATGACAAAACAGATAGAGCAGTATTTTAAACCCGAAAAGCCGTTAATTGAAGCAGTGTTATTATATTTGAGGTAGGCGATATGTGGATGGCTTACCTAGAATTAAAGATACAAGTAAGAGAAGCAAAGCTATTGGTCACCTGTGACTGTGGGGGGCGTGTTTGGAGGCCGAGTCCCCGCAGCCTTCGTACTGGTCTCCTGCTTCCCTAGTCCCGTCACTCTTTCTTCCTCCTTTTCATCTTCTTCCTCTTCCTTTGGTAAGTCTGTCTCATTCAAAGGAAACAAGTCTTCTAAATCCTCCGTGTTAGGCTGGTGTGTAGTTATATGCACAGTTCTGTGTACCGTGTACATAGTACCTAGTACAATAGAGCCTGGAGTTGTTACATTCTCGGGCACTATTCTCTGAGCTCTCTCCGTCGTTACATTAATTACATGACCATTGACTTCAGTAATATTTAAAATTTGAATAACGTTTTCATCCTCATCAACTAAAGTAGTTTCTGTGTCTTTAATTTTGACAACATCATGTTTTTCTTCAACTACGGTTTTTTCAGTAATATATTTACTTGGAATATAGTTAGGTATTTCTGTGCTGGTTGATGAAGTAACGTTTGCTCTTTGTGTTGTAGAACTAGAAGGTAGTTTTGTTGTTGTAGATTTAGTTGCTGTTGTGGTCAACTCTTCAGTAGTAGTGGATTGTTTAGTTGTTGAAGGCGTTGATGCAGATGTTGATAAAGAACTGCCAGGGGTTTTACGGCTAGAAGAAGGTATTACTGATGTTTGAGTAGTGGTTTGGACAGGTTTCTCTATAGTAAAGAGTACAGTCTCATTAGCTTGAGATTCAGTTACAGTATCCTCGGGTAATCTATCTTCTGTCGTGGTTTTCACGGAAGAAGTGGGTACGGTCGATAGTCTAACCACAATTGGTAAGCTATACTTAGAAACACCATCACTCGCAGGAGGAAGGACTTCATTGTACTCTTTAGCCTGTTCAGTTGTCGGTTCACTAGTGGAACTCATGAGATCAACAGGGGATTTTGATGGATTTTTTTCTGTACGTTCTCCAAAAGCAAATGAACTAACACTTGTGGTCGAATCCTGTTTCTTCCAGCCAAGCACTTCTTCTGTAGTCGTACTCCTACCAGTAGCCACTACTACTCTTTCAGTCACATTCCCCACTGAAGGTTCCATGGTCACAGGAGAAGTAGTATATTCCATTTCATTCACCGGTATAGTATTGGTACTTTGGGGGGAAACACCCACTGTAACACTGTCTTCTCTTACATTTACATCTACTTTCTTTGCATCTACATCTACTTTGGCTTCTTCAACAGATTTATGTCCATCTTCATTAACAACTGCACTATCATTTTGTATCTTACTTTCTTTGACAGAAGTAATATTTTTAAAAAACGGGTCTTGAATTGAGTTTTTATCTCTACTCTCATGTGCAGTATCTGTCTGCTTTATTAGATTTTCTAATTCTGTAAATTTTTCGTTTTTAGCTGTTGTGGAGATACCATTTAAAGGGTCCTCGGGAAAAACATCCCTTGGACTGTTTTCAGTTGCTGGCTGCGGGGCAGTGATTTCTTTTGTTTCCTTCTCCAGAGCCGGTAGCTTTGCACGTTCACTTTCAATTAGGTTAATTGAAGTATTGACTTCTTTAGTGCTAGGAATAGTAGTTGTAGACATTTGAGTAGGTTCCATATTTATTGTTGTCGTAATATTAGGTTTTATCGTACTTCTGGTAGAAGGTTTTGAAGTAGGAGGTTTTGAAGTAGAAGGTTTTGAAGTAGGAGGTTTTGAAGTAGGAGGTTTTGAAGTGGGTTCTCCAACCATGTGCAACTGACCCAATTCTAAATATAAAAAAATGTTATTAAACGATTTTAGACCTGTGACACACTACATTCAGTCATAATAATAAACAAAGATAGCCAAAACAATATTCAATAGATATATATATATTATATATGAATACAAGATTAAAGTTTTTCAGGACTTTTTTTCAGTAAAAGTAACTGACCGAGTCCTCATAAACTTTAATTTTGTTTCTATTTTACGGTCGATACTTTTACCAATATTTTTATATATGTATTATAAAAAGTGCATCAAAACTGAAGATAATTCGATATCTTACTTACAATTGATAGCCTTTGTAAATGCTCAATGTTATTTGTCAAAACATTGTATAAATAATTATTTATGCATTCTAGCACATATTTCATTCCACTAAATTCCATTTCGTCTTAATTTAGTTCCTAATCTTTTAGGTGCCATAATATCACCAATAAAAACATTGGAATACAATGTACTGTAGATTTATTCTTACATAACTGAAAATAGTAAATAATATGTCTTAAGTCCATTCCAAAAATTACAACTGTTTTCCCATAAAGATAGACAAATTGGTAATATGATTTCAAGTGTTTGATGATTCGAATGATGTGTCAACCATCTAGCAGAATAGGACTAAAATTAATCAGGTTTCAACCAGCCTTCAGATTCAAATTAAACTCGCAATACCAACGTTTTGATATTATTTAAACCTTTCTACATAAGCCTACAAAGCAGAGAAGAATACGGAAGAAAACAATAAGAATTAGACTTATTAAGAAGAGTTTAAATAAAATAAAAAGATTGAGAGTTCAATTTAAATCAGGATGAATGAACGATCTCTCCGATTCATATTAATCATATTTTCCATATTATATTTTACATAAATGAAATAATTACATGGCTACATTTTTTTAGTTGGTATATAATATGAATTAGAATATTGCTGCGGATCTTCTGCAAATACCGAAATCAAACTTCTAACTTAACTTTGTTATCACCATAATAAGTGAAGTCCTTCTTGATATAAATAGGTTTTCATTACACTCTCTTTTAGCTTTGGATGTTTCTTTCGATTCGAAATTTGAAATATTAAGTGTTGAAAACCTTGTTTTGGACACCAATCTGGGCTAAACTTAAATATTAATTGTTTTAGTTCAATACTCAAATAAATTCCCTACTGACTAGTGTTTGAGAATAGCTTCCAATATATTGGATGGTTTCACAAGGTTAATAAGTGACTTCCCGTAGGATAAAATCTAAAACAGTATTCCCCTGTTTCAACAAAAAACTGTTTCCTGACTTCAGTTCGGCGGCAATATTTTCTCGGCCCAGTTAACACGGTAACTTGCTAATCCTGAGACTGGTACAATGGTCGCAGTCTCTGGCCTTTGATTGATCTGCTTTAGCATTTCAGTTTATCTAATGCATAACTTTGTTCCATTTTCTTCCATACTATCAGACTTTTAGGAAATACGACTAGAAAATACACAATCTATAACCAGTAACCTGCCAGGCCAGTAATCTAAGAGGCCAGGGTAAACTGATAAGGGGAATTATCCAAACGAAAGATCCGGAGTTCAATACCCACTCTAGATTTATTCACGCGACAGGTGTAGAAATCTGAGCACGTCGCCTTCAAAGAGGTCGCAAAGCCTGTGTTTTGACTTTATGTGTACTCGGATTCTCGGCCATACCACCAAAATCAAATCAGGCTGACGCAATTTAACGTGCAGGACGTTAACCCATCATTCCTGAGTTTGCATCTCTCCTTAAAGGTCCATATTCTAAATACGTATCAGTTAAGCAAAATTTAGTACTCCCAATGTACAATGTTCATTGTGTGGGATCACAAAGGGCAATGTTCTTTGTGTGGGATCACAAAGGGCAATGTTCGGCCTGTATGTGTTCTGCCGTCGGATTGTCACTGCAACCTAACCAACTATCTGTTCATTTTCAGTCTTCCTAACATACGAAGTTTCCTCTCTTCTCTTTCATTTATTTACAATAGTATGTACCTTAACTGGATGCAGATAAAGCTACTTCAGTAGCTCAACTCTGGCTACCATTCAGCAGTTGTCGAAAGAGTGGGCTATTAATAAAATTATTGGGCTTTCAGTAGCCGTTAGGCTCAAGAAAATATACCCTGTTCAACCCCCACTCCCTCACCTATTAGCTGTGACCTTCACAAGCCCTGGTAGAACCAAAGTAAAGTCGGACGGAGGGTACCTAATTGACAGTCAAACAATTGATTTAGAAGTAACAATCTCTGTTTAAACATATTACTGGAGTGGCAGTAACCTTTAATTGGCTTCTCCTCTAATCTTTAAATAAAAACTAACAATTCCTACCAATTTTTGTTACATTTATAGAAGGAGTCATGCTTCGATTAGGACGCATTGTTATATCTATGTGATCCCTAACATGTTAACAAATATAATCATGAATTAGCGATATGTTTGAAACAATCTGAAAAAAAATTACACAGATTGTAAAATAAGGAACATAAACAAAAATTGTAAATTTAACAGATATGAAGTTACGATAAGCATCTATTCAAATATAATGGAATCTATAACAAGTTAAGAGCTTACCGAGAGGAGGGGTCTCGGAGGACTTGACGAGGATGGTAGACCAGGAGGGATGTGGGCCCAGCCCAGGAGTGGCCCTCATTGAGGCCAGGGACCAGGCAGTGGCGGTAGATGGCAAGGCCATGTCCGTTGTGTCACGCGACAAGGGCTCGTCCATAGCCAGATTCACCAAAGCCGAAATGTCACCTCCGGAGAGATTTCGTCCCTTGCTGGAGGCCTTCTTTCCTTCCTCCATAGGCACTACAGTCGAGGACTTTTGCTTCTTTACCCATACTACCTCCTGCTCTTTTTCATCAGACTTGCTTTTTGGTTTCGCTTCCGAGGGGACTGTGTTCCTGAGTAGTTCTGCAGGTTGTTTGGACTTTTCATAAATGTACTTCGGGACGTCCTCTGCTTGGCGAGACCCAACTTCCAGCTTGTTCACAGTCGTTCCATTCAAACTTTTCGACTCCCGCCCATCGTCTATGGTCTTGTTCGTCACTGCATTGACCGCATCACCATCGCCTCCGGCTATTGCCACCAAAACGACCAAAAACACCAGCCCTGTAAATAAAGTCGCTTCACTTACAAACTCCGTCTTGTATAATTTGAAATCAATAATGGGTAACAATTAAAATAACAATTAATAACACATTTCTGTGCCAAAGTATAAATCACACAAGGGTGTTATGAAATGGGTCTAAAATCTTTTAAGTTAATATCCACCTGTTAACTGCGCTGAAAACCGGGCCTCATTGAAACAACGTAGAATGTTTAGAATGTTTATAGTCATTCAGACGAAAAAAGACTAACATCTTTCACTTTTGCAATTTCACGTGTTTGTTCTGAAATCTTGTAGATATATATATAAATCAATGATGAAACCACAATAAGAAAATGGAAAAACAAGACTAAGATCTTTCAACCGTAACAAGCGGTCTTCGTTAGAGTCAAAAACCAAACTCTGACTCTGACGAAGACCGCTTGTTACGGTTGAAAGATCTTAGTCTTGTTTTCCCATTTTCTTATTGTGGTTTGATCATTGATTGTTATTTCACGTGTTTATGTGAAATCTCTTTATATACATAAATATACACGAGTTCAAAATTCAAGAAGAGTAACACACAGAGTAAAGAAACACACTTACAGACTCAAATTTTCGGGTAATCCGTCTTCAAGAGAAAAGAAAAAGGGAGGCCAAGCACGTTGTAGACTCAGCGGTATTTGTGAAATATATATATATATATAATTTTCACAATAACTCGTGATGTAAATATTCAAGTAATTCACCACAAAAGATAAGGAGGTAACTGCTCTGAGGCCTTTTGTTTAACACACCGTCAGCAATCTAGTGAATAGAAGTGGATACTATATATACAAAAAGATTGAGTTGGGTTTTTGACTCTGACGAAGACCACTTTGTTACGATTGAAAGATCTTAGTCTTGTTTTCCCAATTTTATATTGTGGTTTGATCATTGATATATATATATATATATATATATATATATATATATATATATATATATATATAACAGATTCAATAATATATCGACCGTTTGATAGAATAGGTGTGTTCTCTAATCGGGGTTCGGTCAATTTTCCAGGATAAAAAATCAAACTCTCGTTGCCAACGTTTCGGTTTTATTTAAAATCTTTTTCATAGGCCTACAAACAAAGGATAATAAGAAATCACATATCAACATCAAACATATACACAATATGAAAATGGATTGTTACAACTCATGAATATTACAAGCAGAAATATTTCAGAGATACATAAAACAATATTACTTACAGAAGTAAGAATTTTTTAACTAAGAAAATGAAATTTACATTATTTAAAGGAACAACAATGTTAGCCGGACAAAACCTTCGACTAGACTAATAAGATAACATTACAAATAACCTCAACACTGTTCACTCAAGGGAACTAAATAAATCAAATTTCACTAAACCTCAGCACAACACTCCAGAATAAATATTACTTAAATTAGTAATATCACTTCTATGATTAATCGAACTTAGATCCTTTTTAATATATAACATCTCAAGTGTCTTCCTTCTTTGCTCATCTTTTTCTTTTTCTATTATAGTTGTATCTTCAAAATCGAACGTGTGACCCTCGTTTATTGCATGCCCAGCTAAGGCTGTTGCGTTACTTTTATTTGTTCTTATGGAATAATTATGTTGGTACAACCTTTCTTTGAGAAAACGACTAGTTTCACCATAGTAACACTTGTCACAGTCTTTACATTTGATGGCATAAATGAGGTTACTTTGTAACTCCTTCGGTATTTTTTCTTTCAAATTTGAAAATAAAGATTTATTTTTTCTTTTATTATAAAATGCCAGTGTAACTTCAGGTACGTTTCGTTTGAACACTTTTCTAATTGATTGTGATAAGCCCTCAACATAAGGAAATTTGAAATACTTCCTATTTATAACTTCCAGTTCAGCATGATCTTCATTTGAATGTGCTGGTTGCTGTCTTAAATATCTTAACCAATATCGTTCAACTAAGTTCTTCGGATAACAATTTTCTGTAACAAAATTTCACCTTTTTCTTATTTTCATTTAAAAAACATGGACTACTTATTTCAATAACTTTTTTAACCAAATTTTGGACGCAATTTAATTTTTGGTTTATAGCATGAGAAGAATGGTAGTTCAGGATTCTTGCAGCACTGGTAGGTTTTTTAAACCAATCCGTTAAGATATTGCCATTTTCACCTCTTATAACTTTCACATCTAAGAATGGCAGATTTCCATCTTTCTCTACTTCACAAGTGAATTGTAGACGATTATGAAAAGAATTAAATACATTTAATACATTCTCTTCTTCTCCCTTTCAATAATTAAAAACAAATCGTCCACATATAATTTAATAAATTTCACCTTCGTACCTAATTTATTGATACTGTTTTCCAATAGTTCAATCATAACTATATTTGCGAGAACTGGTGAAATTGGTGATCCCATTGGTAATCCATATTTTTGTTTATAAATAGTACCATCAAAGGTGAAATACCTTGCTTCACATATAAGGTCCAGTATAGAAAGGAAAACCTTTTTCGACATTCCAACCTGTGAACTAATCTTATTCCACTGTTTATTTACTAAATCAAATGCTAGATCTAAAGGTATATTAGTAAACAACGACTGAACATCTAGTGAAATCATAATTACGTCATCACTTAGTATTTGATTGATGAACTGAAGAAGACACTATGTATAGATCTACGTCAAGCTTCGAAATTAAAATCTTACAATGGAATAGCACCAAGAATATATGGTTTAGTGAAGCTACACAAGCCAGGTTTTCCTCTCCGTCCTATCGTGTCGTTCATTGGAAGTCCAACTTATGAACTGTCTAAATATATAGAGAAATATCTTAGTTACATTACTAACAAGAATGAATTGAATGTAAAAAATTCATTAGAATTCAAACAAGCCCTTTCAAATCAAATACTAAGTGATGACGTAATTATGATTTCACTAGATGTTCAGTCGTTGTTTACTAATATACCTTTAGATCTAGCATTTGATTTAGTAAATAAACAGTGGAATAAGATTAGTTCACAGGTTGGAATGTCGAAAAAGGTTTTCCTTTCTATACTGGACCTTATATGTGAAGCAAGGTATTTCACCTTTGATGGTACTATTTATAAACAAAAATATGGATTACCAATGGGATCACCAATTTCACCAGTTCTCGCAAATATAGTTATGATTGAACTATTGGAAAACAGTATCAATAAATTAGGTACGAAGGTGAAATTTATTAAATTATATGTGGACGATTTGTTTTTAATTATTGAAAAGGGAGAAGAAGAGAATGTATTAAATGTATTTAATTCTTTTCATAATCGTCTACAATTCACTTGTGAAGTAGAGAAAGATGGAAATCTGCCATTCTTAGATGTGAAAGTTATAAGAGGTGAAAATGGCAATATCTTAACGGATTGGTTTAAAAAACCTACCAGTGCTGCAAGAATCCTGAACTACCATTCTTCTCATGCTATAAACCAAAAATTAAATTGCGTCCAAAATTTGGTTAAAAAAGTTATTGAAATAAGTAGTCCATGTTTTTTAAATGAAAATAAGAAAAAGGTGAAATTATTGTTACAGAAAAATTGTTATCCGAAGAACTTAGTTGAACGATATTGGTTAAGATATTTAAGACAGCAACCAGCACATTCAAATGAAGATCATGCTGAACTGGAAGTTATAAATAGGAAGTATTTCAAATTTCCTTATGTTGAGGGCTTATCACAATCAATTAGAAAAGTGTTCAAACGAAACGTACCTGAAGTTACACTGGCATTTTATAATAAAAGAAAAAATAAATCTTTATTTTCAAATTTGAAAGAAAAAATACCGAAGGAGTTACAAAGTAACCTCATTTATGCCATCAAATGTAAAGACTGTGACAAGTGTTACTATGGTGAAACTAGTCGTTTTCTCAAAGAAAGGTTGTACCAACATAATTATTCCATAAGAACAAATAAAAGTAACGCAACAGCCTTAGCTGGGCATGCAATAAACGAGGGTCACACGTTCGATTTTGAAGATACAACTATAATAGAAAAAGAAAAAGATGAGCAAAGAAGGAAGACACTTGAGATGTTATATATTAAAAAGGATCTAAGTTCGATTAATCATAGAAGTGATATTACTAATTTAAGTAATATTTATTCTGGAGTGTTGTGCTGAGGTTTAGTGAAATTTGATTTATTTAGTTCCCTTGAGTGAACAGTGTTGAGGTTATTTGTAATGTTATCTTATTAGTCTAGTCGAAGGTTTTGTCCGGCTAACATTGTTGTTCCTTTAAATAATGTAAATTTCATTTTCTTAGTTAAAAAATTCTTACTTCTGTAAGTAATATTGTTTTATGTATCTCTGAAATATTTCTGCTTGTAATATTCATGAGTTGTAACAATCCATTTTCATATTGTGTATATGTTTGATGTTGATATGTGATTTCTTATTATCCTTTGTTTGTAGGCCTATGAAAAAGATTTTAAATAAAACCGAAACGTTGGCAACGAGAGTTTGATTTTTTATCCTGGAAAATTGACCGAACCCCGATTAGAGAACACACCTATATATATATATATGTATATATTTCAATGTACATAAAGAAACATAGAGAAATTAAAAACACACACTTACAGTCTCTAATTTTCGGTTGAACCGTCTTCAGGAGAGATAAGAGAGGGAAACCAAGCGCACTGGTACAGAGCTCACTCTTACTGTTACTGTACACATTTGTTTCCCCAAACATCCCTTTCTGGACATTTGTCCTTTCCTGCACTTTCACCCTTTTAAAATACCACTCTTCCCTCCCACTCTTCTCAACCCCTCACCAGATGTTTTCTACATCTAGTGTTTCAGAGCGCTTGGTTTCCCTGTCTTATCTCTTTTGAAGACGGTTCAACCAAAAATTAGAGACTGTAAGTGTGTGTTTTTAATTTCTCTATGTCTCTTTATGTACACTGAACTGTATTTGTCAATTTCGGATCGTATTTTCATCAAAAAAGTGTATATTTATATATCAATGATCAAACCACAATATGAAATGGGAAAACAAGACTAAGATCTTTCAACCGTAACAAGCGGTCTTCATCAGAGTCAAAAACCCAACTGAAACACTGGATGCAGAAAACATCTGGTGAGGGGTTGAGAAGAGTGGGAGGGAGGAGTGGTATTTTAAAAGGGTGAAAGTGCAGGAAAGGACAAATGTCCAAAAGGGATGTTTGGGGAAACAAAGTAAGTACAGTAAGAAAGAGTAAAAAACTATCCGCTAGTTGTCAACCCTCTTAGAAGAGACTATTGCCCTCATAACGAAAGTATCAAGTTTGAAGAGACCGTTACTAATGTTTATAATATTTGATCTATTAAATTTAATTAGAGACGATTCAATAATATTTCTTAACAACATCGATTTTTCATAGGTAATAAATTTAGCTCCTGTCCAATCAATGTGATAATTTTCATTGTTTATATGCAAGAATAAGGCGCTACTTTTTTCCTGTCTACTTACGTTATATTGGTGTTGTTGTACACGTGTCTTTAATGATTTACCAGTTTGACCAATATAAATTGTATGGCAATTTTCGTACGGTATTTTATAAATACCACCGGACTCCAATTTGCTGGGAAAGTTTTTTATTAACAACCTACGTTATTACGATTAGAAAACACTATATTAAAATCAAGTTGTTTGGCTAGTCTAGGAAGTGGTCCAATAAGTCATGATATGGTAAAATTATTGAATTGGACAATGAACGAGGCTCTGTTGAAGTATTAGAGAAAGTTTTTTTGGCACCCTTCAAAGCTAAATCGATATAAGAGGAGGGGTATTTGAATGAAAGGGCAATTGACCTAATGTTGTTAATCTCTTCATTAAGGAATTCAGGATAGCACACTCTTAACGCCCTCAAAAACATATTTCTAAAAACAAAAATTTTAACATTTTTTGGATGGGAAGAATAAAAGTGAACATATGCAAGTACATTCGTAGGTTTTCTATATACACTAAAGCGTAACTCTTTAGGTAACCTATGGATCAGGACATCTAAGAAGGGCAAATTACCATTTACTTCTTCTTCCATTGGGAACTGGATTGTTGGCACTAATGTATTACCAAGTGATACGATTAATGATTTAGTGCCGATAATCCAGTTCACAATGGAAGAAGAAGTAAGTGGTAATTTGCCCTTCTTTTTTGTATGTTTGTTTTCAATCAAAACATGCTATATTAGTTAAAATTAATCAGTTCAATGAAAAGTATTTAACTTCCTATTATGTTTATTTTGCTAACATAAAATTAAAATCGTTAAAAATACCATATTTTAATTAGTTATCAAACCATTGTTCAAACAAGGTAGATTAACACATACACTCAGAAATAGAAATTGACTTGATAAGTTTTTTTTTAAGTTCCATTATTTATTATATTTCCATTATTATTATATTTATTATTTCAATTTATATGTTAATTATTTTTGTTCTAAATAAATTTTGCATTATTTTCATTATTTCAACAATTAATAATAATATTTTAATTCTTTTAGAAATATTTACTTCCATACAATTTGTATATTACACATAAGACATACACTTGGCTTTACATGTATATAATTTTTAAGAATCAAGATGGGACTGTGAAGGATGTAAATACTGACATGGCATGAGTGATGCGGTTTTAGGGTAGGCGAGTAGTGACCTCATGATGGCCGAAGGGCCAAGGGTTGTTGGCCACTCATCCTTCCGTCCTGCAACAGAGTCATCTCTTAGACTTTGCTTCTACTAAGTTAAACTGGTGTAGTAAGTAACTGAGCGTTCAAACGCCCCCAGTATGCTTCTATGATCTCATCTGATGATGTGCTTTCATCTTACCATCTCTTATCAAATATCAAAGACATATATAAGATGCGTCAAACACTCAAAGTTGCTGGACAGACGAATCTTACACGCTCGAGAAGCCTGCTGAGCTTTATATTGTAAGTAGGGATACATTTTATTAAAAGATTGTTTTACATATTACACTAATTCGATATCAGAACAAAAAAATGAATATAAAATTAGTAATTTATACAAGATATTCTCACATTGAATGGTTGGTATTCATTTTTAGTTAGTAACGTTAAAAACAAAAGTTAAACTTTTATAAAATTCAAAATTTAGTAATAATATCACGTTCTTAGGTGACTATAACTTAAATATCAAAGAAAACAATTTCTTGCGTAGTTATATAAGTCAATATGAATTATATCCATTAAACTTAGTAAGAACTCATTAAATGATCAATTAGATGTCATTTTTTCTAGACGTATACAAACAGCCCGAGTTTATGATTACTTATCCGAGCCAAAACCATTAAACGTCATATTAAACCAAACTGAAACAGAACACGTGATATTGGACGGACAGGGAGTTCAATTTTCAACCATTTTCACAGAAATGGTTGGAGCTAATGAATGTATCTATTTCATAACGAGTGTTAAATGAAAATAAACAAAAACCAATTTTTGTCAAGAAGTTTAATATTTTCGAAAGCTAAGTAAAAGTATGTAAACAAAACAGAGTAGAATAATTAGCTATACAGATAGCATTTAAATATCAGTCTTCCTCTAAATCTTCCCGATCTAATTTCACTTCATTTCTAAAAATCTATATCAACGAAATAATAATGTTGGATAACCTGGATTATATCCCCGTTTTTTTCATCATTCCCCAGTCTTTTGTCATTATTGCTCAGTTTTTAAGTAAAGCGATTATATTTCTTCAATTATGAAACAAAATCTAGATGTAAAAGGTTACTTTTCATCCCTTCTGGAAATATATTATTTTATTTTATTACACATTATAAACTATTTTATCTCCGCAAGGCACGAAAAGTAACTTTTTACGTTTATTTTTCGTGTCATAACGTTAGACATTTAATCCCCGTAATTAAAAACGGAGCAGTAATGAAAAAACAGGGAAATAATCCAGGTTGTCCAACATAATAATTTTGTTGATATTGATTTTTAGATATGAAACGAAATGAGATCGTGAAGAGTTAGGGTGGCAAGCCTGATTTTTTAATCCCAGTTGTATTGCTAATTATTCTAATCTGTTTTGTTTACATACGTTTATTTAGCTCTCTTAAATCTTTATTTTGTATTATTAAGAGTTATTACACTAACCAATAAACAAAAATTGTCATTTACATTTCCTAAGATTCTAAGTTAAGTTTCCTTAAGTTTCTAAGATGTTTTAACAGTTTTTACTTAATTTAAGTGCGCTGATTCCAGAAATGCTTTCGTTTTTTCTCTATTAGGTCTATTTTTTCTGCTTTGGTATACTTCTCTCTGTAGGAAGACGATATCTAAATAAAGTCAGGCACATCGAAGAAAAAAATATTTTTATTTAACTTTAAGACACATATTCATTAGTCACACAAAAATGTTTGCAATACGTATACAAATATGTATGAAATACATTTGGATTTAAATGTATAATTCCATTCAAATATACCAAAACATGTTTGGTTTGTTTAAGGAATATCGTCTAGGAGAGAGGATGTAGCCATGCTTAATTTTTACTCCAAAAATCTGCAACGGAAGCAAAAGCTATAAGCTTTTAGCTTCATTATAAGCTAGATTAAACAATATATACGGGGACACGCATATAATATTATAAACGATACAAATGATTTAAACGGAAAAAAATTTGAACAGAAGAGTTGCCCTCCTTTTTGAAAAGTTTAAAACAAAAGGAGGTAAAATATAGTGAACAGACAAAATTGTTTTTGCATGGTTCCCACAATATTCATGTGATGTCATACATCATTTAACATAGATCACAGTAATAACTACAATTGTAACTATATCACTCGAATGTATTTTAAAATACGCCTAATTTTAAGGTCAAAAAGGGGTGAAATAGCAAACATCTCAATAACTTGACTGATGAGAAAAAATAGTATGATCTTCGTAACCAGCAGCCCTAAATTAATGTAAATCGGTTTTAAAACATTGGACACCAAAAAATGCGTTGGCCAGTGTTATTAATTGCTTTTATATTAAAAAACACTTAAAAATTATTATTATTATTAAAGCCTTTTCTGCAATAAAATATTGTATGTGCCTCGATAATAATGAGCTGTTATTCCCTCATATAAATATCTATTATTTTATATTTAAATATTACAGTTAAGTTGATAATAATTAAGTTGATTGCAAGCAATTAAAGCAAACTCGGCGCCAATGTTTTATTATTTGGTGGGTACTTTATCTGAAAACAAATATTATTACTAAGATTTAGATATTTTAGTAGAGATATGTGCGTATGATTTTGATTAAAATCGCTTTTATTTGTTTTATAGTTGTCATTTAGATTAGATTAGGTTGCAGTGGCCGAACATTGGTCCTTTGTGATTCCATACAATAAATATTCTCCATTAGAAGTACGAAATTTTGTTTAACTCAAGAGTATTTATAGTAGTGCTTTTTAACGTGTACCGACGGCTGAAACATCTTACACATCTTACCTCTCCGAGGGACGATGTGGTAAGATTTGTTCTCCACCTGTGTGAATAAATCGAAGGCCAGAGTGGGTTTCGATCCGCGGGTCCACCAGTAAAGAAGCGAGAGAATAGCCCTACCCTCTAGTGGTCATTAAATATGTAATATTGTGGGAACCATGCAAAAACAATTTTGTCTGTTCACTATATTTTACCTCCTTTTGTTTTAAACTTTTCAAAAAGGAGGACAACTCTTCTGTTCAAATCTTTTCCCGTTTAAATCATTTGTATCGTTTATAATATTATATGGGTGTCCCCGTAAGTAGGTAGATAGTCATAGTTCTGGCCAGTAGCCCCATATATCACCAGCTGTGTTATGACTGGGGCTTGCACACTGACCTACTTTCAAGGTCACCAGCTGTGTGATGACTGGGGTTACTTACCTAGGTCAACCAACCCAGCCAGCTGGTCAACTGCCGCTTCAGCCTCATTTCCATACGACCACGGGGCACAATCATTCCCGCTAGAACCCAGACGTACTTCCCCACAATCTTGTGTATCCTACTAACCTGACACACACTTCTGCCTCAACAACCTGTTCCCTACTAACAATCCCACTGACCCACCGCACCCACACCCCTCACACACATGTACCGCCTCCCTCACCTTCCTGTTCCAGTCAGTCGGCCGCTCATTAGTATTCACCCCTTCTATACAGAGTTCCTTTGTCATCTGTTCATTATTATAAAACATCACCTTCCACTGCTGAGTGTAGGTACATTGAGTTTGGTATCATTTCACTCAGCGTTGGAAAATATTTTGGTTCGGATGACACTTTGTGCATTATTTCATTATTTTTTCGATATCTCTTACCGTTTATGAATTATAACCTTTTTTTTTTTTTCTTTAAATCATTATGAACTTAACCCACTCAATTGTTTTGATGGTTGTTATTAGTTGAATGATAGAGAGAGAGAGAGAGAGAGAGAGAGAGAGAGAGAGCACACTTGCTAGTGTTTTGAACTAATTCAAGTTAAATCATTCCAATATTAATCTGTTTCATGTTACTTTTAATGTTTTAGAACATGCAGTGATAAGATATGTGGAAATGATGTTAAAAAGCTCAGGTGATACTGGAATTACTTCAAAATCATAAAAATATCCATATTTTTTTTTTTCTTAGCCCTTAATGTTATGTTTTTACCAGTGGTAGTTTATAGTTGTCTTTTATCATTAATAATGATAAGGAGTAATTTTTAATCAGTTTGGAGTATTTGATGTTCATCTGATGGGAATATCAGTTCGTTACAAGGACTCGGAAGAGCCGAGAGATTGTTATGGGTATGGATTTTGCGATAACTTAACACCACCTGTAAATTTTATAAGGAATGCTTTATGCTTTTTACGTCAGCTGTCTACGGACTGTCCTACTGTTGACCATCACGACCATAACTAGCTTGACGCTAGAGTGTTGACATAGAGTGTTGACTTCATCTGAGAACAAGCCAGAGCAATATTCTCACATCATATATAGTCCCGCACATATATCAAACGTCTTCACCTCCATATGCAAACTCTCACCATCTTTTCCTCTTCCTCAGTGTTTTGATTCACAAGTGGACTAATTACTGAGTTACCCTAATGGTTACCCTAATGACATTACTGTACCAAGTTAATGTTATAATGCACACAATGAAAAAAAAAAAAAAAATCATTGTTTTTTGGTCTGGAGCTCAGTTGGACATGTTCACTTGTAGTACAACATGTCTCGCAGACTCTTGTTAGTTTACACACTCGCTGTACACAGACATCAATATCCAGATGGTCAAACCCTAATTTAATATTGAATTTATGTTGATTTTTTTTTTTTTTTTAACACAACATTACTCATTAAATTGAGTAAGTTCAAAGGGGGGTGGGGGAGGGGGGAGTGAATTCGATGCCAGCTCCTAACATGTCAATTATTATTGTAAATAAAATTAGCGTTAATGACGTGGATAATCGTCCCGATAAAGGCTCGCTCCACCTTGTTTGATTTATTGGCATGTACCCCGGTCTTTCGACCACACCACGCAATAAAGCAGACCAGGCCGATGTTTTTTACGTGGAGCCCTTTAGCCACGCTGAGCAGAGATAACTGTTCCCAGGGGAACAGAGGCCTCATCCCAGCGCACCCAAGGTGGACCTCGCGGAGGCGGGCTACCACGACAGACATCACAATGGCAGATAGTCAGATACAATAACTACAGGCTAGGGTTCCTGGGGGTACGTGGATATTCCCCCCAGGACAGACTTAAGACTAATCTAGGAAAAATGGGGGTAACGGTGACTTATGGGCATTCGCACTGGGGCAGGTTTTAAACCAACATAATAAATACATAAATAGGAACTCAGGCAAACATCCTTGGAGTAGAGGGTAATCCCTCTAGGACAGACTTAAAACTAGTTAATTAATAAATAAATACTAAATAATAACCTAGTCTACAATTCCTAGGGGTACATGGATATTCCCCCTAGGGCTGGCTTAAAACTAATTCAATAAATAAATAAATAAATAGATAAATAAATAAAATAAATAAATAAAATCCTAGACTAAGGTTCCTAGGGGTACATGGATATGCCCCCTAGAGAAACAGGAACTAAGGGCCACGACAAAAGGGCAGGGAATGACCAAGACAGATCTTTACAATGAGAAAGGGAGGCAGGTTGCCATCTATATTAAAGTGTTAGGGTTCTTTTGATCTTGCCTATTTCATGGACCAACGCAACAAAGCCAGCGTAGTACGTTGGACCAAGAACCACTCCATACCTATTAGCGATAAACGTCCCCAGGGCCATCTGGTAGTCGAATCTCAGGCAGGAGAATCTATCACAAGACTCAAGTATATGTGTTATTGACTCATAAGGTTCCCCACAAAGGCATATGGGGTTCTCGCGAAGGCGGAAACGCGCGAGATATTCCCCGAAGTCACCGTGGCATGTCAAGACCTGGGTTAACAAGAAAGAGGGCCGAAAGTGCTTCCATTTTAGCCTGACAGTGACAGAGGGAATAAACCGGTAAGTCCAACGGCCAGTAGTCCCTCGGTCCCACCTACGCTGCCACTCAGTCAAGGCCCAGCTCTTAATACAATCCAGAGTGGGCGGTGTAGGCTCGCTCCACCTGTCCAGACACTACATGCTGGCTCCAGATGGAGGGTCTGCGTGGAAAGAATAATTACAAGAGAGTGTTATTCAAGCATGACTCATCCGACCAAGGTGAGCCGACCTTAGCCTATCCAACCACATCTTCTAAACCTGTTGAAACATGCTCAAGGTTAACACCCAAGTCTACTGCAGTACATTAGCCTTCTACATTAACGCTTAGACATGTCGCGTTGTATTTTTTCACATACACACATAGTCAATGCAGTCCAATATCCACCTGTTTCATATATATATATATATATATATATATATATATATATATATATATATATAGAGAGAGAGAGAGAGAGAGAGAGAGAGAGAGACAGAGAGACAGAGAGAGAGTACACTTGCTAGTCTTTTGAACTAAATCAAGCCAAATCATTCCAATATCCACCTATTTCATATCACTTTTAATGATAATTTGAGCAAAGTATGCGTAAAAGAGACAATCATGAGTGAGCAGACAGGCAATATGAGGTTTATGAGAGTGTATATTTAGATAAACACCACCTAGTATTTGGTAGCCGCTAATAATATTTTTACATCAAGCAGTGATATGATATGTGGAATTGATGTTAAAAAGCTCAGGTGATGCTGAAATTACTTCAAAATCATAAAAATATACATTTTTTTTTTTTCTTTAAATCATTATGAACTTAACCAACTTAATTGGTTTGTTGGTTGTTATTAGTGTAATGATAGAAACAACACACTTGCTAGTGTTTTGAACTAAATCAAGCCAAAGCATTCCAATATCCACCTGTTTCCACATATTACCGATAATGCTAATTTGAACAAAATCTGCGTAAAAGAGTCAATCATGAAGAGCCGAGAGACAATATGAGATAAAAGCAGATGTTTAGTGAGAGTGCATATTTAGATAAACACCATCTAGTATTTGTTAGCCACTAATAATAATTTTACATCAAGCAGTGATATGATATGAGAAAATGATGTTAAAAAGCTCAGGTGATACTGAAATTACTTCAAAATCATAAAAATATACATATTTTTTTTTTTTTCTTTAAATCATTATGAAATTGACCAACTTAATTGTTTTGTTGGTTGTTATTAGTTTAATGATAGAAACAACACACACTTGCTAGTGTATTGAATTAAATCAAGCCAAATCATTCCAATATCCACCACTTTCATATCAGTTTTAATGATAATTTGAGCAAAATCTCTGTAAAAGAGTCAATCATGAGCTAGCAGAGAGACACACTATGAGATAAAATCAGATGTTTACGGAGAGTGTATATTTAGATAAACACTTCTTATTTTTATTTTGGCGGACTTTAGTGATATTTTTACAGCATGTAGTGATAAAGTGTGTGGAAATGATGTTAAAAAAAAGCACAGGTGATACTAAAATTACTTCAAAATCACATCAATATCCATATTTTTTTCTTTAAATCATTATGAACCTATCCAACTTAATTGTTTTGTTGGTTGTTATTAGTTTAATGATAGAAACAACACACACTTGCTAGTGTATTGAATTAAATCAAGCCAAATCATTCCAATATCCACCACTTTCATATCAGTTTTAATGATAATTTGAGCAAAATCTCTGTAAAAGAGTCAATCATGAGCTAGCAGACGGTCAATATGAGATAAAAGCAGATGTTTAGTGGGAGTGCATATATTTAGATAATCAACACCTAGTATTTGGTGGTCAATAATAATATTTTTAGAACAAGCAGTGATAAGATATGTGCAGTGATAAGATATGCTGTCCAGACACTACATGCTGGCTCCAGATGGAGGGGTCTGCGTGGAAAGAATAATTACAAGAGAGTGTTATTCAAGCATGCTGAGTGTTATTCAATCACCTGATGTTAAAAAGCTCAGGTGGTACTGGAATTACTTCAAAATCATAAAAATTTACCTTTTTTTTTTTTTTTTTTCTTTAAATCATTATGAACTTAACCAACTTAATTGTTTTAATTTTTGTTCTTAGTTGAATGATAGAGAGAGAGAGAGAGAGAGAGAGAGAGAGAGAGCACACTTGCTAGTGTTTTGAACTAATTCAAGTTAAATCATTCCAATATTAATCTGTTTCATGTTACTTTTAATGTTTTAGAACATGCAGTGATAAGATATTCGGAAATGATGTTAAAAAGCTCAGGTGATACTGGAATTACTTCAAAATCATAAAAATATCCATATTTTTTTTTTTTTTCTTTAAATCATTATGAACTTAACCCACTCAATTGTTTTGATGGTTGTTATTAGTTGAATGATAGAGAGAGAGAGAGAGAGTGAGAGAGAGAGAGAGAGAGAGAGAGAGAGAGAGAGAGCACACTTGCTAGTGTTTTGAACTAATTCAAGTTAAATCATTTCAATATTAATCTGTTTCATGTTACTTTTAATGTTTTAGAACAAGCAGTGATAAGATATGTGGAAATGATGTTAAAAAGCTCAGGTGATACTGGAATTACTTCAAAATCATAAAAATATCCATATTTTTTTTTCTTTAAATCATTATGAACTTAACCCACTCAATTGTTTTGATGGTTGTTATTAGTTGAATGATAGAGATAGAGAGAGAGAGAGAGAGAGAGAGAGAGAGAGAGAGAGAGAGAGAGATAGAGAGCACACTTGCTAGTGTTTTGAACTAATTCAAGTTAAATCATTCCAATATTAATCTGTTTCATGTTACTTTTAATGTTTTAGAACATGCAGTGATAAGATATGTGGAAATGATGTTAAAAAGCTCAGGTGATACTGGAATTACTTCAAAATCATAAAAATATCCATATTTTTTTTTCTTTAAATCAATATGAACTTAACCAACTTAATTGTTTTAATTTTTGATCTTAGTTGAATGATAGAGAGAGAGAGAGAGTACACTTGCTAGTCTTTTGAACTAAATCAAGCCAAATCATTCCAATATCCACCTATTTCATATCACTTTTAATGATAATTTGAGCAAAGTCTGTGTAAAAGAGTCAATCATGAGGGAGCAGAGAGACACACTATGAGATAAAATCAGATGTTTACGGAGAGTGTATATTTAGATAAACACTTCTTATTTTTATTTTGGCGGACTTTAGTGATATTTTTACAGCATGTAGTGATAAAGTGTGTGGAAATGATGTTAAAAAAAGCACAGGTGATACTAAAATTACTTCAAAATCACATCAATATCCATATTTTTTTCTTTAAATCATTATGAACCTATCCAACTTAATTGCTTTGCTAGATGTTATTAGTTTGATGGTATAAAGATGTAAATATGCTGGTTAGAGAGACAGAGAGAGAGAAAGTGAAGAGAGAGAGAGAGAGAGAGAGAGAGTGAGAGAGAGAGTCAGAGAGAGTGATAATAATATTAGCTCTAATGATATCTATGATCGCTGCGATGTATGCTCAAGATGATGAAGTGTCTTATTTTACTTTAATATAAATGTAATAATGGAGATAAAATTATCTCATGCGACAAGCAAAATGTTACAAGTGTCACTATGTGAGTGATATTGAGACAGATTAATATAAATAATTTTAATTTGAGAATGCTAGTCAGACATGACTATCAAATGTGAGGGGTCATTGACCTTAGCCCATGCATGCTCAGGTGGGACTGTGTGGAATGAATAATTACACAAGAGTGTTAGTCAGGGATGATTCATCCAACCTTGGTGAGGAGGGCCTGTCCTCCTAAGCCTATCCTGGCAGGTATGTTTGAGTACATTATTAACCGTCTCCATTGCAAGTCGAGACAAGTGATGATGAGACAAGGCGTGTGAAACATTAAGAGTGTTCTGGTCCGATCGCAAGTGAGTAGTTCAAGGTCACACGACTGAACGATTGGAAATACAGAATCTACATTATACCCTGCTCAGTCTTGAACACTACATTGTAGGAGAAGGACATGATGTTTTACATTTTGTTAGTCTCTATGTCAGTCATTCACTTATGCAGAGGAGTAGACTACATCGGATACTTGAAAACATATGGCTATTTGGAGGACGCAAGTAAAGAAGAAGGTGTTGCTTCAATATATAGCAACGGTGTTGTTAAAAATGCCATTCGTTTATTTCAAAATAATTTCAATATTGATACTAGTGGAGAATTAACGTCCGAGACTTTACATTTGATGGAAAGCCCAAGATGTGGAGTAAAAGATGATGTTTTATCTAGATATTCTACAAAAGGAACATTGGAAAATCTAAAATGGAAAGTAAACACGATAAAATGGTACACATACGACAGTGAAATGCCTCACGATATTGTTGAAAAAGCCTTATTTCTTTGGGAAGAGCATGCTAACATAAGTTTTATTAAAAGCAAAGACAAACCAAACATCATCATGAAATTCTCCGATGCCAATCATACAATGATTCAAAACAATGCCACATTATGTCTACCATTTGAGAAAGTCACGCTAGCTCATGCATATTCTCCAAAAACTGGACTCCATGATGACACGCTTGAAATGCATTTTAACAATGAACATTATAACTGGGAAATGACAATGAAATTGCCTGAAAACGGAGACATATCATTTTTTCATACACTTGTACATGAAATTGGTCATACTTTGGGTTTGAACCATAATACAGTCAATAGAAACTCTATTATGCATCCAATTTATAGAATACCAGATGGTATACGAAACATGAGCGAGCTTGCTTTAGATCCTATCGACATTTCATCAATTGTAAAGTTATATGGGAAAAAACCTGTGAAATCAGCTGATACAACTTCTACTAATTCATTACCAGGAATGGAAGAAATGAACTACGTCACGGATCTTTGCTCCTACAGATATAAAATTGAACATGTTTTAATCACCCAAAAATCAGTTTATTTCTTTTACAAGAAATATGCATGGAGAGTGAGTTTAGTGGAGTCATTAAGAAGTAAATACCAAATGTCAGCTGCATATAGAATAAATCAATGGTTGGGCTTTTTTCTAAGAAACTTTAACGGAATAGATTCAATTTACCAAAATCGTAATGGAAACCTTGTAATGTTTGTTAATAATACAGTTTACACTGTTGATTTTCCCCGTCTCCGTTTGGTTAAGAAAGAACCATTGATGAATATTGTTCATCACGGAATGATGAAGACTATAACAGGATCATATGTTGACTACTTGGGAAGAGTTTATTTAATTGCAGACCACTATTACCTGCTAGAAGCGCGTGAAAATGAATTTGTTATAAAAGGTACATTGGAAGATCTATATCATGGCTTAAATGCAAGAAGTATTACATCAGTGTTTCGTCATATGAACGGTAAATTATATTTCAATTACAAAAAAGAAGGCTATTTTGTGGAATATGATGAATATTTACAAAGTGTTACAGGAAACATTGTAAATGTCTTAGAACTGTTTAACATAACATGTGTAGAAGACAGTATCCTTAACGATATTCACGACCTAACTAACCAATTGATTCACTTACAACGAGAGAAAAAAATGTTGATATAATAACAAAATTCGATGCATACAACATTTCACTGGCTTGTCACATCGGCTACAGTCATTGTGAGGAATAGACAAAGGACAGGAATTGGTTCCTTTGATGCTACATGATCGATCAGTCAATCAGATCTGTTATTAGAAAATGTGTTAATATTCAAAGACATGTACACAATTAGTCAAAGTAATAAATATTTTGATTGAATTTTTTGTTTCTTTCCACCCCCCAGCTGTCATGTATTTCTTGTAATTGAGTTAATAAAGAGACAAGATAGATCAATTATTTAAAAATCAATACTACTTTATATAAATATTATATTCATCTTATAGGAACAATAGGATGTAATTCTTTCATCAATTGCTATTGTATAACTGCGTAAATAGTATACTCTGGTCAGTCTTGAACACTAGGTTCAGTCGTGTGACCTTGAACTACTCACTTGCGATCGGACCAGAACACTCTTAATGTTTCACACGCCTTGTCTCATCATCACTTGTCTCGACTTGCAATGGAGACGGTTAATAATGTACTCAAACATACCTGCCAGGATAGGCTTAGGAGGACAGGCCCTCCTCACCAAGGTTGGATGAATCATCCCTGACTAACACTCTTGTGTAATTATTCATTCCACACAGTCCCACCTGAGCATGCATGGGCTAAGGTCAATGACCCCTCACATTTGATAGTCATGTCTGACTAGCATTCTCAAATTAAAATTATTTATATAAATCTGTCTCAATATCACTCACATAGTGACACTTGTAACATTTTGCTTGTCGCATGAGATAATTTTATCTCCATTATTACATTTATATTAAAGTAAAATAAGACACTTCATCATCTTGAGCATACATCGCAGCGATCATAGATATCATTAGAGCTAATATTATTATCACTCTCTCTGACTCTCTCTCTCACTCTCTCTCTCTCTCTCTCTCTCTCACTTTCTCTCTCTCTGTCTCTCTAACCAGCATATTTACATCTTTATACCATCAAACTAATAACATCTAGCAAAGCAATTAAGTTGGATAGGTTCATAATGATTTAAAGAAAAAAATATGGATATTGATGTGATTTTGAAGTAATTTTAGTATCACCTGTGCTTTTTTTAACATCATTTCCACACACTTTATCACTACATGCTGTAAAAATATCACTAAAGTCCGCCAAAATAAAAATAAGAAGTGTTTATCTAAATATACACTCTCCGTAAACATCTGATTTTATCTCATAGTGTGTCTCTCTGCTCCCTCATGATTGACTCTTTTACACAGACTTTGCTCAAATTATCATTAAAAGTGATATGAAATAGGTGGATATTGGAATGATTTGGCTTGAATTAGTTCAAAAGACTAGCAAGTGTACTCTCTCTCTCTCTCTCTCTCTCTCTCTCTCTCTCTCTCTCTCTCTCTCTATCATTCAACTAAGAACAAAAATTAAAACAATTAAGTTGGTTAAGTTCATATTGATTTAAAGAAAAAAAAATATGGATATTTTTATGATTTTGAAGTAATTCCAGTATCACCTGAGCTTTTTAACATCATTTCCACATATCTTATCACTGCATGTTCTAAAACATTAAAAGTAACATGAAACAGATTAATATTGGAATGATTTAACTTGAATTAGTTCAAAACACTAGCAAGTGTGCTCTCTATCTCTCTCTCTCTCTCTCTCTCTCTCTCTCTCTCTCTCTCTCTCTCTCTCTATCTCTATCATTCAACTAATAACAACCATCAAAACAATTGAGTGGGTTAAGTTCATAATGATTTAAAGAAAAAAAAATATGGATATTTTTATGATTTTGAAGTAATTCCAGTATCACCTGAGCTTTTTAACATCATTTCCACATATCTTATCACTGCTTGTTCTAAAACATTAAAAGTAACATGAAACAGATTAATATTGAAATGATTTAACTTGAATTAGTTCAAAACACTAGCAAGTGTGCTCTCTCTCTCTCTCTCTCTCTCTCTCTCTCTCTCACTCTCTCTCTCTCTCTCTATCATTCAACTAATAACAACCATCAAAACAATTGAGTGGGTTAAGTTCATAATGATTTAAAGAAAAAAAAAAAAAATATGGATATTTTTATGATTTTGAAGTAATTCCAGTATCACCTGAGCTTTTTAACATCATTTCCGAATATCTTATCACTGCATGTTCTAAAACATTAAAAGTAACATGAAACAGATTAATATTGGAATGATTTAACTTGAATTAGTTCAAAACACTAGCAAGTGTGCTCTCTCTCTCTCTCTCTCTCTCTCTCTCTCTATCATTCAACTAAGAACAAAAATTAAAACAATTAAGTTGGTTAAGTTCATAATGATTTAAAGAAAAAAAAAAAAAAAAAAGGTAAATTTTTATGATTTTGAAGTAATTCCAGTATCACCTGAGCTTTTTAACATCAGGTGATTGAATAACACTCAGCATGCTTGAATAACACTCTCTTGTAATTATTCTTTCCACGCAGACCCCTCCATCTGGAGCCAGCATGTAGTGTCTGGACAGCATATCTTATCACTGCACATATCTTATCACTGCTTGTTCTAAAAATATTATTATTGACCACCAAATACTAGGTGTTGATTATCTAAATATATGCACTCCCACTAAACATCTGCTTTTATCTCATATTGACCGTCTGCTAGCTCATGATTGACTCTTTTACAGAGATTTTGCTCAAATTATCATTAAAACTGATATGAAAGTGGTGGATATTGGAATGATTTGGCTTGATTTAATTCAATACACTAGCAAGTGTGTGTTGTTTCTATCATTAAACTAATAACAACCAACAAAACAATTAAGTTGGATAGGTTCATAATGATTTAAAGAAAAAAATATGGATATTGATGTGATTTTGAAGTAATTTTAGTATCACCTGTGCTTTTTTTTAACATCATTTCCACACACTTTATCACTACATGCTGTAAAAATATCACTAAAGTCCGCCAAAATAAAAATAAGAAGTGTTTATCTAAATATACACTCTCCGTAAACATCTGATTTTATCTCATAGTGTGTCTCTCTGCTAGCTCATGATTGACTCTTTTACAGAGATTTTGCTCAAATTATCATTAAAACTGATATGAAAGTGGTGGATATTGGAATGATTTGGCTTGATTTAATTCAATACACTAGCAAGTGTGTGTTGTTTCTATCATTAAACTAATAACAACCAACAAAACAATTAAGTTGGTCAATTTCATAATGATTTAAAGAAAAAAAAAAAAATATGTATATTTTTATGATTTTGAAGTAATTTCAGTATCACCTGAGCTTTTTAACATCATTTTCTCATATCATATCACTGCTTGATGTAAAATTATTATTAGTGGCTAACAAATACTAGATGGTGTTTATCTAAATATGCACTCTCACTAAACATCTGCTTTTATCTCATATTGTCTCTCGGCTCTTCATGATTGACTCTTTTACGCAGATTTTGTTCAAATTAGCATTATCGGTAATATGTGGAAACAGGTGGATATTGGAATGCTTTGGCTTGATTTAGTTCAAAACACTAGCAAGTGTGTTGTTTCTATCATTACACTAATAACAACCAACAAACCAATTAAGTTGGTTAAGTTCATAATGATTTAAAGAAAAAAAAAAAATGTATATTTTTATGATTTTGAAGTAATTTCAGCATCACCTGAGCTTTTTAACATCAATTCCACATATCATATCACTGCTTGATGTAAAAATATTATTAGCGGCTACCAAATACTAGGTGGTGTTTATCTAAATATACACTCTCATAAACCTCATATTGCCTGTCTGCTCACTCATGATTGTCTCTTTTACGCATACTTTGCTCAAATTATCATTAAAAGTGATATGAAATAGGTGGATATTGGAATGATTTGGCTTGATTTAGTTCAAAAGACTAGCAAGTGTACTCTCTCTCTGTCTCTCTGTCTCTCTCTCTCTCTCTCTCTCTCTCTCTCTCTATATATATATATATATATATATATATGAAACAGGTGGATATTGGACTGCATTGACTATGTGTGTATGTGAAAAAATACAACGCGACATGTCTAAGCGTTAATGTAGAAGGCTAATGTACTGCAGTAGACTTGGGTGTTAACCTTGAGCATGTTTCAACAGGTTTAGAAGATGTGGTTGGATAGGCTAAGGTCGGCTCACCTTGGTCGGATGAGTCATGCTTGAATAACACTCTCTTGTAATTATTCTTTCCACGCAGACCCCTCCATCTGGAGCCAGCATGTAGTGTCTGGACAGGTGGAGCGAGCCTACACCGCCCACTCTGGATTGTATTAAGAGCTGGGCCTTGACTGAGTGGCAGCGTAGGTGGGACCGAGGGACTACTGGCCGTTGGACTTACCGGTTTATTCCCTCTGTCACTGTCAGGCTAAAATGGAAGCACTTTCGGCCCTCTTTCTTGTTAACCCAGGTCTTGACATGCCACGGTGACTTCGGGGAATATCTCGCGCGTTTCCGCCTTCGCGAGAACCCCATATGCCTTTGTGGGGAACCTTATGAGTCAATAACACATATACTTGAGTCTTGTGATAGATTCTCCTGCCTGAGATTCGACTACCAGATGGCCCTGGGGACGTTTATCGCTAATAGGTATGGAGTGGTTCTTGGTCCAACGTACTACGCTGGCTTTGTTGCGTTGGTCCATGAAATAGGCAAGATCAAAAGAACCCTAACACTTTAATATAGATGGCAACCTGCCTCCCTTTCTCATTGTAAAGATCTGTCTTGGTCATTCCCTGCCCTTTTGTCGTGGCCCTTAGTTCCTGTTTCTCTAGGGGGCATATCCATGTACCCCTAGGAACCTTAGTCTAGGATTTTATTTATTTATTTTATTTATTTATCTATTTATTTATTTATTTATTGAATTAGTTTTAAGCCAGCCCTAGGGGGAATATCCATGTACCCCTAGGAATTGTAGACTAGGTTATTATTTAGTATTTATTTATTAATTAACTAGTTTTAAGTCTGTCCTAGAGGGATTACCCTCTACTCCAAGGATGTTTGCCTGAGTTCCTATTTATGTATTTATTATGTTGGTTTAAAACCTGCCCCAGTGCGAATGCCCATAAGTCACCGTTACCCCCATTTTTCCTAGATTAGTCTTAAGTCTGTCCTGGGGGGAATATCCACGTACCCCCAGGAACCCTAGCCTGTAGTTATTGTATCTGACTATCTGCCATTGTGATGTCTGTCGTGGTAGCCCGCCTCCGCGAGGTCCACCTTGGGTGCGCTGGGATGAGGCCTCTGTTCCCCTGGGAACAGTTATCTCTGCTCAGCGTGGCTAAAGGGCTCCACGTAAAAAACATCGGCCTGGTCTGCTTTATTGCGTGGTGTGGTCGAAAGACCGGGGTACATGCCAATAAATCAAACAAGGTGGAGCGAGCCTTTATCGGGACGATTATCCACGTCATTAACGCTAATTTTATTTACAATAATAATTGACATGTTAGGAGCTGGCATCGAATTCACTCCCCCCTCCCCCACCCCCCTTTGAACTTACTCAATTTAATGAGTAATGTTGTGTTAAAAAAAAAAAAAAAATCAACATAAATTCAATATTAAATTAGGGTTTGACCATCTGGATATTGATGTCTGTGTACAGCGAGTGTGTAAACTAACAAGAGTCTGCGAGACATGTTGTACTACAAGTGAACATGTCCAACTGAGCTCCAGACCAAAAAACAATGATTTTTTTTTTTTTTTTCATTGTGTGCATTATAACATTAACTTGGTACAGTAATGTCATTAGGGTAACCATTAGGGTAACTCAGTAATTAGTCCACTTGTGAATCAAAACACTGAGGAAGAGGAAAAGATGGTGAGAGTTTGCATATGGAGGTGAAGACGTTTGATATATGTGCGGGACTATATATGATGTGAGAATATTGCTCTGGCTTGTTCTCAGATGAAGTCAACACTCTATGTCAACACTCTAGCGTCAAGCTAGTTATGGTCGTGATGGTCAACAGTAGGACAGTCCGTAGACAGCTGACGTAAAAAGCATAAAGCATTCCTTATAAAATTTACAGGTGGTGTTAAGTTATCGCAAAATCCATACCCATAACAATCTCTCGGCTCTTCCGAGTCCTTGTAACGAACTGATATTCCCATCAGATGAACATCAAATACTCCAAACTGATTAAAAATTACTCCTTATCATTATTAATGATAAAAGACAACTATAAACTACCACTGGTAAAAACATAACATTAAGGGCTAAGAAAAAAAAAATATGGATATTTTTATGATTTTGAAGTAATTCCAGTATCACCTGAGCTTTTTAACATCATTTCCACATATCTTATCACTGCATGTTCTAAAACATTAAAAGTAACATGAAACAGATTAATATTGGAATGATTTAACTTGAATTAGTTCAAAACACTAGCAAGTGTGCTCTCTCTCTCTCTCTCTCTCTCTCTCTCTCTCTCTATCATTCAACTAATAACAACCATCAAAACAATTGAGTGGGTTAAGTTCATAATGATTTAAAGAAAAAAAAAAAAAGGTTATAATTCATAAACGGTAAGAGATATCGAAAAAATAATGAAATAATGCACAAAGTGTCATCCGAACCAAAATATTTTCCAACGCTGAGTGAAATGATACCAAACTCAATGTACCTACACTCAGCAGTGGAAGGTGATGTTTTATAATAATGAACAGATGACAAAGGAACTCTGTATAGAAGGGGTGAATACTAATGAGCGGCCGACTGACTGGAACAGGAAGGTGAGGGAGGCGGTACATGTGTGTGAGGGGTGTGGGTGCGGTGGGTCAGTGGGATTGTTAGTAGGGAACAGGTTGTTGAGGCAGAAGTGTGTGTCAGGTTAGTAGGATACACAAGATTGTGGGGAAGTACGTCTGGGTTCTAGCGGGAATGATTGTGCCCCGTGGTCGTATGGAAATGAGGCTGAAGCGGCAGTTGACCAGCTGGCTGGGTTGGTTGACCTAGGTAAGTAACCCCAGTCATCACACAGCTGGTGACCTTGAAAGTAGGTCAGTGTGCAAGCCCCAGTCATAACACAGCTGGTGATATATGGGGCTACTGGCCAGAACTATGACTATCTACCTACTCCCGTATATATTGTTTAAATACTTTTTCTCGTTTCAATAGGCTTTTCGTTTAAATCGTATTAACTTTTTTACCTTTTAAATCTTAAACATATATTGTTAAATAATGCCCCATATTTGGCATGTATCTGTTTCTTACATAATTTCTCCAATTTACTATATTTCGTTTTACCCTAATTACTATATTTTATTTATAGTAAGGTATAAGGGTCAAAAAAGGATTTCTGAGACTTCAAAACATTTTGAGATCAACTTTTTCCAGGATTCAATAAAAATATTTTATTTATACTATACTTATATTGCAGTAAAAAGATGAGGGTAAACTGGAAACTGAGAATCTACTGGAAAAGCAGTCTAATGACTTCACTATATAAGAGTGATATAATTGACAAGTAAGAAGGTTGTCAGTCTTCGAAAGAAAAGTATTTCTAAGGAAAATAACATTGGTAGTTATTTTTGGCAACATTCGATGGTGATCCTTCTGTAAGATATTAGGATTTTCTCTTTTCAAAGATAAAATCCTCATTTAACGCTAGTGTGGCTGGTCAAATTGAATTTTAGATAAAATGAATAGAAATCAATAGAGTGAGAGACAGAAAGTTACCAACAGCCTAGTAACAGGATAAGTAAACAGTCAACTGTGACATAATTAACATTAGAGAAAACGTAATCAATGCAATAGAGGAGGGAGCTGAGGAAAATTGCTATAACTGGATTTCGAAGGAACATAAATCAGCTGTATGTAGACTGTGCCAACAATTTCATTTAAAAAATGAAATGGCATGTTTGTTATTTATTTACTAATGTAAAAATAAAATCTAATTCAGAAATTATCCTTCCACAATGAATGAAATGTTTTAAAATAAAATGTTAACATCTTAAGTGTTCCTCCACAACTGTAAAACCATAAACAACATAAGTTGTACTTATTATAGTTTTCCTATACTTCAGATATTTTTAATCCTCTAATTAAATAAATAAAAATAATTAAATTTAATTATATTATTAATTAGAGTTTTTAGATTTTAAGAAGAGTCCTAAGTATCACCTTTAATACCAGGACTCTGGTAGAGGTTATGGCATTTTTTCTGTTAATCGACTTCTCCGTGACCATAGCTCTTGCAGTAATTAATATGAAAAAATTACAGCATCTGTTTTGTTTGTTTGTCTATCAAACTTTTCGCAGGTTGTCAGAGGCAGACTGCCGTAATATATGCATTCTAAATCTACATGAACTAGGCTTTTTGAAAATATAATTTTCTATACATATTATACGTAATGTCTTGATATGCACCGTTTTTTGTCAAACGATTTGAAATTTTTGGTCAGCTTAAGGAGCAGTACCCCTTAATAAAAACTATTAATTTACATAAAAAACAAAATACATATTAACCAATTTAAGTAAATTAGTTAATTACTAATTAATAATATAATTAAGGTAATCATCACTTATCAAGTTGAAAATTCATAATAAATTTATAAAAGTTATAAGGAATAAAAGAAAAAAAATTATAGAATAATATTCGGTTTAAAATATTTTTAAATAAATAACTTTAAATTCCTCCTGCAATCTCTTGTCACTAATGGAGTTGAACTCACCGTTCATTTTATATTCATTCCTTTGTTCAATGTGTAGTAATGTTTCATTTGGTTGTTGTACTTTGTTTCATACAAGACATTAAGTACGCAAATTAGTAAATGGTAATTCTTTTCAGCTCCCAAACATATAAATGTTTAGAAACAGAAAATTTGACTGATTAGACAAGTGGCACCAATTTTATTTAAAAAAAAAAATTACTGGTTTCTGGTTATAATTACAACCAGTTATTTTCTAAATTCATGTTTGAAACTTAAATTCATAGATGATTTTTTCTCTATTAGTATGAATTTTATTAGTTTTTATTTGATATTTTAACTCTACCTTATTTCAATTACTGAAATTAAGGTTAGGTTATTTTGTACAAAAACCAAAAATGACCAAAAAATATTCCAATATTTAAAAAAATATCTGTCACTTCAATTATTATTATTACAATTTTTATTTCCACCAGGGTAAAATCAGAGAGGATAGTTCGTATATTAATATATGATAAAACCACAATAAGAAATGGGAAAACAAGACTAAGATCTTTCAAACGTAACAAGCGGTCTTCGTCAGTGTCAAAAATCCAGCTGGGTTTTTGATTCTGACGAAGACCGCTTGTTACGGTTGAAAGATCTTAGTCTTGTTTTCCCATTTCTTATTGTGATTTGATCATTGATTGTTATTTCACGTGTTTATGGGAAATCTTTTTATCGATGTATACTAATATATTGAGAGATATGAATTTAAGTAAAAATGAAGTTCTTATAAGGAAATATGGATATTATACAAGTATAAAACATAAATTAAAACGCATGAAAAGGCAGTTACAAATATATTGTAACTTACAATTATCTTGGTACTTACAAATTAAACACATATAAGAAACATATTTTAGCGTGGCCAGTAATAAAACATTATAATGCAATTAAGTACATCATCTTCTCATTAAAAGTAATTGACAGCTTTATGTTTCTATCAGAGATAAGCATTAGTTAATGTATTAATCATATACAAAATCCATATTCTTAATCAACGTAACTCTTATATAGAGAGCTAAAAATGGATCAACTGAATTCTGCCCTCTCTGAAAGGCAGACAATACATAAAATGAATACAGGGAGGAAGGAGGGGTAGAGCATTCTTCTTTAATTATAAAATCATTTTTAATCTTTTCTTGTTCTTAAAGATTATCAATTTAAATTTGCAAATGACAAGTCATTTAGAGGAAATAACGAAAAATTGGTATACATAAATTTCCTTTGCTCAATCAATCGAGCCAAGTGGCGTACCTAATGAAATCTCAAAACCAGCGTACCGTATAGATTATATTTTTAGAAACCAAATCATAGCCATACTGCGTAAATTTGACACAAACTATTTGAAGACTTGATCAGCTTCTTTAAGCTGCAGTGGTGTTCTTTAACAGAACAACGTACAAAGTACCTATTTGCTGTCAACCTATATCAAAGAGAAGTTCCTATGAATTCAACTTTTAGAGTCATAACCAAGTAGCTCTACCAATTTTTTACAACTTTTTTTTTTATTTGTCATGTCTATGTATCAATATAACGATTATATTTTATGAAATATAACTAAAATAATATCTTTCCTGGGAGCCTCTATTTTTCCTGGTCTTGCTACACGTTGTCCGTTACTGTTGCATTAAGCGTGCCATACCAACTAAAAGACACCACAGCTAACTACTAAAAGACCAACAGAAACCCTACCAGTTAAATAAATCGACATTTCCATAGTTATAGCCCAACAAATAGGTACAAGATTACCGTAACACTTACGTGTTCTAATATTTAACAGACATATCATTTTTTGTATGGTCAACAACGCTGTTAATATTGGGTAATATTAAAAAGGAGAACTACGTTTTTTGTACCTTAGACAAAATCTGGTGCTACTTTAAATCTGCAAATCTGATAATATGAGATTTTCAAATTTTTATTAAATTTTTTTTAATATGAATATTGAATTTAATATAAAAATCGCATCAAGTTTTAATATTATATATATATAGCTTTATATGATATATAAAGTTCATTGCTATTTTGTAATTCTATCGTAAACTGAAGCATATGTGAATATTATTAAAGCTGTTTACCGGTATTGATTATTAATCAACTGTTGAAAATAAATGTATCACTGTACCTCATGATGAAGGAAAGAATGAACAGTATTGCCTGAAGGACATTGCCAAGCAGTTAGTTCATAACGAGGTCATTTACTAACATATCATGAGTGTTCTTGGTGTCATCATAAATTTCCACGCTAATTTATTTTCTTTTTATAATATATGGCGCAAAAAAGAAGAGCTGTGAATCATGTTTTAAATACTTCCTTTAAAAAGGTAATAAAATTGATAATTTTCGTTTCTGAGGAGTAGTACAAAGAAATAAGGAATATAAAGTTATTTCAATCTCTACATTGTACATTCTCTCGAGGTACTTTCCTGCACTACCACTGGTAGTCTACCAGTCCTCAATAAATTGTTTTTAGCAATGACAATAATAATCTGAAAACTACTTCCTTCTATAAGACAAGAACATTGTAAATTTTTTTTGTCGTGTTTTTTTGTATTGTTGTTTATTGTGTTTTTGTTCTTTGTTCTTGGATATTCTATGGTGGTATTCTCTCAGAGTTTTTTATAGTATTACTAATTTTTGAAATTTTTTCAGTCCAATAATAACAATAGTAATAATGTTATAAATACATCGAGTGCATTTTGATTTTTTTTCTTGCACTGCTGCTTGGTGTATTTTTGATTTATGGCATTTGATATTCTGTGGAGGTATTTTTTCAGAGTTGTTTTTAGTATTACTTATTTTCAAGAAGTTGTTTTTAGCCTTGAGAGCTTGGCAAACGCAGCTTGAAATAAGATGTTATTTTAAACATCCAGTTGTCGCGAAACTACATCAATAATAATAATAATAATAATTACTATTATTACAAAAAATTAGGCAGAAATAATAACGGTAACTAAGTCCCAAGAGGAAACTCCATCTACGGCAGGAACTGAAGTGAGTGAGACCAAGTTTTCTCACATGGTCAACTGTACTTTGCTTGCCCAAGAGTCAAAGGTTCCAACTCTTTGTTCTTCTATGGACTTGAAAGACAAACAGCTAATGTGGTGTATACAGAGGTATTTGCTACTAATATTATTGTAGTAATATTGATATTTTCTACTATTCTATAATTTCTATAATATTTTGTAATGACAAGTGTAACAGAATTTTTGATTCCGTCAAAGACGGGCACGTTTGCTAGTATAGAATAACACATCATTGCCTTAGTAATTTGTTGCTAGAAAGTCAAAAAAATTGCTATTTAAATGTTTAATTAAAAAATACACAATACATTTTAATGAGTTTATGTGATATTTAAGAAGGTTTAATACATAAAACAAGTAAACATAAATCAGCATATATTTATTTTATGATGTTTCCTAGCGTGTGATGGATGACTGGCTAACAAAATATTGGAATCATTCAATGTTTTTTACCTGTTAAAAAATTGTAATGCCATACTAATAAATTCGAAGAGCTATGTAACAGACATATGGGCTAAGGCATCTGTACGCTACATTACATACAATGTTTTGCTGCTGTTACACATCAATCTTCTATTGCCAGAGATTCTTCGTTAGAACACAAAGTCTTAATCTAAATTTACATTTTTGTCTCTCCAAAATATTACATGTATGTAGAACACGTCATTGTGGGCGAAGAAGTGTTCAGAAAGTATGTCTTGTATTAGAAGCCTGCCGATTTCAAAAAAAGGCTCTTGTGTATCTTACAGACCGTTTAGAAATCTATACACTTATAACGCTCTTATGTTTTTTTTTTAAAAATACATGCACACGCTCTAAAGTGAATAAAGTAGTAGGAATTTTGTGGGAATCGAACCCACTGGTTCCCCCACTGGAGGTCTAGCGCGCTACCGTCTACGCCAAAAGGACTTTTGTATAAAAAGCTTCCAAAACCTGATATAAATGACGTCAAAAGATTGAATAATAGTTTTTGAACCTTAATTATAATGATTTAATTATATTAAATTTAGAAAGAGAAAATTTAATCAATTTAATTCCGTAAACAATACACTTTGTCACAATGCCTATATTTTCTTCTTCAGTAAGAAAACAATGCCTATACTTCTATTTCTGTCAAAATGATAAAGTAAGGTTCCTGATGCATCGGAAGGTACGGGAAAGTTCTAAATAAAATGAATTCTTTCTAAATTAAGGAGTCAGGACTAATTGCATTGTCTGTAGCCTCTCAGGAATGAACAACTTCTTCCAATTGCCAAGAGAGAAACTGATGCTTATATCTATAATGCTTGTATCAGTCTTACTTGCGGCGCAAGTTTACTAAAAAGTTCCATTTAACGAGACACACAGAGAAATTAATAACACGTTTATTGAATAATTTCCAGAAGGAATTAAACAATCTCTGTCATATAACTCATTTTGTGTAAGAACAGAACTCACACATAACCCTCGAGAATTTCTTGACTCACTACAGTTGTCTGGATAGCTCCAACAAGCCAGAACACAAAAAGGAAGCTCCTGCCATGTGTATGTATGAGAACTATTCATCCACCATGCTTATGTAATGGAACAATACTAATAACTGAGGAGCTTTATAATAATGTCATCTATATAAATTAAAGAAAGGTTTTGTCTGTACATTGCTTAGAACTGACTCATTTCGATTTTTATTTACGTTTCATATGTTAGAGAAACCGAATACACAATTAGAAAAATTTCTTTCAATTTGTCGGTTTGTCATTTTGTCGGTTTGTCTGCAAAATGTTGTCACAAGTAAACTCAGCCACCATAAGGCATATCAAGCTGACAGTAGATTTGTGTATGTCTAACTTAAAATATAGGATCCGAATTGATTAGAAATTCAACGTAGAAGTAATGTTATGGACGTTTAAAGCAAAAACGTTATTATGCGATCGTACCTCAACCACCGCTTCAGTCAAGTCATTGAACGTTCCTCTCATTCACCTATTTTTCCGATAAAAGCAGGTGTGCATCAAGGAAGTACTATATTTGGGCCAGTCCTTTATTCCATCTACACATCTGACATTCCATTATCTCCTCACACTGTCCTAGCCATGTTTGCTGATGACAAGGCAATCCTTTCCTCAAATAAGTGCCCTGACACAGCCTCCTACTACATTTAAGAACACTTAAACATTTTAGAATCCTGGTTAAAGAGTTGGAGAATACGTATCAATGAACAGAAAAGTGTTCATGTAACATTTACTTTGAGGCAGGATACATGTTCTTCTGTCTTTCTTAACAAAATTCCTATCCCTCAAGCTACTGCCACCAAATACTTAGGATTGCACCTTGACAGACGTTTTACTTGGGCTCCCCATACCAAAATGAAAAGAACAGAACTAAACAGATTAATAGAATTTTAATCCACTTACTTGATAATCATTCAAAATTAACAACTGTCAATAAACTATTACTGTACAAATCTATGATTTGTACAGTAATATGAATTGGTATTAAAATATGGGGAGGAACAAAATCTAGCTATGCCCAGAGGATACAAGTTCTTCAATCAAAAATTCTTAGAAAAATTCTTCATTGTCCCTTTTACATACCAAATCAAACAATCTATTCAGACCTCAGGATTTCAACAGTTCATCAAGTGGAAATATCTCGCGACAAAGCCTTCCATAAATATCTTTTTAGCAAAAAATAATCCCTAAGTCCTAAATATCACCTCAACAAATATCCCAGGAAATCCCCAAAGGCGCCTGAAGAAAATGTGGCCAAGAGACTTATTAATGTAAATTACTCTAGTGACTTATAAATTTAATCTAAGTTTTATAACTTATTTTTCACGCCAGGAAGTATAATTACTGGATTATTTCTTCCCTCCTGCCTCCATGTGTAAATGTATATATTTCTTTCATCATTGTCACTGGTAATGTTAGATGTACGTTGTTGTGACTATGTAAAATAAAAAAAAAAAAGAAAAAAAGACATACCAAGGAAAGTATCAGATATTACATGTTTAAATTGGTTGATTTTTTACATGTAAGAATGCTATTCTTCTTAGAACTCATATTATGTCACTAAATCATTACAATTTTTTTTATTAAACCTCTATGCAGCAATTTTATTTAAGTAGATTAACTTAAAAATTTTAAGTTAAGTTTAAGTTTTTTAAGTTTAAGTCAATATAAACAATGCAAATAAATGTAAACAAATCGGACAAGTATAGCAGGTGATCCATTAATCTAAGATGAATATTCAGTTTTATAGCTTTTTGCCCTTTATGGCAATTGAAATTTCACAAGTTTTTTTTTCAATTGCTAATTTTATGATCAATTATCTGGCAAAATTTCATTGTATTTTAATGATCCGTTTAGCGTCAAAAAACATTTTCTGACAACATAAAATTGACAAAAATTGAAAAATGTAATTTTGAAAAAAGTTAACTCATCTCATTCCTCAGGTAATTAATGCTCTTGTTTTAATGTATAATTTCATTTTGATCCATCAAACGGTATTGCTTTTATCGCCGTTATAATCTTTCAGATTCAATTATAAGTCAAAACTTTTATAGTTGTTTTATAAAAATCTGAGGATTTTTTTAGGTATTACATTTGTAGCCTCAAAAGTAATGTCAAAACTTCAAGACTCTAGAATTAGAAGTTTAGGAAAAAAATATGTCTAAGAACAGAATTTTTTCAAAAAAGTGACTTCTTCATGTTGCATGATTGCTCCTAAACTATAGGCACATCAACGTGCACATCAAAACAATAATTTGATATATCAAAGATCGTGGACTGTCGCATCTACCAAAACTTTTGAGTAAACACTCATCCACCCACACACTCACCCACATCCACACAGACATCATCAAGAAAACCTCATATACTTTTTTGGGGACCAAAAAACATGTACTTCCGTCAAAATTTCGAGGTCGAATTGTTTCACGATTAAATACTTTACTTTAAGTAAAGTAAAAAGGGATTTAAAAGTGGGTTGTGGATTATCTAACTAGAGAATGCTCTCTCTTGAATACAGGTTAAGCAAGCTGCAATTGACATTCTGTGAAGAATGGAGACACTTTCAGGACCAACTGGGAATGTTTGAATACATTCATGTGAGAGATGGACGATAATTTAATTTACCAAAATTGGCCCACTTGCCATCCGGATCCGAGCCCAGGCTCCACAAAATAAATTTTGTTAAGCAAGCCTGGGTTCTCACCCATTTAAAGTTTGAGAATAGGGTTGAGGTCGTTTCGACCCCAAGGCCTCTAAGCCATGGCGAGTAAGAGGGAGCGCGGCGATGTGCGTAGAAGGGTCTGGGCGTAAGCCTACCTGGAGCAGTCGCCGGTGCAGATCTTGGTGGTAGTAGCAAATATTCCAGCGAGGCTCTGGAGGACTGATGTCAGAGAAACCGAATCCACCCTTAGAAAAATTTCTGTTGGTTTGTCGGTTTGTCCGCAAAATTTTGTCACAAGTAAACTCAACCGCCATAAGACAAATCAAGCTGAAACTTTGACAGTAGATTTGTTTATGTCTAACTTAAAATATAGGCTCTGAATTGATTAAAAATTCAACGTAGAAGCAACGTAAACGTTTAAAGCAAAAACGTTTGTCACGAGTAAACTCAGCCACCATGAGGCATAGCGAGCTGAAACTTTGACACTAGATTTTTGTATGCCTAATTTAAAATATAGGCTCTAGAAATATTGATAATTGAGTGCAGAAGCGAAGTTATGGACCTTTAAGCTGTATTTTGCTAACTTGACAGATATGTTTATTTTGAAAATATACAGGTGTAGCAAGCAGGTATTGTTAGTTGATTTTAATTTCATTTGCGTGTATGAATATATTGCATATTTGAGCTTATTGACAAGGTGTTTCCCAGAGTTGAAGATGTACCATCTATTGAGAATAACTAGCTTTGTGAACGAGCAATTATCAACCCTTACTAAATCATGCTGCAATTTAGTAGCAGTAACAAATAATATAATTAATGCATGTGTATGGTACTGGAAAGTCATACGCATACCATTGATTCCGAGCCACTATCTGTTTCTATTCAAACGATTGTAATATCCTATCAGCGTCTGTTTCGCTATGATGGTAACTAAGTACCAAGGGGAAACTCTATCTACTGCAGGAATTGAAGTGAGTGAGACCAAGTTTTTCTCACATGGTCAACTTTGCCCATAGTTCACTTGCCCAAGAGTCAGAGGTTCCAACTCTTTGTTCTCTCATGAACCTGAATGACAGACAGCTAATGTGGTGTATTTGCTTAAAAGACAGAGGCATTTACTTAACACTAATAATGATATTTTCTACTATTCTATAATTTCTAATGATATTTGGAATACCACGTATAATCAAATTTTTGATTCCGTCATTGACGGGTACGTTTGCTCGTAATACATAAAACTAATAGAAGTGAGAGGTATTATCCAAGGCCACTATAAAGTTCAATAAAGAATTTAAAATCTAATACTGATTTTAGAATCAGGAATGTGAAGACCATTAGGACAGACTCTGATCGTCTTAAATTACTTTTAGACTTGTTATAACTCTGTTCATTGTAATATAGATCATTCAAGCCTTTTATATTAATTAGCACATATTTCATTAATTTTATAGTCACAGTTATTGATTAAGCATTTAAGGATACATTGCGTGTTAGATAAAAGTGGGGCGTAATGTTGAAATAAGTAACAAAAGAATTACCATGTTGGTGATGAAAGCGTGGAATGACGCAAAGGCAGATGATTCGCACTGACTGTCAATTGACTTGGCTGATACGGCTTTAGGTTGTCAATAACTAGAATTCTAAACATAGGAAGAAGCACGCAATCAAGAAGAGTTACTGCTTGGGTGCACAAGACGACTGCGAGTGTGATGCTCAAGTTGTAACGAAACACGACACGTGCTGAGGCTCAATAACTCCGTTATATCAAAGGATTTACGCTAGAGATCTGCTCAAAATTGAATTCGACCGAGGCCTAACGGAGAAAGAGAGCAGGAATGCGTTGTTATGTGTACTGCTAATACATTGAACAAGTGTGCTTTGCAACAACGTCATCGAGTGTTAGAACTGGACAGGTCGAGTCCGAACAATTTAGATCAAATCAATCAATCCTTATGCAGTCATGATTTAATGATCATGATATTCTCACAGTTCCAAAAAATATTGGACCTGAAGAGAAAAGCAAACACTTAATTTTGAAGAAGCTCTTATCAGGTTGAATATTATCTTCTAAAACAGTCATCAACTGAAAATACTCTCAGGATAAAGAGTGAAGATGACCCACACCCACGAACTTACAGAGAACTAGAGAAACAGTGCTCAGGGAGCAAAAAACAGTAAGTAAGGAGTAAGTTTATAAATGTGAAATATAAGTCCCCTCCGTACATGGTATGACCTATGAACATTTTCTGTACCAACACAATGAAATAAGTCGTATAATGCTATTAGGTCTTCAAAACAGCCTTGTTAAAATAAAAAAAAAATTAAGTTCACTTTCATCAAGTTCGCTCATATTTACTTATAACCCATATGAGCGTAGCTCACTGCAAAATTATTTACATAAAGTAATGATATTTTATTCATTTGCAGTTCATTGTATTATTGGAATTAAGAACTTAAAATAAAGTATAGTGATCATGAAAAAATTCAGTCTCGAGATTTTGACGGAATTATATATTTTGAGGTTCCTAAACTCAATTTATGAAATTTTATTCGACAATGTTTAAGAGTACACACTACAGCCAACAATATTTCATAGAAAAAATTCATATTTTACATAAAAATGGTCATCATATTGTATATATGCCGCATAGTTTGGGAACAATTATGCAGGATGGAAAGTCACTTTTCTGAGAAAAATGTAAGTAATGCCGGCCCGCGAGAGACTAGAGGGTTGAAGTCCGTATCAACATTGCCTCTCCTATAAATAGAAGGAGCTGACTAATAAATCCGATTCTTGTCTTCAATCACGTGCGAGCTAGTTTTATTAAATTCCTTTTTTTTAAAAACCCTTTTGTTATCCGGACACGCGTAACTTGTATTTTTAGACAACATATTATTCATCCTGAACTGCTAATTCTGGAGTATTCAAACTTTGACATTATCTTTGAGGATATAAAATCAATTACTGAAAAAAACCTCAAATTTTTGAAACAACAGAAAATATTTTTTTTTAATAAAATGTACAAATTTTGACTTATCATTCAATCTGAAAGTTTCTGGGGACAATAGAAGCTATATCATTTGACGAAAAAAATACGAAATTAAACCAAAAATAAAGAACATGTGGGGAATGAGTTGAGGTAAATTATTCAAAATTTTACAAACCACAAGGGCGTTAACGTCAATTTTATTTTTTCAGAAAAATTTTTTTTGGCGCTAAACGGTTTATTAATGAACACTATGATTTTGCCTAAAAGTTGAACAACAATCTAAAAAAAAGCCATTTATAAAAAAAATAAAGCTATGAAAATCTAAATGTTCATCCGGCTAATGGATCGCTGTAATTGTCGGATTTGGTGACACTTATTTATTTATATTGTTTGTATTTCCCTAGAAATTTTTTAAATAAATCAACTGAAAAGAAATTGATATTTACAGGTTTAGTGAAAAAATTTGAAATATCTACTGACTTAATATGTAAGAAGAATAAAATTCTTACATGTAAAAAATCAACGCCAATCTAATATAATTTCTGTTGCTTTCCATGGTATGATAGATTTATCAAACAAAATGCTGTAATCAATCTGTCTGTTGCACCCTTGAACGAAACTAAATATTAGATGTAAACTTTCTTTTGTTTATGAATCTTATTATCATAGGGTAATATTGAATTAAGATTATTATTTTTATCTTATTGGGTAATATTTTTCTTAAGTGGAAAAAAGTGGTGTCAGAAATTACATTATGGCTAAAATCTTACGTTTGTACTACGCAGTTTTGTCCAATACAATAGGGTGTGCCTACGCTGTATACATGCAAAATGGGATACTTTTGTTTAAACATTACTGTAATCCATCAAGTAGTGTGGGCTGTAGCAACGAATTCTTGGACATAAATCTACCTAGCATCCACCAACACACATACACATAGACAAACACACACACACACACACACACACACACACACACACACACATACATACATACATACATACATACATACATACATTGTTGCGGTCGGGGGTTCTGGAATATCAAGTTCGATTCAGTGCTCAAACTACCTTATCCAAGGAATGTGGAGACTGTGGCGTTTGCACGCGACTTGGTCCTTGTAATGACGTCTGCTTCCATACATCATTAGAAATATGTATCATTCGGATATCATATGTGACGGACTGACTGACCAGACATGGAACCATTTAATCATGTTAATCTATGGTTGCCCAAAATTAGATCCTTACCGACAAAGGTTAATATACACAATGAATTCTACAGTACTTAGCTGGCCTATAAAGAAAATAAATTAATAACAGAAAAAATCGTGCACGATAACAAAAAGTTGTATCCAATATTTCACTTGAAGTGTTCTAAGTTAGAAAAAGTTAATATTGAAATGAATTTAAATACATAAGGTTATATTATATATATATATATAATAGACAAGATCCATCTCTTTTCTCCTGAAGACGAATTATCCGAAAATTTGAGTTTGTAAGTGTGTCTGTTTCTCTGTGTGTTGCTTTTCTTCGTTTTTGAGGTGATATATATATATGACATTTATACTAAGTTCAGGGTATAATATTACATTACTCATAGAATATGCTTTATGCGTAATATAGACTATGTAGAATATCTTAGATATAGCTTATATGTTATATATAGTTGCATACACGACATACATAGGTTGACATGTGCAAATAGACTCCCTCAAGACAGGGTTACTGTTGTGAGAAACCACAAACACAAACACACACACACACACAAATTCACACCATTTAATGATGATTGAAATATATATTAAAATATTACCAATTTCACATGGTTCTATACCATAAATAATAAATTTCCTAATACCAATAGATATTCTACGGGTTTAGACTTATGTTTAAGTAGTATTGTTTAATTGTATAAGCTTTGTATACATAGTTATGATATTAAATATTCGTAAACTAGAACTCGACTGCCTTCAATACAAGACCATGGTCTGTTTTCATCTGAATTTCACTTCTAAATAAAACTAAAAAAAAAAAAAAAAAAAAATGATAAAAGCTGTATTGTATGGACAAAGGATGAGGCTGGGGAAGAGGTCTGGTTACATGATATGTTGACAGGATGAATGAGCCGGGGTGAAGGAGAAGTGAGAACAGTGTGTGACCAAGGAGGACGATTGGGGGGGGCTGCCGCGATCACCACGCAAACAAAAATAGTCTGTGGATTCCAACAACAACAACTGTCTACTTTGAATCAACACCTGACACTATTTTCCTTTGTAAAATAATTTTAATGCAATACTTAGTTTTTATGTTTCAAAATTTTATACTTCTGCCTATGAAAAAGTTTTTAAATAAAAACCGAAACAAACCTAAAGAACTGACAGAGTCCCGATGAAAATTTCAGCTTTGTATATATATAACAAATTCAATAATATATCAACCGTTGGATAGAATAGGTGTATAATGTAATCGGGATTCGTTCAATTTTCCAGGATCAAAATCAAACTCTCAATGCCGACGTTTCGGTTGAAACTCTAAAACCGAAACCGAAACGTCGGCATTGAGAGTTTGATTTTGATCCTGGAAAAACGCCGATAATTGAATAAAGTAGCAATCATTGAGAGCGTGCATGTATCAGTGTGGGCGCAGTGTGCTTAAGTGTGCACGATAAGAGCGTGCACGTCAGTATGCATGTATCAATGTGTGCGCAGTGTGCTTAAGTGTGCACGATAAGAGCGTGCACGTCAGTATGCATGTATCAATGTGTGCGCAGTGTGCTTAAGTGTGCATGATGAGAGCGTGCACGTCAGTATGCATGTATCATTGTGTGCGCCGTGTGCTTAAGTGTGCACGATAAAAGCGTGCACGTCAGTATGCATGTATCATTGTGTGCGCCGTGTGCTTAAGTGTGCATGATGAGAGCGTGCACGTCAGTATGCATGTATCAGTGTGGGCTCAGTGTGCTTAAGTATGCACGATAAGAGCGTGCACGTCAGTATGCATGTATCAGTGTGGGCGCAGTGTGCTTAAGTGTGCACGATAAGAGCGTGGACGTCAGTATGCATGTATCAGTGTGTGCGCAGTGTGCTTAAGTGTGCATGATGAGTGCGTGCACGTCAGTATGCATGTATCATTGTGTGCGCCGTGTGCTTAAGTGTGCATGATGAGAGCGTGCACGTCAGTATGCATGTATCAGTGTGGGCTCAGTGTGCTTAAGTGTGCACGATAAGAGCGTGTACGTCAGTATGCATGTATCAGTGTGAGCGCAGTGTGCTTAAGTGTGCATGATGAGAGCGTGCACGTCAGTATGTATGTATCAGTGTGTGCGCAGTGTGCTTAAGTTGCATGATGAGAGCGTGCACGTCAGTATGCATGTATCAGTGTGGACGCAGTGTGCTTAAGTGTGCATGATGAGAGCGTGCACGTCAGTATGCATGTATCAGTGTGTGCGCAGTGTACATGATGAGAGCGTGCACGTCAGTATGCATATATCAGTGTGCGCGCAGTGTGGTTAAGTGTGCACGATGAGAGCGTGGACGTCAGTATGCACGTATCAGTGTGTGCGCAGTGTGCTTAAGTGTGCATGATGAGAGCGTGTGGGTGGAGGAGGACAGAGTATATGTGCTCAATAACTCAAATTTACATTTTTTTTGCTTCTTCTTACAGCTAATCGGAACGGTAACTTCGGCACACCCATAGTATATATCTTACAAGGGTACTTTGTATTAAAAAAATTCAGTCTTTTTACCTTTTTAAAGAAAGTGGCACATGCTTTTAATGAAGTACGCTGCGAACCTTGCTTTTTGTCAACATGTAATATTCATTTTATTTATCTGGATTAATATCAGAAGTAAAATTTCCTTTGTTAATTTTATTTATTCACTCTATATTTTGCTGTATTTACTGTAATTTAAGAATGCCTTGATGTTTACAAATATTACTTCTGTTTATGCCAATAATTGCTACCTGCAGTGATTACTATAAATAATAATTTTGTTAACACTGTATCATCTTTGATACAATGAGAATTGACCCTGAGAATTGATCTCAGAGGGCTGGTAATAAAAACGTTTATGTGTTATATGGATCGTTTTAATGGACCATACATTTTTTTTTCTTCTTGAAAAAATGTATTGACCGTCTTTAAATTAGTGAAATGGCAACAGTGTCATCACATAGTCTCGTTTATTGCAATCATTACCTCAAGGTCCCATCATCAACCTTTTTCAACTTTTCTTATAATTGAATCTTAATATAAAAATGTCTCATTACACTAATAGATTTATAATGATACATTTTTTTTCATAACACTGTTGAAAGTCACTCATTAGTTATTCGCAATATTTTACTGTTACCACACACTGTAAACTTGAAAATGGTGAGGATTATACTTTCATACTTCACTTTTACGAAGGCTTTTTAGTTAGAAATATATTTGACTAGAAATATTTGCATAAATTCTCTAAAAGTTCATTTATACTGTTATTTACCATAAGACCAGTTTATTTAGAACTTAAACATTATACTAAAATACACAAAATATAGTTCCTTTTACTTTGCTATAAATAAAGTATAGTAATTCTGAAAAAAATCAATCCGGAGATTTTGACGGATTTCATGTTTTGAGGGTTCCAACATCGTTTTACGACGTTTTTTTAATGATGTCTGTGTGGCTGGAAAGTCCCTTTTTTTTTGCCGAAATGTGTTTTTTGACAGCATCCCCCCACCCCACTAAACTACTAATTCTAGGGTATTGAACTTTTGACATTGCCTTTGAGGCTACAAAAGAAATAAATCAAAAAATTCTCAGATTTTTAAAACTGAAAATATTTGTTTTTCAATAAAATATAAAAATTTTTAATTTCTATTCTATTTTTAATTTAATTTCTATTTAAATCTGGAAGTATACATACAGCGAATTTTATGCAACTTAATTATTCGATCACAAACCAATATACGTTATATTAGACTGACTGGATCAGCAAGTTCAATTTTCAACCATTTATACAGAAATTGTTGCATCTAATTAATAACGATATTTAAATAAATATAAAACAAAAAATCAATTTTTGTCAAGAAGTTTTGATAATATGTTTACTTATAGTAAAGTTGAGTGTTGGCCAATGAAAATTTTTTTCAGTTTTTTTACTTTTTCGAACAAACTAATAATTTTATTGTAATTGTTTTACGATAAAGGAGACACCTTCTTGGTCAAAAAAGACATCACATTGATTATTACTGATAAATTAATTGATTGATTTAAACGATTGATTAATTTATCAGTTGATGGTTGTTATAGGACAAAATATTTGTTCTATTAAATATCTTCGTCTAAACTGCAAAATGTCAAGAGATTACAAACGTTCAAGGCTATGACGAGCAGGAATAGGAGTCTGCTAGAATGTAATAACACCTGGAGAGGATGAAAAGGATCCGGGCAAGAGTAACGCTCTGAGGGAGGGAGAAGAGAAAGTGACCTGGTACGAGATAAGCAACGCCAAGTGGCAAAAACAAACTCTTTTAAGAGAACATTTAGTGAGAAAAGGAAAGAGTACACACTAAGTGAGCGGAGACCCTAAAACAAAATGTATGGAGAACACTTAAGTCAGACATGACCCGTAGCTGCAGTCTGAAAAAGAACAGTGATTAATTTGACATTGAAACAATTCGTGGGAGTATGGCTTAATCAGATGTCTATCACAAGGTTTCAACAGAGTACTACAGAGCCTCAAGACCAATGATCTGGACAGGCAAGAACAATGCCCATAACCAAAGCATAAAAAACAAAGAGGATATATCAGCGAGGCAAGGTGAGTCCCAGTTAAGTCATTTCGATGGCCAAATAAAAGGCCATCAATGGTGTGTTGTGATAACTAAAAGCGAGAATCGACTCCTTTTTTTTTAAGAATGATATCATTATGAGCAACAATGATTATTATCAACAGAGGTATAATACAATCCTATAGAATATAACTGTACGGACCGGATAGCTCTAAGTCAGTGGACCACCAACGTAAGGTCAATGGGCTAGCTCCAACTAAGGGTCAACTAGGTACAAGTCTGGTATCACAAGAGAGCTGTAAATACCCCTCCAAAACACTGCCTTTTCATTATTAATATTTTAAAACGGATACATTACCATCATAGCACTAACTGGGCATTAACTGTATTTACAAAACCTAAACTAATTAAAAATCAAAAATGGCAAAAAACGCATGACCTTCTAGTAGCAATTGGTCTCAGTTGTACAGGCTTCGATTTGAACCACATTGCTTTATTACAAGACATTATAGATCAAGGCATTTATTACAAGACTTACATAAAAACATTATTTATAAGGTTTGTGTTATATTCTAGCTTTTGCATACCACCATTACATTCATACTGCGTCCGTGAATAATATAATAAAGTTGTAGCGTGTCTTTTGGACAAAAACCTCCACAACCACATATGTTCTAGATCTAATAAATCTAGATCTAATAAATAAATAAATCACTATTGACAGACAGAAGTGGGTATAGGACATGAAATGGTGTGGACCACTATTGACAGACAGAAGTGGGTATAGGACATGGAATGGTGTGGACCACTATTGACAGACAGAAGTGGGTATAGGACATGAAATGGTGTGGACCACTATTGACAGACAGAAGTGGGTATAGGACATGAAATGGTGTGGACCACTATTGACAGACAGAAGTGGGTATAGGACATGGAATGGTGTGGACCACTATTGACAGACAGAAGTGGGTATAGGTCATGGAATGGTGTGGACCACTATTGACAGACAGAAGTGGGTATAGGACATGAAATGGTGTGGACCACTATTGACAGACAGAAGTGGGTATAGGACATGGAATGGTGTGGACCACTATTGACAGACAGAAGTGGGTATAGGACATGGAATGGTGTGGACCACTATTGACAGACAGAAGTGGGTATAGGACATGGAATGGTGTGGACCACTATTGACAGACAGAAGTGGGTATAGGACATGGAATGGTGTGGACCACTATTGACAGACAGAAGTGGGTATAGGTCACGGAATGGTGTGGACCACTATTGACAGACAGAAGTGGGTATAGGACATGGAATGGTGTGGACCACTATTGACAGACAGAAGTGGGTATAGGACATGGAATGGTGTGGACCACTATTGACAGACAGAAGTGGGTATAGGACATGGAATGGTGTGGACCACTATTGACAGACAGAAGTGGGTATAGGACATGGGATGGTGTGGACCACTATTGGCAGACAGAAGTGGGTATAGGACATGGAATGGTGTGGACCACTATTGACAGACAGAAGTGGGTATAGGACATGGAATGGTGTGGACCACTATTGACAGACAGAAGTGGGTATGGGTATAGGACATGGAATAGTGTGGACCAAGTGGGTGAATGAAGAGTGTTCGTGTGACCTTGGGTCTCCCACTCTAAACTGTCTTGACTATGTGCGTCACCACGACTTGCATTGTCTTAGTAGGGCACCACAGGCAACGACATTCAACTGAAAGCCACACAACCCTCCAGAAATATCGTGTCATTTCGCAAAGGCTTTAGAAGAAAGGGTGTCAACCTTGGTCGTCCTGCTCCAACCCGTCACGGCCACCTGGGTCATCCCGGTTAGTATTGTCATAGTAATACTCAGAAAAGGGAGCTGCAAACAAACTGCGCTAACAGTGATGCAGATGACGGTCTCCAAACACAGCGGATAGTGAAAAAAAAATGAAATTTATAACCGGATCAGCACATCTTATGTTTAATAAAGCATCAAGATATCATCAAACATGAACTGGCTCAACTCAAACCACGATTTCTCAGAGATCCGGTGTACTATAGTATGCATAAAAAACACCTAATATATCCAGACTATGCCACACTCATAACTGGCTATAATCTATAATTATAAAAGTGAACTGCACATCTGTCTGTCTGAGTGTCGGTTCACACTGGAAGAAAAGGCCAAATCTCAACCAAAAGGGTCTCACTGCAATTTTTTCTGGTCAAGTTTTAATGCAAAAAAATAAAAAAAATTATTCATATATAGTTAAAAATGTGTTAATTTTTTAAAAAAAGTCCCCATTTTTGCATTTGTAGACCACTCTTTCTATTTGCACTCCTTGTAACCCAAAATATGTAATATCGTTAAATGAATTAAATAAAATGTTACATGAATATATATAAGGGATCTATGTGAAAGAGTTTTTAATAGAGCCACACATGTACCTGTAAAATTTATAATGATAAATTATATATACATTTTATAATGAATTGCAAGTAAAATATTTAAAAAACATATAACTTTATAAGATACCTGAAAAAAACTGAAACGAAACCTGAGGATATTTGAATATTCGACTATAAATTTTATTAAAAAACCCTGGTATAACTAGGCATTATGATTATTTGTTGGCAAGCAGGGCTGGTAGTGAATAAAACACAAGCGGATGCTGTCTGACGCGTCACACACACTGTTTTCTAATACTATTAGTATTAGCGTTATTTAGAATCTACTAAAATTAGTGTAATAATGTACCAAGTGACTAAAAAAAAACAGTTACATTAATGTGGCGAACTGTGTACATATTGTGTGATGAAGAGTACCAACAATATCAGCAAGAAAAGCAAAAGGCTAACATTGAAAGTACAGACATTCAAGTATACAATGTATACAATTTCTTATGTTACGAAATTGTATATGTGAATACTGTTTAAATGGTTTTAATATTTCTCCTCATACATATTACATCTGAATGCAAATTCATTCAACACAATTTTTATATTAGAAGTGTAATGCCCGTATTGTAACTGTGTTTGTTGTTCGTACATAGAGCGTGCAGCGTATTACAGCTAATTATTCTTGGAGTGCCGTGCTCACCAGAGCCGTACAGTTATTGAAACAGTAACGAACAACCACTACCAGGTTATCGGGAGACACAGTAGTGTATGCTTACACAAACCAATCTATCCGTGCTTATATACTCTATACATTAATGAGTTATACAGGTACTCGTATTGTGATGAAATTCATTCGCACTTCTATGATCTGAAAGTTTCTCATTTTATTCAAAATCTGTCCTCCAAACTGCATATATATATAGTTTATATAGTCCTCCAATATATATATATTTTTTTTTTTATTATTATTCATATATATATATATATATATATAATATATATATATATACCAATTAAAATAAGCAGTGACACATAAACAGAAACACAACAAAGACTCACTTTTCAATATTTCGACCGCCATTACGGTCGAAATATTGAAAAGTGAGTCTTTGTTGTGTTTCTGTTTATGTGTCACTGCTTATTTTAATTGTTATTTGTCCTGCCGGACCGTTTTTCGTTTATCATGGTATATATATATATATATATATATATATATATATATATATATATATATGTGATCAAACCACAATAAGAAATGGGAAAACAAGACTAAGATCTTTCAACCGTAACAGCTGTCTTCGTCAGAGTCAAAAACCCAACTGAACACTACATGCAGAAAACATCTGGTGAGGAGTTGAGAAGAGTGGGAGGGAAGAGTGGTATTTTAAAAGGGTGAAAGTGCAGGAAAGGACTAATGTCCAGAAAGGGATATTTGGGGAAACAAAGGAGTACAGTAAGAAAAAGTAAAAAACTATCCGCTAGCTGTCAACCCTCCTTGAAGAGGCTATTGCCCTCGTGACGAAAGTATCAAGTTTGAAGAGACCGTTACTAATGTTTATAATATTAGATCTATTAAATTTTATTAGAGACGATTCAATAATATTTCTTAACAACATTGATTTTTCATAGGTAATAAATTTAGCTCCTGTCCAATCAATATGATGATTTTCATTTTTTATATGCAAGAATAAGGCACTACTTTTTTCCTGTCTACTTACGTTATATTGGTGTTGTTTTACACGTGTCTTTAATGATTTACCAGTTTGACCAATATAAATTTTATGGCAATTTTTGCACGGTATTTTATAAATACCAGCGGACTCCAATTCGCTGGGAGAGTTTTTTATTAACATGTTACCTACGTTATTACGATTAGAAAACACTATATTAAAATCAAGTTGTTTGGCTAATCTTGGAAGGAGGTCCAATGATTCGTGGTATGGCAAAACTATAGAATTTGATAATAAAGGGGGCTCTGTTGAAGTCAAGAAATATTATTGAATCGTCTCTAATTAAATTTAATAGATCAAATATTATAAACATTAGTAACGGTCTCTTCAAACTTGATACTTTCGTCACGAGGGCAATAGCCTCTTCAAAGAGGGTTGACAGCTAGCGGATAGTTTTTTACTTTTTCTTACTGTACTCGTTTGTTTCCCCAAACATCCCTTTCTGGACATTAGTCCTTTCCTGCACTTTCACCCTTTTAAAATACCACTCTTCCCTCTCACTCTTCTCAACTCCTCACCAGATGTTTTCTGCATCTAGTGTTCAGTTGGGTTTTTGACTCTGACGAAGACCGCTTGTTACGGTTGAAAGATCTTAGTCTTGTTTTCCCATTTCTTATTGTGGTTTGATCATTGATTGTTATTTCACGTGTTTATGTGAAAGCTTTATATATATATATATATATATATATATATATATATATATATATATTAATTAAATGAAACGGTCCAACGGACTTTTAAATAAAAACCAATTAAAAAAGATAGCACACAGATAAACACAGGAATAACTCACTTCTATATTTCGACCATCGTCGTCATCAGGAGGCGAAGAGTCCCGCAGGAAGGGAGAGCGGCGACTATATATATATATATATATATATATATACAACAAAAAATGATTGATCGGGATGCGGTCAGTTTCTTCCACTTTTTAATTCAAACTCTCATTGCCGACGTTTCGATTTTATTCAAAATCTTTTTCATAGGAATAGGTAGGAGTATTGGCAATTGAAGGAACTATTACATTTTCATTTCTGAACTAGTAATGACTCTTAAACTATTAAATGAAAACCGTTAATGCTTTTTAACATTAACGGTTTTCATTGAATAGTTTAAGAGTCATTACTAGTTCAGAAATGAAAATGTAATAGTTCCTTCAATCGCCAATACTCCTACCTATTCCTATGAAAAAGATTTTGAATAAAATCGAAACGTCGGCAATGAGAGTTTGAATTAAAAAGTGGAAGAAACTGACCGCATCCCGATCAATCATTTTTTGTTGTATATCTGTCACACGGTCGAGAAGTTATTAGTCTATATATATATATATATACTGAGCTTGGTTTCACTCTCTTATCTCTCCTGAAGACGGTTCAAACCAAAAATTAGAGACTGCAAGTGTGTGCTTTTGATTCTCTATGTTTCTTTTTCTACATTGAGCTATATTTTTCCGTTTAGGATTGTATTTCCAACGAAAAAGTATATATATATATATATATATATATATATATATATATATATAGTGAGATGGAGAGAGAAAGAAAGAGAGAGAAATACTTAAACCATAAAACAAAAATCTGTTTGACTGACTTCTGAGGAAACAAACCCTAAGTCCATAAAAACAAATGAGAGAAATACAGCTGGTAATGCATTAATACAAGTAATGTTTCGGTTTTTTTGATTTATTGCCTTTTCAGGTATAAAAGTTATTGTTTTTTTTGTGTAGTGCTAATTTTAGGCTCCTTTTATTAACAAAATTTCATTCTTTTTAAGATAGCCGTATAGAGTAAAAAAAATACTGTTTGACATTTCAAAATTGACAGAACACCAATATCCATCGACAAAGTATTTTGACAAAAAAGAATTCAGCTCCTCTCCTTAAAATATGTTATTCATGTGTATTATTTCATACCAAGATCAGTTGAATGCTGCGGCCTCTACCCTATCACAAACCTCAATAATCTATCATAGGTCTAAAATTGTACATTTTTTTTTTAAAAAAACTATTAGTTTCATAGTAATCGCAAATTTTCAACACTATAGAATTAGCAGTTAACAAGAAAAAAAATGTTAAAAAGTACATTCTAGCCAAGAAAGTGTACTTTCCCATTATGCAATAATGCCCGCAATCAAAGGGCACATCTGCATCATAAGGAATATTTTTGTTTATATTATGAATTTGAACCATCAAACAGTGTAGTTGCAGCTGGTCACGAACTTTTAAATATCCACCCACTGATGAAGTGGTCTCGCTGGCAACGATTTTTGTAAGAGCAAGAAGCAAAAAGAACAAAACTATCTTTTAAGAAGAACTATATCTATAATCATTGAGCAGATTCATTGCAAGGTGATAACGTGGCAAAGCGATAAACAAGATGTTAGCTCTGGCTGATTAGCACTGTTGACTGGAAGACAAAAGAGGAGCACTACTTAGTAATTAGAGTTGTTGCAACATTGAAAACTAGCGCCACTGACGTCACGACTCCCTCCTGAGCCAAGGCGTCGTGTCTCCAGAACAGCTCGTCTCTGCAGTGCTCACCACAACATTAGTACCTAATGCCCACATAGTATCTAATCTAATAAAACATTCCACAAGCATGTAAGAAAAGACAGAAATATCAACAAAGAAACAAACCAGAACAAATAGAAAAAAAAGTATTATTCTCAAGAAATAAAACTTTTACTTTACTACAAGTAAAGTATAGTTATTTTCAAATTATATAATTTCTCAAATTCGGTATCAAAATATTGACAGATATACACGTTTTATATTCTGAAATAGAGTTCATTTTTGAAATGTTCGATAGTCGTGTAACAGGTTTGGTGGAAGTGTCCTACAATTTGTGAACACCGTACAGGTTTCAATGTTTAATGAATAAAAATAATTTACCATAAAATATCTATTTTTCTGTATATAAATGCCATATTGCTCAATATGTATTTTAGGTGCCATTATTTTAGCATGAAACACAATATCTTCAGAGTTGTAATTATGTAGTTAATATAGAACTGATTTTATCAATAACTGAAAAATAAAATCAAATTCGTGAAGCAACAAAGAAAATAATCTGGAGTGGCCTACACTCAACTTTACTATAAGTAAACTTAATATCAAAATTCTTGGGGATATAATATATAATGTCTCATTTAAGCATAATATAATCGTCTAAATGGGAGATGTTTATTATTTATTAGTCTTTCATTCCTGAGGTAGTACAGAAAAAGATAATACCGAAATTTAAAAACTGCAGAGTTAGCAGTTTAGGAGAAAAAAATGTTTTCTAAAAACAGGTTTTTGGCAAAAAAAGTGACCTTCCCGTCATGCATAATTCTTCCCAAACAATACGGATTATCTACTCTATGGGGTCTATTTTTGTGTAAAATATCAACCTGATCCTTCAAAGATTCTGGACCGTAGCGTGGTAACAATCAATGCTAACACACTCACCCACCCACTCACACATACATCAAAAAACTTCATAAAACGACTTTTGGGACCTCAAAACATGTAATTCAGTCAAAATCTGGAGAAATATTTTTTTCACGATCACCATACTTTACTTATAGTAAAGTAAAAAGATTAGTCTGTCATAATAAATAAAAAAAGTTTAAAGTATGGTTCAATATTGAAGATTGTGAACACGATACTGGTTACACTGATTGGCATATAATAACAAACATGTTCACAATATCAACTCACTATAAAAGGATGAGTTGTATAGTCTTTGGGCGTAATTTTTCTTATTCAGTAATTTCAGAAAATATATTAATTCGACAAAATGTCAAATATAGCGAACATAAAGAATTCTATGTTCGGATATTGTGATAGATTTAAGGTTTTAAGGTGCTACATGTCAAGGTCAGATATTGTCTCAATGATGCTGTATGCGTATCATACAAAGGTATGTGAATACCTTTGACAGAGGGGGAGAGGCGCTGAGGTCACACTTGTTTACTTATTTATTGATCAAATTCATATTTTACACAAAAAATAAACACTATTATTTAGATTTCAGCAACTATTATTGAAATGATATCAAATCAGTTCATTATAGGTAGAGAAAAGTATTGAAAAATGAGAGGAATCAAACAAATTAAATACCACACAGGTTATAACAGCGTTAACATTGCATGTTAATGAAATTTATAAAATTCTAATCTTGCAAGAGAAGATGTTCAAACATGGATGAGTTTTGACAGAGCATGAATTATTGAGTTGATGGTGGAAATGCAACGGTAAATGACGGACATTCCTTGAAGTACTAAAGGTTGAACAACCCCATGATGTATTTCTGCCTTTCATCTGAGTACTGAAAGTTTCTTCTGAAAGCACAGAGAACTAAAATTCACATGTAATAATAGACTATGAATGGGTTTAATGACGTTCAAAGGAATGTTGGTATCTAGGAAGTTAATTTGGATGCCAAATGAAAGTTGATTTCGGTCATCTAGTAAAAGAGACGTCATTCTTGATGAAAGCCGGTGTGTGAGGGCTACCGTGTGTGGCACGGGCGCTTCTTAAAGTAATAATAACAATACAACTTATGTTAGGGTTATAAGTATATATAATTATACATAATACCTCAATTGGTTTGCAGATATATTCAAATAAATCAATTCATTTAATAAACCAATACGTTACTCAAGAGTAGGAAATTTCAAAAAATTATATCTCCCCAAAAAAATAACTTAAGAAATAAAATGTACATTACTAATATGACACACTGAAGTCAATATATCTAAGAATAAATTCATGTCAGTTTGATATCTGCTCCGTTCAGACTCATGTGGTCCAGAGTTGAAAGCAACGATTTGGAGCCTTTTGTAGTTTCTCCATCAGCAGAAAGGAGGTGAGGGTGAAGAGCCGTGAAACGTCGTTCACCTCGGTCAACTGTCAGTCATTGTCTAGTCATGACAAGTCAGACACTGTGCCCCTATAGACTTAAGTCCTCAAACATTGCCATTGCAATCAGTAGAACCATTACTCGTCATCAATCAAAATCAAAAAACAGGACTTTCTTTCTATAGCTTACTCAGCCGAGTAGTGAGTGTGTCACTTTTTGGTTCCTTCATATTAATAATACCAAGTAAAGGGATTATTATGTAATATATCCAAACTTCATCATGTTGTTCTATCTCACCAAAGCCATGGAGCAAATCTCAGTGTAGTGAGTCTGCAGGATTCCATAAAGCAAGGTGGCAACACCCAAATCTGCGTCAAAGTTGCCTGGAATAAAATTATGCTCATGGAAGAAAGTACACTTGCATTCTTACGATTTGTAAACTAATAAAACCTCTTTTAACTCTACATTTGAGTCAAACTGTCCAACTATATCTGTCAAATCCAATTCTAGATATTTAAAATGAAAAGAGTTTCTTTTGGTTCAAGAAACAAAAACAGTGCTTACGTCATTCAGAAAAGAGCTCGCTTATTCATACTATCTTTTGTCACAGTCATTACATTTAATAGCATAAATGAGATCATTTTGAAAACTTTTCGGTACTCTTTCTTCTAAATTAGAACGAATAGTTCTTGCTTTTCAGTAAGAGTAAAACGTAAAGTTACATAAATAGAGTTACATAAAGTTAAATAAATAAAACGTAAGAGTTACTTCAGGTGCATTTCATTTAAAGATTTTTGTATAGTTTCTGATAATTTTTCCAAATACATATATCAGAAATATGACGCCAAAATGTTCAAAAATGGAAGTCCTACATCTGATGGGATTAACATTACTACAGCAAATTGGTTTAGAAAATCCAATAGAGCTGGAAGAATCCTTCATTATTATTCATCTCATACTATGAACCGTGAAGGTCACAGCCACTGTTATTATGTTGGCTGCTGCATTTGAGCATAATACTTCCATCTGAAGACGACACCGTGGCCAGGATATCCTGGTAAGTTGCGTTTGTAACTGTCAGTGTACCTTTATATATGTTATTGTTTTTGTTGTCCAGTTCATTCGAACTATATTATATTAATAATATAATTTATTTATATTATTGACAAGTTTTGGTAAGTCCAAAGTCACATGAAAACTTTTCAGTCATGATACGACTTTAACAAATAATATGTATTTGTTAGCAGTATGTTTAAAAAATAAGAAAACAGGAAAACATTATAATAAACAAATAACTTGCCTAAAATTTGAATTGCATGAAACTTGTTTAAATGTTTAAGAAAACGAAACATTCTATTCAATAAAAAAAATGTCTGGAGTGGCCTTCACTCAACTTCAATACAAGTAAACATAATATCAGACTCGTTGACAGTCAATTTATTTTGTTTTAATATGACAACATATACATCTTAATTAATTATGTATTATTTGTTTAAATGTGGCTAAAATTATTTATCAGTAACAGGAACGAGAAATCAACCTAGAAGCAACAGAAATTTATGTTTATTGATGGTGATTTTTTGCATGTAAAAATATTATTCTTCTTATATCTTACATAAATCAATTAATTACCTATATAAATTTTTTTCATTATGATTCTAAACATATATTTTATTTCAGAGATTCACTCGAAAAATTTCTGTCACTGTAAACAATGTAAATAAATATCAATAAAATCTACAAGTACAGCAGGTGATCCGTTAGTGTTGGATAATTAATAAGTTTTTATAGCGTCACTGCACTTTGCCGTAATCAAAATTACGTGCATTTTTTTCCTAAATTGCAATATTTTTTTCAATTTGTTGACAAATTTTCATGGTTTTTTAATGAGCCACTCAGCGTCAAAAAAACATTTTCTAAAAACAGAAAAAGGACTGTAACGAAGTTTTCCAAAGTAATTTAAGAAATCTGGAGTGGCCTACACTCTACTTTACTATAAGTAACTTAATGTCAATTTTCTTGAGTATATAACACATAACGTCTCATTTAAGCATAACGTAAACATCTAAATGGGATATAATTATTAGCCTGTCATTCCTGAGGTAGTACAGATAGTGATTGAAGGACATATCAATTTATAAGCTTATTTTTGTACATCACAAATAATTTATTATTTGCAAATAATTTCATTAGTATAACTACAGCAGTAATAACATTTTTGAAAAACCAAAGTGAACATTTCTTGAAACGAAATATTATCCTACAAGAGAACATGGCTATTGTTCAAATAGCCAGTAGATTTCTTACATCGTTTACTTGACAAACTTCTACATTGAATATTAATGTAAAATTTTCAAATTTGAAACAGTAAAATACTCTTTTTTTCTCTGAAAAACTTCTTAAACAGCGAAGAAAATGTTGTTTTAAGGTGATTTGTTAATTAAAGATGTACGATAATTACAGTTATTAATCTCTAAACGAAAGATTTATATTTTGAATTATCTTTTACATTTTTGGTTTTTAACAGAATTATTATACTGGGAATTTTATGGCTTCTTAGTATTTAATAAGATCATTTTCCTTCCCCTTTGTCAAATAACATATATACGATTTTTTTTTTAATGAGTGTTATCATTTACCTGCACAATATTATTCCTCTTACATCTCTTATAAATCAATAATATATTTTCATTTTTCCATTAGAAACATCAATTTTATCTCAGTGGATTCGCTCAAAAAATTTCTAAGTCAATATAAACAATGTAAAAAAATACAAAAAATTCGACAAGTATAGCAGGTGATCTCTTAGTCTAGGATAAACAAAGAGTTTTTATATCGTTATTGCTCTTTCCCGTAATTGAAACTTCATGAATTTTTTTTTATGAATTGCTAATTTTTTGTTCCATTTTTGGTCAAAATTTCATTATTTTTTAACGAGCCGTTTAGCGTCAAAAAAACATTTTCTGAAAACACAAATCGTACTGTAAATATTAGTTTATATTTATTCGTTTAGCGAATGTAATTTTGGAAAAAAATATCTCAACTCATTCTCCATATAATGTTCTATTTATAGGCATAGTTTCATTCTTGTCCGTCAAACAGTATGGCTTGTATCGCTCTCACAAGGTTTGAGATTGAATTATAAGTCAAAATTTTTACATTTTAGTGAAAAAAAAATATTTCCTGTTGATTTAAAATTCTGAATATATTTTTCGTTTGTTGCATTTGAAACCTCAAAGATAATGTCAAAATTTCAAAACTCTAGGGTTATTAGTTTAGGAGAAATAAATGTTTTTAAAAAAACGGTTTTTGGCAAAAAAAGTGACTTTCCCATCATGCATAATTCTTCCCAAACAATAGGGATCTTCGTCTAAATGGGGCCCATTTTTGTGTAAAATATCAACTTGATTCATCAAAGATTCTGGACCGTAGCGTGGTAACAAGCAATGCTAACACACGCACCCACCCACGCACCCACCCACACACCCACCCACCCACCCACCCACACACACACAGACATCATCGTAAAAACTTCATAAAACGACTTCTGGGACCTCAAAACATGTAATTCCGTCAAAATCTCGAGATCGAATTTTTTCACGATCACTATACTTTACTTATAGTAAAGTAAAAATTATCTCATCTCATTCTTCTCAGATGTTATATTTTTAGGTATAGTTTTATTTTGATCCGTTAAAACAGTATGGCTTGTATCACTTTCACAAGCTTCAGATTGACTTATAAGTCAAATTTTTATTTAATTAACAAAAAAATTATTTCCTGTTGTTTTAAAGATCTGAAGTTATTTTTTACTTTACTATAAGTTAAGTATAGTGATCGTGAAAAAATTCGATCTCGAGATTTTGACGGAATTACATGTTTTGAGGTCCCAGAAGTCGTTTAATGAAGTTTTTACGATGATGTCTGTGTGTGTGTGGGTGGGTGGGTGGGTGGGTGGGTGCGTGTGTTAGCATTGCTTGTTACCACGATACGGTCCAGAATCTTTGATGGATCAAGTTGATATTTTACACAAAAATGGGCCCCATTTAGACGAAGATCCCTATTGTTTGGGAAGAATTATGCATGATGGGAAAGTCATTTTTTTTGCCAAAAACCGTTTTTTTTAAAACATTTATTTCTCCTAAACTACTAACCCTAGAGTTTTGAGATTTTGACATTATCTTTGAGGTTACAAATGGAACAAACGAAAAATATATTCAAAATTTTATATCAACAGTAAATATTTTTTTTTCAATAAAAAGTACAAATTTTGACTTATAAATCAATCTCAAACCTTGTGAGAGCGATACAAGCCATACTGTTTGACGGACAAGAATGAAACTATGCCTATAAATAGAACATTATATGGACAATGAGTTGAGATATTTTTTTCTAAAATTACATTCGCTAAAGGGGCGTTAGAGTACGATTTGTGTTTTCAGAAAATGTTTTTTTGACGCTAAACGGCTCGTTAAAAAATTATGAAAATTTGACCAAAAATGGAACGACAAATTAGCAATTTATAAAAAAAAAATCATGAAGTTTCAATTACGGAAAAGAGCAATAACGATATAAAAACTCTTTGCTTATCCTAGACTAAGAGATCACCTGCTATACTTGTCGAATTTTTTGTATTTTTTTACATTGTTTACATTGAAATTTTTTGAGCGAATCCACTGAGATAAAATTGATGTTTCTAATGGAAAAATGAAAGTATATTATTTACTTATAAGAGATGTAAGAGGAATATTATTGTGCAGGTAAATGATAACACTCATTAAAAAAAAAATCGTATATATGTTATTTGACAAAGGGGAAGGAAAATGATCTTATTAAATACTAAGAAGCCATAAAATTCCCAGTATAATAATTCTGTTAAAAACCAAAAATGTAAAAGATAATTCAAAATATAAATCTTTCGTTTAGAGATTAATAACTGTAATTATCGTACATCTTTAATTAACAAATCACCTTAAAACAACATTTTCTTCGCTGTTTAAGATGTTTTTCAGAGAAAAAAAGGGTATTTTACTGTTTTAAATTTGAAAATTTTACATTAATATTCAATGTAGAAGGATGTTAAGTAAACGATGTAAGAAATCTACTGGCTATTTGAACAATAGCCATGTTCTCTTGTAGGATAATATTTCGTTTCAAGAAATGTTCACATTGGTTTTTCAAAAATGATATTACTGCTGTAGTTATACTAATGAAATTATTTGCAAATAATAAATTATTTGTGATGTACAAAAATAAGCTTATAAATTGATATGTCCTTCAATCACTATCTGTACTACCTCACGAATGCAATGCTAATAATTATATCCCATTTAGATATTTATGTTATGCTTAAATGATACGTTATGTTTTATATACTCAAGAAATTTGACATTGAGTTACTTATAGTAAAGTAGAGTGTAGGCCACTCCAGATTTTCTTTTATTGCTCTTGTGGTCTCAAAGGTAATGCCGAAATTTCAAGACTCTAGAAGTAGTGGTTTAGGAGAAAAAAATATAGTCTAAATAGAGGTTTTTGGCAAAAAAAGTGACTTTTCCATCATGCATAATTGCTACCAAACAATGGGGATCATCTACACTATAGGGCCCATTTTTCTGTAAAATATCAACTTGATCCATCAGCTTGATCTCAACTTCAATATTACCCAAAAACACTATACAATATTACTAAACTTGCAATTTAATATCATGATGATCTGTTTGATCTTAAAGTATATATTATATATATATATATATATATATATATATATACAATGTATACAGTATTGCCATTTCATATACCTATCGTTAATATAAAATTGTCATGTTTAAATGCATTGAAAGAGATTAATTGTATTGTTCAGTGTTAATTGAATAACCAAAATGAAAGCATCTGGGCAGAAACTAAGATATTTCGAACTCATGCAACACTCTTAGTCACTTAGGGAGAGAAGCAGGATTGTTTTGACACTTAGCGATTTTAGTAATTATTAATTTTGAATAGATTGAATAGAGTCAAGTATTTGTCCCTCCCGGGACACATCAAAGTGTTCCAGTTATCAGAACATATGACAATAAATTTTCCGTACACACAGTGAGCTGCAGAAAGCTGTTTTAAGTGTATCCCTCAAAAGTGAGCTGTTTCAAATAGCAACGTTCATCGCAATGTTTAGTCATCACCAAGAGCAGAATAGGAGGATAGCTCTTCTGCTCCCTTTTAATAATTATTTACTGCTTCAATTCTTTAACAAATCACTAATAATCTTCATCATCACATCATCATTGATGTTTGTACCGGTTGTTTAAACAATCTTCCATTCTGATTTAAGAAATTCATTTAATTTATAAACACAAAAGAATAGAAGTCAATATGGGCAACTGCTGCTGAAAAATTAAAATCAATAATATATGTATATTTGTTTTTCTTCTTGAGTGGCCCAAAACAAAAATCGTAGAGCAGAACAAGCTTGCCTAAGCCATAAATCATTCGGTCACATGGTTGAGATAGCTCCAAAGAACGGCTTCTACTTACCTTCTGAGCAGAGGAAACAGCCTGCTAGTTTGAGTTCTTACAAAAACCTTTGAGGAAAGTTGTCTTAAATTCTTGTATGTTGTTCTTTTTAAATATATTTTCTTGTCTATCATACTTCTCATAGTTCAGTGCCTCCCTTCTTTATTCCTTTCCAGTATAAATCTTTCCTCTTGCACGAAAACCCTTTTGGCTACTTTTCATTGAATTTCAAATATTTTTGAACAACTTGAAGATATTAGTCTGAAGTCTAATTTAGATTGGGTTTGACAGTGCAGGTGCAAGGTGTTGGATGAATCAGGAGTTGGCCGATGACTCTTGCTCCAGATAGACAGCTGCTCAGCCAAATCACTGATAACAAAATGAACAGTCAGCTTCACCTTATCACATCCCTGATAACTAAGAAACGAGTCCTTCCTTTCACCTAACACTCATCTTCTCAATGCTAAATAAAAGAATTAGAAATTTTAGAAAACTCCATGCCAAAGAGTCTTTTATTTACAGGCTGAGCTATTTTAACCAAACCGACACATGGCTCAAAAATGATGTACGAAATTAACCTCTACCGTAAGTATAAACACGACCATAATTTAGAATAAAATCACAATAAAAGAGAGAAGATACAATTTGCTGTACCAGAGATTTTTAAAAAGTCCTTTAAAATGATACTAATTGAGACTGTGGCTCATTAGCGACATAAAACTACGGTATTAGTAATTTACTTCACAGTAGGAGCATTGTACTGCACGAGCTGCCCTCAAATTTTCAATTTTAGTACAACACCTAAACTGGTGAGCACATGACTAAACCACATTTTTAATGTTCTTAGGAAAAAGTAATCTTATAAGCGAATATTATAGGAAACTCGAATATTAATTATTAATATAATAAGCTCCTACCTTTTTGAATTAACATAACTTTGATCGAAATGAAAGCGTTTTTTCAAATAAAAGTCAATCTGACTCTTGATAGGAGCACAGTCATCGTTGCCTATGGCAACAGCTCTTAATGCAGCATCGGTACACCAAATCAATCGCATCATGTTTAGACCGTGAAGACGTTTAGACGTGAAAATGATGGGTCCTTACAGAATTGGTAAGTAAAGTAAGTGAAGACGTAGATAAATAGTTCGTTATAACTCCAACATGCAGATCTTTTACGAATACACTTTTAGACGAGAGCTTTGCTTTGAAATAATTCTCAGGAAGAAAGACTGGCAGTGAGTGAGTCAGTTGGTGTGCCATTGCGTCACTGGGCGTTGCGGATAGAGGCGTATGTAACTCTGACATCACGTCTCTAATAGCAAAATAAAACATCACATTGATTATAAACCATTTACTCTACGAAATTCTTTCAATTAATTCCCATAGATAAAACTGACATTCGCTTCACGCTTCATTTGCTTCCATTATCTAACAAAGACGAAGGCTGTAACAATTCTCAATGTTCATAAAATTCCATGAAAGATTTAAACATTTCCACATCTTCATCTAGACTTTAATTCCACATTGTTTACACAGGATAGTTACTTCGAGATAAATGTTGTGCAGAAACGAGTGTATTATGGGTAAACAGAATGTAACGTTGATGTTATAAATTTACAGTTGGATACCCGGCTTTGCAAGGGGAAAAGTTTAAATCTTATTTACAAAGAAAGTTAAATCTAAATATAAAAATTTAAAATATATACATATTTAAATGTATAATATTATAGATCAGTGTTCTCTACAGTGCAATAATAAAAAAATTGTTTACACTAATTGGACGTGCTTTAGTGTAATGTTAAATTCTGCGTGTCTGACTGTCGGTATGTTAGCTGTTTAGCTATTTCCTGTGCTTCATGGTATTTACCGTTTTATGGCAATTACTTTTCGCCTGTTAACCTGAAGTGAAGCATCTGCCGCACGTGGCTCTCATAGAAGGGCACATAGAGAATTCTCACACCTACCTCACATAAGACATCTAACTTCTATATAGACATCATCACTTTTAATCAATTCCATGCGAACATATATATGCATCCATAATATATTGTCTTTAATATAAATTGAAAGACAAATATATTAAAGTTCAGATAATTCAGGTCGACCATCGCAATGTCAGCCTGATGTTTTTGATATAACTAATACATGTTTTTCATCCCTTCTAATCTTCAGTTCACTAATCATAATCAGTATTACTTCCTGAAAATATAACAGTATTTTTTTGTACTGCTCATCAGGAGAATTATTCTAAATATGAGAACACTTCCATGACATTATGCCAGCATATTTCATAAATATATATATATCATCAAAACGCCTATCTAGCACTATAAGGGAAAACGTCAGTTGAAATACTAATACCTGAAACTGCTAAATTAGTTTATACTTATTCATACAATAACCAGTATTAATACAAGGTATAGAAGCTAGAATCGATATTTCAAAAGCATTTTGTTATATCGATCGTATTTGGTACCCTTTTCTGTTCTGTATCCTGTGTTATTTTATGTTTTTTAACCCCAAGTTAGAACACCGCTGAGGGAGAAGATCCAAAGCCTACACTTTTCTAACAAACAATAGTTGATACACCGGAGCTAATAACAAGTCACCTGATATACGAAAATAAATGTACTGCAGCTAACTGTGCAGAGCTGCAACTGACACATATAGGATTGACTACACCAAAGCTATAGTAGCATCGGACACGCAATCTCAACGCAGGGGCCTCAAAGAAACGCGCAGAGCAAGTCCACGGAAATCACAAAGTCCTTGGTTATATCTATATTTTCCTAGTTATAAAAATTTTGAAAATCCAATAAGTTTTTAAAGGAAGCGAGGACTGAATGAATCGCAAGTAGACACGCGTGATGTCGCCGTCCAGGCGACCCGTCCCACACTTGAACCTTTTCTAGTTCTAGTGTCACATTCACCATATTGTGCCGCATGATCTGATAGTGTACATCTGGCGATATCTTATCATAACCCACTGATTGTAATCTTTTAATAGTTCTTACTTCATATCTTTATTAGTTGCTTTACTGAAGTAATTAGGAGAAGAAACGAAGATAGTATTAGCGCAGACGAGATTTAGAGGACGGTTATAGGTCATTAAACCCTCTCAACAAAGAAGCAATAAAGATATTCACAAAGAACAGAACGAAGGAAAAGACATGAACAAATAATATTTGAACAAAAGTTTAAATAATACTAAATAGTGTAATACAAACTGTACAACTATAAATATTGCCATAAAAAGGACAAAACTAGTAAAAAGTGGTAAGGAGTTCAAGAAGAGAGGTGAAAGAAATTAGAAAGAGTAACAAACCAAGAAACTCAGAACTAAAGACGGCACTAACACGCACTAATCAATATAAAATCAAAAATCATGAAAATTTGACTAAAAATGGAACAAAAAATTAGCAATTTCTAAAAAAAAATTCCTGAAATTTCAATCACAGTAAAGATCAATAAAACTATAAAAACTGTTTGTTCATCCTAGACTAAGGAATCACCTACTATACTCGTCCAATTTTTGATATTTTTTTTACATTGTTTACATTGACTTAGAAATAAAATTGATGTTTATAATGGAAAAATTTAAATAACTCATTGACTTATATGAGATATAAGAAAAGTAATATTTTTACATGTAAAAATTCACTCCCAATAAACATGAATGTTCGTTGCTTTCGTTGGTATGATGGATTTGTCTCACAAAATGCTATAATCAATCTATATATTGTACTTTTTGAACAATACTTAATATCAGTTGTAAATTATTTTGGTTTATGAATTATAGTATCATTGGGTAAAATTGATGTGTGAGGAATGGTCTCTTTCCTAGAGAAAGAGGAGTTATATTTGTTGACAAGTTTTTTCACTATTCTAGTCTAGTAGCTCATATCTATCATTTTTAAAAATTTCTAGCTTTCAGATATAAAAGTTTTTAATTATACTGAATAGCTGGCATCAACTTTGATTTGAGTAAGTAAAATTGACTAATTGCTAATGTATTTTTCTTAATATACATTCACAGCAATCATATAACACAGTACTATAAGCAGGAAAAAAATAGCACTCACTCAGAGTGAATTGGTATATATGATTTCTGACAAATGTAAAGAAAAGTGGTTTTCATTAAATACTAGGAACTCACGAAACTCCCAATATAGTAATTCTATAAATGAAAAAAACTATAGTAAACATCATTCAAAATTGAAAACATTTTTGAAGGATTATAAATGAAATTATCCGACATCTTAAATTAACAATTATCTTACAACGACATTTTTTTCTTAGATATTTTTGACATTTGTCAGAGAAAATAGGAATATTTTCAAGATTTAAAGGGTAAAATTTGTCTTAAATATTCAATGTAGAAGGAGATCAGATTATACTAACGATATTATATGCATCAGTGCTGTGATATAAAAAAATAAGCAAGTATATTGATAAGTGAATCAATCTATCTGTACTACCTCCAGGAATGAATGCCTAATAAACATCTCTCATTTAAACATTTATATTATACCTAAATAAAACATTATTCATTATATACCCAAAAATAATGATATTACGTTTACTTATAGTAATGTTGAGTGTAGGCTACTCCAGATTTTTTGTGAATTATTTTTGTTAACAGCCATTGTAATCAATGTTTTGTTTGATTCTATTAACAATCACCAAATATTAACAACCGGACATGATCTGCTCATTGAGCAATGTTTAATGTCAGAGGATGCCTTTTTGGATTCTGTTCGTTCGTTATAATTTATACAATTATTACATATTTCCTTTCGTCGAGGACACTCTTTTATAGAATGTTCTTCTGAACAAACTGGACAGGTCTGTTACTTTCCCAAATACTGCTATGTTTAGTAAACATATTGCATTTAATGCATCGAAATACTGATATGTAGTCAGCTGCTTGACAAATGCTTCACTTTATTTGTTTTCCTCTGTTCAAAAAGCTTTGCCTCAGTAGTGAACTTATTTCTATAATCATACATTTGTTAATCCTGATTTTATTTTCTAGGATACACTTTCCTATTATGTCTTGTTTATCAATTATTAGTTCTGAGTTCTGTTTAGCTATGATTTCAACACAATTATCGAGTGCAACCTCCTCTGGTAGGTTATAAATAATGACACTAGGCCTCTTTTTATTGTTCAGGGTAGCTGACAAATGCTCCTTTACACATCGTATTTACTTCGTTTGTTACTTTTTCAATGTCGTTTTTGGATCGTTTGGTACAATGTTGTTGGACTCTATCAATACTTTACCATACCGAAGTTTTTTAACATTTTTAATCCCTACTTGCAGCTTAACTGGATCTAATTTTTTTTACTAATTTCTTAGTTTCTTCTCCTGATAATTCCTTAACTGGTTTAATAATAGTTTTAAAGGTCACCTGACTTTGACTTGGTTTGTTTGAAAGTATTACTTTTCTCTTTAATTTCTATATTTCTCTTCCCTAATTTAATGACTTAGTCTCTTAAAAGATTTTAAGCAGTTGTTATTTCTCCTATTACAGTCAAAACAGAATGCTTCATTTAATTTAATTTAGTTTTCACTTCTAGGATGTCACTATTTTCTTTTAACAGCGCTTTTCAATGCTATGTCACTGTTTTCCAAATTGGAAACTCCATCGGTTTGATGGAGTAAAAGATTACTTTATCTTGTAAAGCAGTTTGTTAAACTGCTGCTCCTTGAGATGGTAAGCGTAGGTGACGGGTCTTTTATAGAGATAGCAAGTATCTGGTGGGTAAACGGCAATATGGAGAGAAAAGCAGGTGACAAGGTTATTGAACTATAGGTTCAAATAAACTCAATAGACCTCTGAGACTGTAACCCCAGCGCAGGTAGTAATATGGATCGTTAGACTGTCTCACTGGGTGAGGGATCCAGGTTTCTCAGAAGGGTCAAGGGACTTGCCTTTCATTTTTAACCGGTAAAACACTAAAACTGTCTTCTTCCTCCACTTAGGGACCGTATCCTCGTCGACAGATGTGACCAAAGGCCAGCGCAAGCAACTACCACCGCCGAATAACCAAGGCATTCAGAAGGCACAGACAACGGCATCTCATGTCTACACTCGACTAGTCAAAATTATTCACATTTTAATTTCAAAAATTGTTTTTGTTACATTTATTTATGATATACGTATTTGTGATACTGTCATCGGTGAAAACGCAAGCCACTGGCTACCCTGGGTCCAAATTTTGATTTAAATAATAATTTTGTTTTATTTCACATTAATCAGGTAATAAATAATATATATTATAATTTCAGGTCTCTATATACACGGAAAATGGGTGAACAAACTAACTCACGAACTTTGTATATACAGATAAATATTAAAAATCTGGAGTGGCCTACACTTTACTTTACTATAAGTAACTCAATGTCAAATTTCTTGAGTATATAAAACATAACGTATCATTTAAGCATAACATAAATATCTAAATGGGATATAATTATTAGCATTGCATTCGTGAGGTAGTACAGGTAGTGATTGAAGGACATATCAATTTATAAGCTTATTTTTGTACATCACAAATAATTTATTATTTGCAAATAATTTCATTAGTATAACTACAGCAGTAATATCATTTTTGAAAAACCAATGTGAACATTTCTTGAAACGAAATATTATCCTACCAGAGAACATGGCTATTGTTCAAATAGCCAGTAGATTTCTTACATCGTTTACTTAACATCCTTCTACATTGAATATTAATGTAAAATTTTCAAATTCAAAACAGTAAAATACCCTTTTTTTCTCTGAAAAACATCTTAAACAGCGAAGAAAATGTTGTTTTAAGGTGATTTGTTAATTAAAGATGTACGATAATTACAGTTATTAATCTCTAAACGAAAGATTTATATTTTGAATTATCTTTTACATTTTTGGTTTTTAACAGAATTATTATACTGGGAATTTTATGGCTTCTTAGTATTTAATAAGATCATTTTCCTTCCCCTTTGTCAAATAACATAAATACGATTTTTTTTTTAATGAGTGTTATCATTTACCTGCACAATATTATTCCTCTTACATCTCTTATAAGTCAATAATATATTTTCATTTTTCCATTAGAAACATCAATTTTATCTCAGTGGATTCGCTCAAAAAATTTCTAAGTCAATGTAAACAATGTAAAAAAATACAAAAAATTCGACAAGTATAGCAGGTGATCTCTTAGTCTAGGATAAACAAAGAGTTTTTATATCGTTATTGCTCTTTTCCGTAATTGAAACTTCATGATTTTTTTTTATGAATTGCTAATTTTTTGTTCCATTTTTGGTCAAATTTTCATAATTTTTTAACGAGCCGTTTAGCGTCAAAAAATCATTTTCTGAAAACACAAATCGTACTCTAACGCCCCTTTAGCGAAAGTAATTTCAAAAAAAAATATCTCAACTCATTCGCTATATAATGTTCTATTTGTAGGCATAGTTTCATTCTTGTCCGTCAAACAGTATGGCTTGTATCGCTCTCACAAGGTTTGAGATTGATTTATAAGTCAAAATTTGTACATTTTATTGAAAAAAAAATATTTCCTGTTGATATAAAATTTTGAATCTATTTGTCGTTTGTTCCATTTGTAACCTCAAAGATAATATCAAAATCTCAAAACTCTAGGGTTAGTAGTTTAGGAGAAATAAATGTTTTAAAAAAAACGGTTTTTGGCAAAAAAAGTGACTTTCCCATCATGCATAATTCTTCCCAAACAATAGGGATCTTCGTCTAAAATGGGGCCCATTTTTGTGTAAAATATCAACTTGATCCATCAAAGATTCTGGACCGTAGCGTGGTAACAAGCAATGCTAACACACGCACCCACCCACGCACCCACCCACGCACCCACCCACCCAGCCACACACACACAGACATCATCGTAAAAACTTCATAAAACGACTTCTGGGACCTCAAAACATGTAATTCCGTCAAAATCTCGAGATCGAATTTTTTCACGATCACTATACTTTACTTATAGTAAAGTAAAAACTTAAAACATAATAATATTAATGAAGAATATTAAGAAGAAAATAACTGAAACTAAAAAAATCCTTGAATATAAGTATTTTATACTTGAATAATAATAATGAAGATGTATAACAAAAAAAATACATACATTAAAATAATAATAACAGTGGAAACTGAGATAAACAAAAGAGAAAAAATATAAAAAAATAATAAATAAAAAATCTCTAACCATCTGGAACAACCTGATCTCTTTAACGTCATGGTAAAGGGTTGAGAGGAGTGGGAGGGAAGAGAGGTATTTAAAAGGCTGTGAAGTGCAGGAAAGGACTAATGTCCAGAAAGGGATGTTTGGGGAAACAAAGGAGTACAGTAAAAAAACTATATATATGTACTATTTAAAATAAACTGTGCCACATAGAAGGGAACTTAACAAAGGTCTCACTTTTCAATATTTCGAATGCCATAACAGTTGAAATATTGAAAAGTCCTTTGATAAGTTTTAAGTAAATAAAAACACATTTTTCTGTTAGAAAAAACCTATTTATTTGTTTCTATTATTTATTTAAATAATAATTAAGATTAAATAGTACTAAAATAGATAATTTATAAATTCTAATTAATTTTAACTAATTTTATAGGAAACATCAGTTATTTCAAACCTGCGTCATATATACTCTCTCGTACTTCGAACTATGGGAATATGATCTGAACTTAGTTCAAGATAAGTAAAGATACACAAGTAAGGGAAGACAAGTCTTAAAACTGTTTATACAACTTTGCCCTTGTATCCCTCTCCATCTTCTTCTGATGAAGGTTGGAACTGAAAATTTGAGAGTGTAAGCATTAGTCTTTCGTTAGATCTGTGAATCCAGAAACATAAAAACGGTCCACGAGGGTATCATATCAATTTAATGAGAAACATTAACTAATATAACTACTTTATGAATGATCAAACCACAATAAGAAATGGGAAAACAAGACTAAGATCTTTCAACCGTAACAAGCGGTCTTCGTCAGACTCAAAAACCCAACTGGGGTTTTTGACTGGAGTTGGGTTTTTGACTCTGACGAAGACCGCTTGTTACGGTTGAAAGATCTTAGTCTTGTTTTCCCATTTCTTATTGTGGTTTGATCATTGATTGTTATTTCACGTGTTTATGTGAAATCTTTTTATCGATATAACTACTTTATATAGTAGTCAGCCCCCTTCGTCATCAGGAAAAGGAATAGTTGATGTTATACCGACCATTTTATATATATATTGAATTATATATATATATATATATTATATAAAATAGATTTGTAAAAAGAATACACATAAAAGGAATCACAGAAACTCACTAATTCATTAAATTATAAACTATGTGCCACAGTTTATTTTAAGTGTTATCAATCCCTCTGGATTACGTTACGATTATCACGTAAATATATATGAAGAATGAAGAGTCGTAAATGAAGTAAAGAGACGCCTTGTAGGGGATTTGGGAAAGGCCTTCGTACCATAGTTGCAGTTAGTTTCATAAGCAGTGGATGACTCACTCTTTGCGAGACTCCGACCTCAAAGCTCAATGTACTTTGATTTCCTTTTCCTTTGAAACATTATTGATTCAATTTTTTTAATTTACTGAGAAACAAAAGAAGAAACATTTTAATTTAAAAACTCTTTGTCATCCTTTAAAAAAAAATTCAGCCCAAATTCTCCAATATTGTGGAATATATCTAACTACTTTCACTAATAAAAGTGACCACTGAAGTGACTGTGTCACATTGTTGTGACATAGTTGAACTGTATCCTGAACACAGCAGAATACTAGCATTTGTCTATATCTCTTATTTGATACAATTTCTTTTTCATTGAGTGCTTACGTAGGCTTAATGTAAAAAACAATACATTTGAAACGTCACTATGTGTTGTGTGATCATGTTGAGAATTAACTGCAGTGATTTCATGTATACATTAATATGGTTTGCCCAAAATATTTGAAAATATGAGCTGAGATAGAATAGTTAAGAAAAGGAGTAAGACTGGGTTTTGTGCGGACGATGCTGCTAAAGCGAGGGCAGCGCCCTGTAAAACCACATTTCCGTCCACTAGTACTAATCTGCCCAAGAGAGTCCATTAGGCGCATTCCTCCAAAGCAGCTCGCCTTATCTCACCACGCGTGTGAAATCGCAGACTTCTTAGCATTCCTCATTCATTCCTTCAGATTTTGTATTAATCGCAGTCAAAACGACTGCTCAAATCTTATCATTAATGCTATAAACAATAGTGTTAACTCCGTTTGGTTAAACATCTCGCGTCGATAACACAAATCGTGATAGCAGTAGAAACTCACTTGGTGTTCTACTTGGTGACATATCACATTACAATTATCACAGCTCACCCAATAAGTCATCTATCGTCAAGTTATTTCAATATGCGTCATCTACACTCCAGTCTTTTATTTATGACCAAAAATTCTCTTTTTTCATTTTATTTTTAAAACAAAACACTTTTTTCATATATATTTAACTGTGTTTTAATGAAATCATTAAATTATGATTACCTTGAGCAACGATGTTAAGTTACGTAATTTTTTTCGCGAAGTTTGCTTATAATAAAGAAGCAGTTGCTGATATCTTGTATGAAAAAAAATTGTCAAATCATGCCAAAGCTTTTCAATTAATTAAGTACGAAAGTGTAATGAGAATAAGAAACTAGGAAAAAATTCTTGAAAATATATCACAAGGTAGAATACGTATAAGGATTTGATAGATGACTTACTGGCAAAGTAGAAAATGTTCAAACAGTCATAAATAAATGCATTAATTATCAAATAAATGATAACAGTAAACAGTACTTACAACATTGAAATAGAGTCCTCCTGTGCACATATGCAGATTCAAGTTGTGAGGTATTCTGAAAAGCAAAGAAAACTGTATTAGCAGGCAGAGCAGTGACGAAAGAAAACACTACGAACATGAATTCATACTTTCTTCAACTGAGTTCACTTTTGATTCTCATGCTGGTTCAAGATAATTTATCCCAAATATTTTGTAACCAAAATGATGACAAACTGAAAGGTACGCCTCGTTTACAAGTTGATTTATATGGAAGATTTTTGTTCAGATTGAATGCACTTGATCCTTGTGAAACAAAGACTGTTCTAGCTTGAAAGAGGTTCAACAAATGGTTGATCACAATATGATTGTATAACTATAAGTTATTAAGTTAGAATGCAGTTAGCTATCAGTTACAAAGGTCTCCTTGATAAATAACTAAAGTCTAATAAGTGATAGAAAAGAACCTTTGTGTCTAAATATAGAGTTTTCTTCCACAAAAAACGTTGCATCCTCGTTAATTTGATCATCGAAGTCAAACTGTGTGTCAAAGAAATTTTATATAGGATACGATAGCGTCAGATGAGGCAGGTGGGTGGAAGCTCGCACCCACATATATGAGGTAGGTGTATTGATCGCATGTTGTTCTTAAAGAAAAGTGAAAAAAGTTTAAAACTTTTTTCAGTCCTATTTTCACCAACCTGTATCGATTAATGAAGTAGTCACTAAAAAAATAAATGGACGAAAAGCAAAGTAATCGACGGACAAAGCAACATTTATTTTAAACATAAATATTTTTTTATGTTTAAAATATTTATTATTTAACTATGACTAACCTTAGTGGTACTCAATATTATATCTACAATACTTCTTTAGTATCATAATAACTGATTTGTGGCAATAATTTTTTTAAAAAAATGCCACCTTCTTTAAGATATAAGTGTGGAATGTACTGATCATTCACTGTTAGTAAATTATGTTAGTAAATGCTCATTTACCGCAATATTCTAACTAGACAACCATCCTTCATCCTGGAAAGTCTCATAAAATGGATGGATGTTTGGATGGACTAGCATAATTAAATAAAACTAGTCCACCTACATCATCCAGAAAAATATCAAAAAGGGACTTTGGAGACCTCAAATCCATTAAAATCTCGAGATAACATTTTTTCATGGTTACTATATTTTAGTTTCAGTAAATGAATAACGTTTCATGCCTGTTACTATTTTAAGAAAAAAATATAATAATTCAACAAGGTTGATATATAATTCAAACCTTCTGCCGAGATTCGCGCACATTACCTGTACCTTAAATCTACATCCCCACCATGGGCTCACTAAAACCAAACACCAAATAGTCATTAAGTTTTAATCAAAAATTTCTTCTTCATTTATTATACAAAAAATTACTTTAAATCATTCCAAATCTACTGAATTCAATCATTCTTTTCTTCACAAACGAATGGCCCAAACGGTCAGCTTGGGTGTCGATTTTGTTTAAGCATATATATTCTACCTTTAATACAGTAATACCAAAATGTGCACAGTACTCGTTAGATCAACAATCAACGCAATATTTTGGTTCCCTACACCCTCGACACGACTATAAAACATAAGGCTTACTGTACTTATGAGTCAAAGAAATAAGTGTTCTAAATACATTTCATATATAGAAATTAGGTATTGGTAAGTTACATCGTTCTAGGTTGTACTTGCATTCAGATTAAAATCAAATCTACAAAACTATTGCATACGTTCTAAGAACTATACAGAATCTCTTAGTTGTAGTGACTATTGGGATAGTGAAATAACGTTTCTGTAAGTTTGGTTAAAGTTGACCATACCTCAAATCCATTTGAGGTGTTGTGGTCTTTCAATGTTTATCGTTTGTTTACATGCGCTTCCATTTGATGAGCTTTAAATTTTCTAGATTTAACAATTAAATGAACAGACATGTCTGGAGAGGTCTCTGTTTTCTGCTTTGATATAATGTTTTATGCGAGGAAATTGTGCATTGATAGGCTAGGTACTGATATATTTGTGTACTGATAGGCTAGGTATTGATATATTTGTGCATTGATAGGCTAGGTACTAATATATTTGTGCATTGATAGGCTAGGTACTGATATATGTGTGCATTGATAGGCTAAGTACTAATATATTTGTACACTGATAGTCTAAGTATTGATATATTTATGCATTGATAGGCTAGGACTGGTATATTTGTGCATTGATAGGCTAGGTATTGATATATTTGTGCACTGATAGGCTAAGTACTGATATATTGTGCACTGATAGGCTAGTTATTGATATATTTGTGCACTGATAGGCTAGGTAGTGATATATTTACTGAAAGAAGTACTGATAAATAATGGAGTCATTTCAAGTGAAGTTTTATGAAATTCGATGGCGTATAATGGTGTTTATTGTTCTGAGAAAAATGAAAGAAATATTAGATATTGTATTTATTGGATGATATTTGCTAGAACATTTTGTTTTTACCAGATAAAAATATGATAATTATTATTTAAGTCTAGACCTATACGGAATATATGTGATGAGCGTTTAAAAAACCAGCTACAAGTGTATCCCAGGAAAGCTAAAAACTCAATAACAGCACTTTATACTTTACTATAAGTAAAGTATAAACTGTAAGTATAGTGAAAGTGAAAAAATTAAATCTCGAGATTTTGACGGAATTATATGTTTTGAGGTCCCAGAAGTCCTTTATGAAGTTTTTTCGACGATGTCGTATGTGTGACTTTAGTTTCTTGAGTGAAACAAATTATGCCAGAAGATATATTATTTGATAGAATCAGTTATGGAAGATGTTTTTGACCTTCAAGGAAGGAGTAAACACAAGTCAGACAATATGGAAGGGAGAACGATGTGTGAATATGGAGAGTCGGCTGGAATAAGACAAGCGGAAGACGGCCAGATCGTAGAGCGTGCAGCAGGTACAGTTATGACGAGCTCGGCGGACCACATGCTCCACACCGGAAACGTCTTCCACTCCTGTGGCTGCTGCGGAAACAGCAAACCTCTTCAACTTAAACCATACCCATTACGTCATTTTTCATCATCTCACTTAACTATCTATATTTTTACATCTAAATAGATGCAAATTAAACTAGTACTACGGATGCTGCAGTTCAGTTGGTTGCATAAGAGATAGTTAGATCATGTGATATAGATAAATAAATAGATGGAAGAGAGAGAAAGGAATAAGTAAAACTCACCTAGGCGACGCCGGTTAATCTCCCAGTGTAGTCATACAAAAAACAATGATTTTGATCCCTATGGGTTCACTTCACCAACCATAATGGTGCAGTTATAATTAAGTTCGTTGGTAGAAGGAGACCAACAATTTAAAAATACACATTTCATTCTATTTTATTTCTAAAAGAAAAAAAATCAGACTATTTCATTTTGATGTAAACGTAACACGACTTGAAAATTACTTTCTTCTAGTTAATTCATTATTCTACTCCCTACAGTGTGAAACATAAATTGAAATTAAAATTTCCTAATCTTTAAGAATATCACCTAGTCACGCCTTCAAACTACCTGCACTTCCACGAACTGACTTTACCCACTACATTGTGTTATCAGCGTCATAGAAAAACTTTCAGCTACTAATAAATAATTATAATTGTTATAAATTAGTAATTACTTTCTGAATTACACTCAAAAATGCATTTTCTACTGACTCCTTAGTCTGCTGCCAGTAAGCGATCGTTAACGAAAATTAACCAAATGTAACTAACAAACAAAAGACTAAAGAGACCCTTACTTGCCAAGCTAAGTAGTCATTGACTATACGGGTAGCCTTGAATTTAAAATCCTCATAAATGTATTTGATTGGAATCTGATATGTTTTTATGTTAAAATAAACGATTACATCAGGCGATTATTTCATGTTGAATTCCCTGTTGGCAGTGCAACATTGCTGATTATAGTTGTCAAGTCTTGAATTTTTATTTATGATCTAATTTTTGGAAGGTACCCAATTCAAAATTATAGTTTTCCAGTAATAATAGTGAGGTAAAAGCAAAAGCGCTTTATTCACAAACTATATCTAAATACGTATTTATTTTCGATCTAGTAATATCACTAAAAACGAAGAACACATCCTCATATAAGGACTTTTTCTGTGTTCAATTTCATTATTATCTTTTACACCGTATAACCAGTATCCTGTTTAAATTCTTTGAGAATAATTACAAGTCAAGTGCCTGTAGTTTTAATAAAAATAAAGCTTTCCTGATATAGGACAAATATGATATTTTGGGATTTTTTTGTTAATGGTATTAATATTCATTTCCTTCAAAACCTCAACCCATTAGTCACTTTCATCCAGGAGGTAAAAACTGTCGCTAAAAAAGTAAATTTTGAGAAGGAAAAAAGATTACCCAGGAGCCAGTCATACTGGAATGAATGCACTCTTTTAGGAGTGTTTTAGTAAATAATATCAATTTTATTATTGTAGGGTAAAAATCTAATGAAATGGTCTCCACATATAAAACTTTTAATGATATAAACAACGCGTTTCGAACACGTAGTGTTCTTCCTCAGGCATTAACTAAAAAATACAATGACACCAGAGAGTTATCTATAGTACAAAGTAAATAAGTACAAAAACTATAGATAACTCTCTGGTGTCATTGTATTTTTTAGTTAATGCCTGAGGAAGAACACTACGTGTTCGAAACGCGTTGTTTATATCATTAAAAGTTTTATATGTGGAGACCATTTCATTAGATTTTTACCCTACAATGAGTAAATACCACATAATAACTGCACTACATTAGAATCAATTTTATTAATACAATACATGTCTCTAGCTTTTAAAAATAAATATGGATAAACACGTACTCACTCACACACATATACATACACGCGTACATACACGCACAAATATATATATATATATATATATATATATATATATATATATATATAAACAAAAAAACTTGTTTGATGATGTTGATGAGTAAAATATGTAAAGAATGGCTCTTGGGAAGCGTGTGAATCGGTTAAAATTTGAAATAAAATTTTTTGACGTTTACTAGTACTTTTACTTCTGGTATAGTAAAAATGGACCATTCACATAGCGCATTGAATTCGAGTGTTACTAAGAAAAAAAGAAGTTTTAAAAATCAAGTAACATGGAAACAATCATTTCGTTAAATAAACTACTTACATAGAATTTTAATTGAAAGAAATCGAAAGAATGTTTCTGGTGCATGGGATTGATGGAGAGAAGCTACAAAGAATTAGAGCTATGAGGAAAGGAAGCGAAATGTAAGACAGGAGGTTTGTGAATGCCGCAGGGGAAGAGTTGACTAACGGGAGCTTGCGATGGCCGTGTCCACTGCGGTGTCTGTCGACGCCTTACCCTACACCAGCCTTTCTAAAACTTCTTTCCTTCAGGGCCCACCTATCAAATAATGAATGCTTTCGAGCGCATTATTAATTTTAATATAGAAAGTTTAGTCCTGAAATTTGAAAATAGAAAATTAAAGGGAGTAGTTTTTTTTTTTTTTAGAGAGAAAGATCAGTACCAAATGATTTAAATCCCCAAGGAAAGGAAAAGAGAAAGTACTATTCATTGTTCCTTAAAGATTCAAAATATCAAGTTGCGGAGACTTGACTCAGACTTGAAAACTATTAGGGTTTCTAAAATAAATGAAAATGATGCTTTTTTTAAAATGTAAATTTAATCTTCGGTTATCTTGGGGGCGCACCTTCCAGGGTGCATCGTTTGAGTGCACTGCTCTACACGGTGCGGTGCACTCGGTAGATCCAAAAAGAAGCTACCTCAAGTGTAATTTTAAAGACTATAACAAATTCAAAACTTTTAAAAAGAGCTAAGAATTCATTATTTTTACTGGGCTCAATTAAATCATAAGAGTTAAGGCTTTTAGTAGATTATACAAAGAATGAATGCAACATCTTTTAGCAGAATTATAAAATGGAAGTAAAAAAAGCTGTGTAATATTATATTTTAAAAAACATTGTGTTTGAACCATTTTGAGAATTAACACTTATAACTTTGGCGACTAGGCAACAGTAAATAAATCAGTGTGTACTTGAAATAATTAGACTAGCTTTAGAGCTCAAAAAATGAGATATATATGGAACGTGATTTAACAACCAACTATTCTTTAATGAATCTTGGAAAATCTTCGTCCGCGTCTAAATGTCACTGTCATGACACTTTTTATGACGACTGACTCTTCTCCCAGCACGGATTATTTTCAAATTACATTTTGATTTAGTTTTTGATTCTCAAAATCTTTCTCCTCCAAGGCCACAAGGAGCTTTCAGTATCATCATCAACAGAACAACACTCTTGATCACCTCCTCTTGGCTGAATCCCATAAGACTACTCTAAACTTGAGAACGTAGTAATTCCACACCCTATTCATACATAACAGCCCTGAAAAACTCTCACAGCTTCAACCATCAGTCTTTACCAAGCAAACATAAATATTAAAGTTCTTTCAAATTATTCTAAAAGTTACGCCGATATGATAAATATCAATATAATATAGATTGTGCTTTCTAAGAGAATAGTACAATAACACATAATACAACAAGTTCACACAATAAATTTCTTCATGTACTGGATGGCTTTGACAGTGACCAAATAGGTAAAAAATATCTATCTTGATATAAGTGTCACATTAGTATAATCATAGACAAATATTATATACGCAGTTTATTCAGATGAATATATAATATATCCATGAATGTATAATGGTTAGTGACTAAAATAATTATGTAAAAGTAAGAATAAATATATAAAAACATTAATATTACAGCAAAAATAAATATTAATTATTTAACAATTAAATAGTTTAAAATAGAATTTATTTATTGACGTGTCATTAAAAAATAAAGATATCTTTTGACAACTGAGATCAAAAAGACTTTGATCGTCCAGGTTGCATTTCATACCATTTTCACTACTTCAGCTCAGTAATATAACTAAAAGCAAACAGTCAGAACTAAATTGATAAAAAGATATTAAGATATTCAGGACAAAGAAAAACAACTACTGCTCCGAGAGTAGGGAAGCAGACAGTGCGAAAGCGGGTGAGGAAGCGATTGCCCAAAGCCCATTGTTTGCGACTAATGGAGAGAGAGTGACCACTGTCCTCCTGTCGTCCGTCATCCGGATTGTCTTCGCGCATAAACAAAACCTGGAAACCAACTACTAGCCAATATTACATCATGTGTCAACAATGGCACCAGGTTTGAGGAACTAGCGTTCTGCTGTCGCAGACAAGCCACTCATGTCAGAGCCAAATAAATTAACTGACTCATTACACGTCTAATGCCTTATATAAATTCATTTATTCTCAGATATCAGAACTAAGAAATCCTAAGAAATAATTAGGCAACCAAAAATACTAATAACCTTTAACATGATTTAATAAACCATTTCCATTTATTCTTACGAAGGTTTTCTGCCATTGTGAATACAACTTGAATAGTCAATCCCAATCATTGTTTATTATATATGTTAATAAGGTAAAATTTCAATTTCAACAAATGAAAAAGACAATAAAAACATGCAGATAAATCAGCACAAAAAGAAATTTATTAATGTCAAATGGTACTGTGATGACTTCCCCTAAACATCTCTCAATCCATGAAAACATAATAAATAATTGAATGGACCAAGAGTAGAAAGGAGTAAGAATAACAAGAGCGAGGTGAGGTAAAGAAGGGGAGTTGGTTAGGCCAGGCGGAGAGGGACATCCCAAGTGGCACTGTGATGGCCTCCTCCACTCCTCTCAGTCCATGAAAACACAATACCTTATCTACTTCACAGCAAAACAACAACTTTTGTACATTCATCGTTTTTCGTCGTAGCAATAATATTGAAATGAGTTTCTTTTACTTCACACCTGCCCTGAAATCATCCCATTCCGTATCTACCAGTCCATAAAACATTACTTTTGCTGATACTGTTTATCTTTCAAATTGATGAAAATTAGATCTGATTGCAAATCATAATTTATTATGAATAGAGAAAGCATAATGGTTAATCTGATTGTTAATTTTACAGGGATATTTTTGAATGCAGTATTGTATTACGTTTCTCATCCAGTATGAAAATTATTTTTTTTAATAGCTAGGTGACACTGTCCCGATAGCAGCTCGTCTAAAATATTAAATTATTTAGCAACTTTAGTGGTAAGAGGCTACTCTGCCTGTCACTAACTTTAGTGGTAAGAGGCTACTCTGCCTGTCACTAACTTTAGTGGTAAGAGGCTACTCTGCCTGTCACTAACTTTAGTGGTAAGAGGCTACTCTGCCTGTCACTAACTTTATATTTAACTTGTCATGAACAGTGGCCCTTGCCACTTGTGGCTGATATGAATAAATAGAACAGAAAGAACTATATTCATAATACATATTCTTTTATATATATGAATATATAAAACTATATTCATATCCAAGTAACAGAAATACTAACTTTAGGTAGTACGTTATACGATAATTATACGATAATCCATCAACTATATACGGTTATAATGAGTTGTAAGCTTTTCTAATTCAATGAAGAATAGATGAGCGAAGGATACCTATTAATTAATGATGGATATCGTGAGATATTATATTCTTTCTAACTTGAGTTGGCACGATGGCAGTGTAGAATCAGTTTTGATCTTGCTAAGCCATTTCGGTTGGTTACGTTAAGCTTCAACTATCATATAACGATAATCAAGCCTTTACCTACTATACTTTCAATTGAAATGCTTGACATATCTAAATTAAAAAAAAAAACTTCTTATAACTACGACACACAAATAATCAAGATAATAGTGTAACAAGTAATACATACATACATCAGGAAGAATGAATTTGGTTTGTAGAGGAAACTATAACATGTAAAGAAAACCCTCAACTAAAACAGACAAGCAAATAACTTGGAGCAACTCTACAAATAGCACGCCTCAACAAGGCTTTTGTTTAGGCTTGACTGTTTAACTAGCGCCAATTTATCTAGCGCTGATAAATATTTACAATTACTGCTAATCAGCTTCTATGAGTTTCACCTGAACGCCATTGAGGTTATGATTTTTAGATTGATGAATGATGGAAACCAAGCAGAATAATTCCATGTTCCAACAATTTGTTGATGAAGTATTCATCAAAGAAAAATTAAAATAAAACAAAAAGTAAAGAATTGTGTTATTAAAGTGTAAATGATCAATGTTTAGGTTTAACTAGAAAGCGCTAACAAAGTAAGGGAATCCCCTGCGGATGGTCACCCTGACACAGCCAGTCAATATAGTCTTAAGAACATTGCACCAAACTGTAGAAGAGCAGTCATCAATCACTTGATACAGAATATTTCTATTAAACTGGAGTTTTGTTAAAACAAAGAAAAATCACTTTGAGCAGAGGATAGCGATTAATTGATGCGATGAAACGTGAACAGACGTTGTGTAAAAGTGACGTAATGAAATACGCCCCAATTAGGGACAAGTGGAATGTGAGGTGAAGGCCTGAAATGACTTTCCCCTGGGTTGCAGCAAGTTCTGTTCGAAAAGCCGATGAGAGATTCCCAGAACCGTGGGACAGGGCGTATCGGTGGATTATGCACACTGCCCTGGAATCAGCTTACACCTACAGTCGAGCACAGACCCAACAGCAGCGCACTCGCTACACATTCCTACTCGTATCTTCTTAATCTTCTTCGTTTTATGTGTGCAGACTTTGATCTATCCACTTACCCCAGTATAGAAATTGAAAATTTTGCATGAGCATCTAGTCATTGTGACGTCAAATATTCATTAAAAATATTTACGCTAATAAACTTATGCGAGAATAAAATTACGACATTCGTGCTTTCAATGTACAGTCAACCAAATAGCGTAGCTTGTACATAACAATGGATGGCAAATAAACCACACTTCTCATGCTTGGAACAACAATGAAAGCGAAAGGTCATGTCTATGAGTTATAGCAAATAATTTCTTCATTTATATGATTATTTATACATTTTTACTTTACTATAAGTAAAGTATAGTGATCGTGAAAAAAATCGATCTCGAGATTTTGACGGAATTACATGTTTTGAGGTCCCAGAAGTCGTTTTATGAAGTTTTTACGATGATGTCTGTGTGTGTGTGTGTGGGTGGGTGGGTGGGTGGGTGCGTGGGTGGGTGCGTGTGTTAGCATTGCTTGTTACCACGCTACGGTCCAGAATCTTTGATGGATCAAGTTGATATTTTACACAAAAATGGGCCCCATTTAGACGAAGATCCCTATTGTTTGCGAAGAATTATGCATGATGGGAAAGTCACTTTTTTTGCCAAAAACCGTTTTTTTTAAAACATTTATTTTACATAAACTGATAACCCTAGAGTTTTGAAATTTTGACATTATCTTTGAAGTTACAAATGCAACAAACGAAAAATATATTCAGAATTTTAAGAAAACAGGAAATATTTTTTTTTCAATAAAATGTAAAAATTTTGACTTATAATTCAATCTCAAACCTTGTGAGAGCGATACAAGCCATACTGTTTGACGGACAAGAATGAAACTATGCCTACAAATAGAACATTATATGGCGAATGAGTTGAGATATTTTGTTTTGAAATTACTTTCGCTAAAGGGGGCGTTACAGTACGATTTGTGTTTTCAGAAAATGATTTTTTGACGCTAAACGGCTCGTTAAAAAAAAATGAAAATTTGGCCAAAAATGGAACAAAAAATTACCAATTCACAAAAAAAAATTCATGAAGTTTCAATTACGGGAAAGAGCAATAACGATATAAAAACTCTTTGTTTATCCTAGACTAAGAGATCACCTGCTATACTTGTCGAATTTTTTGTATTTTTTTACATTGTTTACATTGACTTAGAAATTTTTTGAGCGAATCCACTGAGATAAAATTGATGTTTCTAATGGAAAAATGAAAATATATTATTGACTTATAAGAGATGTAAGAGGAATAATATTGTGCAGGTAAATGATAACACTCATTAAAAAAAAATTGTATATATGTTATTTGACAAAGGGGAAGGAAAATGATCTTATTAAATACTAAGAAGCCATAAAATTCCCAGTATAATAATTCTGTTAAAAACCAAAAATGTAAAAGATAATTCAAAATATAGATCTTTCGTTTAGAGATTAATAACTGTAATTATCGTACATCTTTAAATAACAAATCACCTTAAAACAACATTTTCTTCGCGTTTAAGATGTTTTTCAGAGAAAAAAAGGGTATTTTACTGTTTCAAATTTGAAAATTTTACATTAATATTCAATGTAGAAGGATACAAGTAAACAATGTAAGAAATCTACTGGCTATTTGAACAATAGCCATGTTCTCTGGTAGGATAATATTTCGTTTCAAGAAATGTTCACATTGGTTTTTCAAAAATGTTATTACTGCTGTAGTCATACTAATGAAATTATTTGCAAATAATAAATTACTTGTGATGTACAAAAATAAGTTTATAAATTGATATGTCCTTCAATCACTATCTGTACTACCTCACGAATGCAATGCTAATAATTATATCCCATTTAGATATTTATGTTATGCTTAAATGATACGTTATGTTTTATATACTCAAGAAATTTGACATTGAGTTACTTATAGTAAAGTAGAGTGTAGGCCACTCCAGATTTTTTACTTTACTAGAAGTAAAGTATAGTGATCGTGAAAAAATAGATCTCGAGATTTTGACGGAATTACATGTTTTGAGGTACCAGAAGTCGTTTTATGACGTTTTTACGATGATGTCTGTGTGTGTGTGGGTGGGTGGGTGGGTGCGTGTGTTAGCATTGCTTGTTACCACGCTACGGTCCAGAATCTTTGATGGATCAAGTTGATATTTTACACAAAAATGGGCCCCATTTAGACGAAGATCCCTATTGTTTGCGAAGAATTATGCATGATGGGAAAGTCACTTTTTTTGCCAAAAACCGTTTTTTTTAAAACATTTATTTTACATAAACTGATAACCCTAGAGTTTTGAAATTTTGACATTATCTTTGAAGTTACAAATGCAACAAACGAAAAATATATTCAGAATTTTAAGAAAACAGGAAATATTTTTTTTTCAATAAAATGTAAAAATTTTGACTTATAATTCAATCTCAAACCTTGTGAGAGCGATACAAGCCATACTGTTTGACGGACAAGAATGAAACTATGCCTACAAATAGAACATTATATGGCGAATGAGTTGAGATATTTTGTTTTGAAATTACTTTCGCTAAAGGGGCGTTACAGTACGATTTGTGTTTTCAGAAAATGATTTTTTGACGCTAAACGGCTCGTTAAAAAAAAATGAAAATTTGGCCAAAAATGGAACAAAAAATTACCAATTCACAAAAAAAAATTCATGAAGTTTCAATTACGGGAAAGAGCAATAACGATATAAAAACTCTTTGTTTATCCTAGACTAAGAGATCACCTGCTATACTTGTCGAATTTTTTGTATTTTTTTACATTGTTTACATTGACTTAGAAATTTTTTGAGCGAATCCACTGAGATAAAATTGATGTTTCTAATGGAAAAATGAAAATATATTATTGACTTATAAGAGATGTAAGAGGAATAATATTGTGCAGGTAAATGATAACACTCATTAAAAAAAAATTTGTATATATGTTATTTGACAAAGGGGAAGGAAAATGATCTTATTAAATACTAAGAAGCCATAAAATTCCCAGTATAATAATTCTGTTAAAAACCAAAAATGTAAAAGATAATTCAAAATATAGATCTTTCGTTTAGAGATTAATAACTGTAATTATCGTACATCTTTAATTTACAAATCACCTTAAAACAACATTTTCTTCGCTGTTTAAGATGTTTTTCAGAGAAAAAAAGGGTATTTTACTGTTTCAAATTTGAAAATTTTACATTAATATTCAATGTAAAAGGATGTCAAGTAAACAATGTGAGAAATCTACTGGCTATTTGAACAATAGCCATGTTCTCTGGTAGGATAATATTTCGTTTCAAGAAATGTTCACATTGGTTTTTCAAAAATGTTATTACTGCTGTAGTCATACTAATGAAATTATTTGCAAATAATAAATTACTTGTGATGTACAAAAATAAGTTTATAAATTGATATGTCCTTCAATCACTATCTGTACTACCTCACGAATGCAATGCTAATAATTATATCCCATTTAGATATTTATGTTATGCTTAAATGATACGTTATGTTTTATATACTCAAGAAATTTGACATTGAGTTACTTATAGTAAAGTAGAGTGTAGGCCACTCCAGATTTTTTACTTTACTATAAGTAAAGTATAGTGATCGTGAAAAAATTCGATCTCGAGATTTTGACGGAATTACATGTTTTGAGGTACCAGAAGTCGTTTTATGACGTTTTTACGATGATGTCTGTGTGTGTGTGGGTGGGTGGGTGGGTGCGTGTGTTAGCATTGCTTGTTACCACGCTACGGTCCAGAATCTTTGATGGATCAAGTTGATATTTTACACAAAAATGGGCCCCATTTAGACGAAGATCCCTATTGTTTGCGAAGAATTATGCATGATGGGAAAGTCACTTTTTTTGCCAAAAACCGTTTTTTTTAAAACATTTATTTCTCCTAAACTACTAACCCTAGAGTTTTGAGATTTTGACATTATCTTTGAGGTTACAAATGGAACAAACGAAAAATATATTCAAATTTTTATATCAACAGGAAATATTTTTTTTTCAATAAAATGTACAAATTTTGACTTATAAATCAATCTCAAACCTTGTGAGAGCGATACAAGCCATACTGTTTGACGGACATGAATGAAACTATGCCTATAAATAAAACATTATATGGACAATGAGCTGAGATATTTTTTTCTAAAATTACATTCGCTAAAGGGGCGTTAGAGTACGATTTGTGTTTTCAGAAAATATTTTTTTGACGCTAAACGGCTCGTTAAAAAATTATGAAAATTTGACCAAAAATGGAACAAAAAATTAGCAATTCATAAAAAAAAAATCATGAAGTTTCAATTACGGAAAAGAGCAATAACGATATAAAAACTCTTTGTTTATCCTAGACTAAGAGATCACCTGCTATACTTGTCGAATTTTTTGTATTTTTTTACATTGTTTACATTGACTTAGAAATTTTTTGAGCGAATCCACTGAGATAAAATTGATGTTTCTAATGGAAAAATGAAAATATATTATTGACTTATAAGAGTTGTAAGAGGAATAATATTGTGCAGGTAAATGATAACACTCATTAAAAAAAAATTCGTATATATGTTATTTGACAAAGGGGAAGGAAAATGATCTTATTAAATACTAAGAAGCCATAAAATTCCCAGTATAATAATTCTGTTAAAAACCAAAAATGTAAAAGATAATTCAAAATATAAATCTTTCGTTTAGAGATTAATAACTGTAATTATCGTACATCTTTAATTAACAAATCACCTTAAAACAACATTTTCTTCGCTGTTTAAGAAGTTTTTCAGAGAATAAAAGAGTATTTTACTGTTTCAAATTTGAAAATTTTACATTAATATTCAATGTAGAAGGATGTTAAGTAAACGATGTAAGAAATCTACTGGCTATTTGAACAATAGCCATGTTCTCTTGTAGGATACTATTTCGTTTCAAGAAATGTTCACTTTGGTTTTTCAAAAATGTTATTACTGCTGTAGTTATACTAATGAAATTATTTGCAAATAATAAATTACTTGTGATGTACAAAAATAAGCTTATAAATTGATATGTCCTTCAATCACTATCTGTACTACCTCAGGAATGACAGGCTAATAATTATATCCCATTTAGATGTTTACGTTATGCTTAAATGTGACTTTATGTTTTATATACTCAAGAAATTTGACATTAAGTTACTTATAGTAAAGTAGAGTGTAGGCCACTCCAGATTTTTTAATTTTCATTTAAACATAAATATGATATATATATTTTAAAACAGAAAACGTAGGTGAAATGGGACTTGCTAAAACTGAAAGTAAAAAAAAAGAGAAAAAATAAAACATTTACTATAATTACAACTTTAAACGCAGTTTGTAGTCGGAATAAGACTGCAAGATAAGACCCATTTTTCTTTTTCTTTCTCCTCATAATTTTTTTCTTATGATGAATAGCCATTCCAAACAATAAACACAAACAGTATTTTTCCTCTTATATATTTATACTTACTTATACATTATGTTTATTGTTTGGACTGGCTATCCATATATATATATATATTATTAAAATAAGCAGCAGCTTCTGCATTGACCAGTTTCTTGTTGACACTCTCTAGTTTTCGTATCACTTTGCGGTGAGACTCTGGTAGCTTCCAAAGAAGGTTAGCAAAAGACATTAACCTTCAAAAATTAAACTGGTCAATGCAGAAGCTGCTGTTTATTTTAATAGCATGTTAATGTCTTTTGCTAACCTTCTTTGGAAGCTACCAGAGTCTCACCGCAAAGTGATACGAAAACTAGAGAGTGTCAACAAGAAACTGGTCAATGCAGAAGCTGCTGCTTATTTTAATAACATATGCTTAAGGGAAGACCTGCTGCCTTTGTACACAAATATATATATATATATATATATATACGAGAAAATGCAGATGAATCACAATAAACACGTGATGCAATCAATGAAAACAAACCACAAGGAAAAAAAGAAAACAGATAGAAAAAATTCTCTGAGGCCTTTCAATTTATGTCATCAGAGAGCAGACAAAGCTCTCTGATCTTAGTTCTTACTTCTTCTTAGTTCTTCCCCTTCTAGTTCTTACTTTGTTTGCTATCTGATGGCATAAATTGAAAGGCCTCAGAGCATTTTTTCTATCTGCTTTCTTTTTTTCCTTATATATATATATATATAAATATATTTTATCTTTATTTTATTTATTTCTATATACATATAATATATATATATATATATATTATTTAATGAAAACAAACCACAAGGAAAAAAAAAAAAAAAAAGAAAACAGATGGAAAAAAATGCTCTGAGGCCTTTCAATTTATGTCATCAGAGAGCAAACAAGGTAAGAACTAGAAAGTAACATAAAAGGTATGTACAAGGAAGGTAACTAAACAGCTGGGAAAACAAAAGTCGAAAAGGCATAATAAGAGAAAAACAAAAAATACCCAATACAATTAAACAATGCAAAATGAACAATAAGATAATTTTATTAAAATAAAAAAATAAAAATATAAATAGAATAAGAAACAAGTGTTATATATAATTCCTAACTATAAACAATATATAATAAATATAAACAAATAGATACAAATTAAATTAATGCAATATCAAAAAATAAACAATAATAAAAGATTAACAAAACAAGAATACATGAGAAAGTAATAAGTCAAATAAAAATTATGTTCTATTATTAGAATCCACAATCTGGTCAGAGTTCATGTTCAACGTTACAAGTACATTTTGAAGGTCACCCACAGGACCAATTTGCCTAACTATACCTTCAATTAAAATTTCATCCAATCTAAAAAGCCCATGACTTATATTTATTAGTTTATCAAAATGATACTTAATTAGGGCACTTTCTACTAAGTTCCTTTCCACACCAGATGAGAGAATATCAATTCTCTCATAATTTTGATAAACTAATAAATATAAGTCATGGGCTTTTTAGATTGGATGAAATTTTAATTGAAGGTATAGTTAGGCAAATTGGTCCTGTGGGTGACCTTCAAAATGTACTTGCAACGTTGAACATGAACTCTGACCAGATTGTGGATTCTAATAATAGAACATAATTTTTATTTGACTTATTTACTTTCTCATGTATTCTTGTTTTGTTAATCATTTATTATTGTTTATTTTTTGATATTGCATTAATTTAATTTGTATCCATTTGTTTATATTTATTATATATTGTTTTAGTTAGGAATTATATATAACACTTGTTTCTTATTCTATTTTATTTTTATATTTTTATTTTAATTAATTTTCTTATTGTTCATTTTGCATTGTTTAATTGTATTGGGTATTTTTTGTTTTTCTCTTATTATGCCTTTTCGACTTTTGTTTTCCCAGCTGTTTAGTTACCTTCCTTGTACATACCTTTTATGTTACTTTCTAGTTCTTACCTTGTTTGCTCTCTGATGACATAAATTGAAAGGCCTCAGAGCATTTTTTTCCATCTGTTTTCTTTTTTTTTTTTCTTCTGATCGTCTCTACTTCATTACTTCCTGAACCGGGCGCGCGTGGCAGCACGGTCGGTTGCCGGGACGGTCCCGGCGTGCTTGGTCGCCCATTCTCTCTTTTCTCCTGAAGACGGATCATCCGAAAATTTGAGTTTGTAAGTGTGTCTCTTTCTCTGTGTGTTGCTTTTCTTCGTTTGTGAACTGATATATATATATATAATATATATGTGTGTGTGTGTGTGTGTGTGTGGTGTGTGTGTGTATTTCTCTATGTGAGTTGTAGATTGTTTTGATAAATGTATTATAGTCTTACTCTAACTTTAGCCCTGAAGATGATGTACAAATACATCGAAACGTCGGCCTAGAAAGGAGTTTATTTTCTTTTATTTGACCTAGCCCTCAATAACAAAACAGTGAATATATATATACATATATTTGTAAAAGATGGAAGTAGTCCTTCATTTAAACATATATTGTTAAATAACGCCCCATATTTGGTTTGTATCTGCTTCTTACACAATTTCTCCAGTTTCCGGAATTCCTTCCTCGTCTCTTCATTAAAACTATAAAGTCTATCACCAATATTACTAGTCGACATGTTTCGAATGTACCACATTCATCATCAGGACAATAATGAGAGTAATAGTAGGAAAGCTAGTTATATATATAGAGATGGATTATTAATGGAAAGTTTACAGGGCAACGCCCTGTATCACGGCGCATTATGGGGGATTAAGGTAGGGTGGTTGGGCTCACCTACTACCTGGCTAATCTGGGTGTTTCTGTTTGCAAATAGTTTTAAAATACCCCTCTTCTTATATCGATTTAGCTTTGAAGGGTGCTAAAAAAACTTTCTCTAATACTTCAAAAGAGCCCCTTTTATTATCAAATTCTATAGTTTTGCCATACCACGAATCATTGGACCCCCTTCCAAGATTAGCCAAACAACTTGATTTTAATATAGTGTTTTCTAATCGTAATAACGTGGGTAATATGTTAATAAAAAAACTCTCCAAGCGAATTGGAGTCCGCTGGTATTTATAAAATTCCGTACAAAAATTGCCATAAAGTTTATATTGGTCAAACTGGTAAATCATTAAAAACACGTGTAAAACAACACCAATATAACGTAAGTAGACAGGATACAGTAGTGCCTTATTCTTGCATATAAAAAATGAACCTTCAATCAGACAGGTTAACTTGTTATTATGTTTTTTTATTGTTTCATTTAGCTCTCTGATGATGTGACGAAAGGCCTTAGAGCATTTTAATTAATATATATTGTTTATTGTGGTTTAATTTAATATATATATATATATATATAATAATATATATATAAAAAGATCTAAGTTTGTTTTATCATAGAAGTATTAAATTTTAATAATATTTATTTGGATTTTGTATTTAATAAATTTTATTTATTATTTTTAAAGGTTTAGGTTTTTTTAATGTTTTATTATTAAATTTTTCCGGAAATTGTTGTTCTTTAAATAATTAAATTTCATTTTCTTGTAAAAAATTTTATTTATGTAATTTTTTTAGTTTCGAAATTTTTCGTTTTAAATTTGTTTTCCTTTAATTTGTAATTTTATTTTATTATTTCTTATTATTTTGTTTTAGGCCTTGAAAAATTTTTTAAAACCAAAGTTGGAACAATTTATTTTTTATTGGAAAATTGAAAGATTAAAAACTTTTCTATAAAGGTAATAAGAACGTTTTAAAAAATTTAATTTTTATTTTAAAATTTCAAAAAAAAGAAACATAAAAATCAAAGCAATTAATTCTAATTTTTTTAATTTTAAAATAAAAAAAAACCATATAAAGGGGAACCAAAGGTTTCCGAGGCCCCCTTACAGTAATCGGTTTAAATTTTTTAAATAAAAAAAAAAAAATGGAAAATGAAAACAAAAATTTAAAAAGTTAAAAAATAAGGTTAACAGGAAATTATAATAAAAAATTATTTTATAAAATAAAATAAAATAAGAAACAAAAATATAAAAAGAAAAATTTAAAAAAAAAAAAAAAAAAAAAATTGAAAACAAAATTTTGACTTATGCTTTGATTAATACTAGGCCATTAATAAAAATGGGTTTTAAAATTTTGTGAGGGGGATTTTGCAAATCTTAACCGTGCACTCATTAAAGGGAATGGTTTCTGAGGCTGGAAGTGGAGGACTTTGCTGGTCGGTTTTTCGGAGACTAACTTGGTGGATCTTTAGAGAACGTCCATTGGTACATAAAGGACACCAATTTTTGGAGGTCCGGATGTTCAACGGATAAGGGTGTTTATGGGGGGCTGTGAAGGTTTTGGGGATTTAAAGGGACACAGGTGAGTCCGACATCGTCCAAGGGAAAGTTTGGGAGGTTAGTTTTGGGAAAAAATTGAAGGTGGGAACTCGTGGAAGGCGTCGGAAGGAAATTTTGGGGTGGTGGGGGAAAGTTGTCGGGAAAATTCAAGTTGGGAAGTCTGTGGATACCTGGGGAATAGGGTTTAAGGTGGGGAAGAGGGAGAGGAAAGGGTTTATGAGGAGTTGGGATCTGGATATATATTTATAATATATATGTGTAGTGTGTGTGAGTGTGGTGTGTGTGTGTGTGTATTTCTCTATGTGAGTTGTAGATGTTTTGATAAATGTATTATATCTTACTCTAACTTAGCCCTGAAGATGATGTACAAATACATCGGAAACGTCGGCCTAGAAAGGAGTTTATTTTCTTTATTTGACCTGCCCTCAATAACAAAACAGTGAATATATAAATACAATATTTGTAAAAGATGGAAGTAGTCCTTCATTTAAACATATATTGTTATAACGCCCATATTTGTTTGTATCTGCTTCTTACACAAATTTCTCCAGTTTCCGGAATTCCTTCCTCGTCTCTCATTAAAACTAAAAGTCTATCACAATATTACTAGTCGACATGTTTCGAATGTACCACATTCATCATCAGGACAATATGAGAGTAATAGTAGGAAAGCTAGTTATATAATAGAATGGATTATTATGGAAAGTTTACAGGCAACGCCCTGTATCACGGCGCATTATGGGGGATTAAGGAGGGTGGTTGGCTCACCTACTACCTGGCTAATCTGGGTTTCTGTTTGCAATAGTTTTAAAATACCCCTCTCTTATATGATTTAGCTTGAAGGTGCTAAAAAAACTTTCTCTAATACTTCAAAAGAGCCCCTTTATATCAAATTCTATAGTTTTGCCATACCACGAATCATTGGACCCCCTTCCAGATTAGCCAAACAACTTGATTTAATATAGTGTTTTCTATCGTAATAACTGGTAAATGTTAATAAAAAACCTCCAAAGCGAATTGGAGTCCGCTGTATTAAAAATTCCGTACAAAAATTGCCATAAAGTTATATTGGTCAAACTGGTAAATCATTAAAAACACGTGTAAAACACACCAATAAACGGTAAGTAGACAGTGATACAGTAGTGCCTTATCTTGCATAAAAAAATGAACCTTCAATCAGACAGGTTAACTTGTTATTTGTTTTATTGTTTCATTTAGCTCTCGATGATGTGACAAAGGCCTAGGAGCATTAAAATATATATTGTTTATTGGGTATTTAATCATATTATATATATATATATATGATATATATATAGTAAAAAGGATCTAATTTGTTATCATAAATGATATTACTAATTAAATAATATTTATTCTGGAGTGTTGTGCTGAGTTATAGTGAAATTTATTTTTCAGTTCAGGACGAAGGAGGCTAAGGTGATAATGAAGTCAGTGGATGGCGAATGAGGGAGTGGTCTGGAAGAGAGGAAGTAGCGCAAAGCGGTTAAGCCCTCACTGTGATCTATGACAGTGTACAACGAGGTTACATCCATAGTTACAAGGAGGATTGGATAAGGGGGAGATTCAGGCAGGGATACACTTTTGATTTTATCTAGGAAGTGAAAGGAATCTTTACAGAAAGAAGGTTGACTGCTCACTAGTGGTTCAACTCCTACACACCCACGCCAACCATGAGGGACTTACAGATGAAGACATTCAACTTCTCACACCTATTACACCCCGCTGTCCCACTTTTTACATCCTGCCAAAAATCCACAAACCCTTTCAAATGCCCAATAATCCACCTCCCGGGAGACCCATAGTTTCCAGCTACGGCTGTCTCACTGAGCGAATTTCAGCGTTCGTAGATTTTATTCTGCAACCACTAGTGAGCAGTCAACCTTCTTTCTGTAAAGATTCCTTTCACTTCCTAGATAAAATCAAAAGTGTATCCCTGCCTGAATCTCCCCCTTATCCAATCCTCCTTGTAACTATGGATGTAACCTCGTTGTACACTGTCATAGATCACAGTGAGGGCTTAACCGCTTTGCGCTACTTCCTCTCTTCCAGACCACTCCCTCATTCGCCATCCACTGACTTCATTATCACCTTAGCCTCCTTCGTCCTCAAACACAATGCTTTCAAGTTCGATGAAGACTT